>CM035422.1:114236590-114259090 GCA_020310875.1 Ceratopteris richardii | reverse complement strand
TCAATGTGTAGTCTATCACTTTAAGTGATTCTACTTACAATCATTAGATCCCTAAGCTTATTAGATATGATCAAAAGGAAGTTTTCAAATTGCTTATGTACTGTGATTATGGAGCAAAACATCCAACACGTGTCAAGACCAAAATAGCAACCTTTTGGTCACAAGCTAGTTGCAAACTTATCTGTTTTGATCTAGTTTTTTGAAGCATCATCTCCAAAGTACATAGGCACTTATTTAGTATCATTGGAAAGCTAAAGGGCCCTACAACAGAAGTCTAAATTAAAATAGCGTAGTTACAAAGCAGTGATTAGAAGTAGAAACTCATTTCTTAAGGTGTCCATCCAGATTAAAGTGGTCTTTATTGGTTATGAATTTGAAAGAAAAGTATACAAATTCTATGTTCCACATTTAGGTGAAATCCTACTCTCACGCAATGCATAGTCAAATTTATTATAAGAAGGAACAGATGCTAGATTTCATAAATGCAAATGATTATGCATTTTTTAGAAGGAGTTTGGATGCCTTACATTCAGCCATACAAGGGGGTGGATGAACCTTCTCAAACCCCAAGAGATATAGGTGAAGAGAGAATTTCATTACCTACACTAGTACCTCGTCCATCATTAGTACCCCTTGAAGTTCTGGCTTATGAAGTTGGAGAAGGTTCTAGAGTTCTAGAAGAAGGAGATACTGAAGAACGAGAAAAGACTTTTCAGGACTACACTAAAGTGGTTATATCAAACCTAGAAGGACAGTGGTATACAGGAATACACTTGAAGAAGTAGAAGTCAGACCAGGAGACAACAAAAAAGTACAAGTAAATTATGCAGAACATTTTGAGATTCATAATGTTTTAGCCTTTACTTTAATTGAGAATGAACTCGCTAGTTTTCAAGATGCACCACAAAGTGATACGATCACAAGTCCCAGGTTTAAGTTTAAGTACAGAGATGAGTGTATCTACATGAGACAAAAGAAATACATTGAGAAGTTATTAGAAAGGTTTGAGATGAGAGATTCTAAGCCTATGGCGACACCTATGGATGTCAATGTGTTATTACAGTTGGAAGGAGATTTAGATCAATTTGATGATACATCATATAGTCATTCAAATGATTGCTTGATATATCTATGTAATACACGATAGGACATTCAATTTGCAGTTTCTCAAATATACAGGTTCATACATATTAAGCTCAAGACTTAGTGGAAATCAGTTAAGAGATATTTGGAGACAAAGGAAGTTTTGCAGGTTATTGAGCCTTGTACCATTGTGACATTGAAGGAGGGGATTGTTGGAGTCAATGTCATGGTCCAAAACTCCTGCAGATATCACATAAGAATATATGTGTCTAGATCACATACAAGAAAAATAGGTGCCTTGTTGGTATAGGACATGTGATGAAAAACCTGTATTGAATCTTCCCGAGTTCAACTCCCGTGATCAGCACAATGCGAGAAAGCAATCTTTAGCTTTTTGAGAAATGCTCGCCTAATGGATTTGATTTCGATCGTTGTTCTTTGCAGAGTTTGAGAGTGCTTTTCATGGCTACGTTAAGGCTATAAAAGAATAAGCCAATCCACACTTTAGATCATCACTCATTGTTCTCAAGGAGGATATACTCAAGCTTTAGCGAGCAAAGAAGGCCATCTTCGAGGTAGTGATGAAGCCAATATCGTCTCACTCTCAGGGAGCAAGGAGGAGATATTGGAGGCCAATTGGGAGGAGGAGTTCTCAAAGGTTTGGAGGAGTTTTGGTCTACATCTTGGTGATTATCTGGAGGAGATTTTTCCACATTACCATCAACATCCATTGTTCTCTTACTATGAGTAGCAAGTCTATTCCTGTTCTTACTTGCTAGGTCTCGTTTCTGATTTAGGTTGATCATAATTTGGGTTTTTTGTACAGGAGTTCTAAACTATTATTATTCTCCATATACTCCTGCACACACTCTTCATACCTCTTAGCCACAAAATCTCTTGTATCTAGTTCCTCTTTCTGCCTAGATATAGATATTATCAGTTTGTATCATATACACACATTGTAATTTGACATTCATATATAAGTAAGTGTGGGTGAGCCTCATAGCTTGTTGTTACACTTGAAATATTGTCTATTCTCTCTCTATCTCTCACTCATTTGTTTTTGAGTCTTAAGGTGTGTATGTTAACGTTCATCTATTGGAAGATCCTATTAACCTGTGATATATTGTTTGTGGCCCACTCTCACTTCCAACGTATGGTATACAGATGCTAGAATACCAAAAGTTCCCTTTGTTCACTTCCTCCTCAAGACACCCAAGCCTCGGATAGAGCTTCTCTCTGTGCCTCCGCCAAACATTGCGAAGCATCTTGTGGGTCCTGACCATAATTTGACAAGTCTTCACAACCACGGCCCTCCAAATTTTTGCGAGAGAAGTGCGAGCGGAAAATGCCAAGTTCCATACTAAAGCTATTTCCTAATGGATAGAGGGAAGGGAGAAAGACATGGGGAAAGAGGTCTTCCACCATGCTGAAGTCTCCAGAAAGCATCACTATGTGGGAAAGGGAGTCCAAAGAGACCTAGGTGTCAATCCTCTCTAACTCCATGTTTGGGGCATACATGGAGACCACCGTGAACTAGAGGGCCTCCCCGAAGGAGGCTACAATCCAATGATGTTTCTGATCCTCAGGAGAGTTGACTAGTCTACCAAACCAATAGTTATTAATTCCAATAGCTATGCCATCAGCCCCTCTAGGATGTGATGTGGTTACCGAGAAATGGGTCGAAGAGATGCATTTGAGTCATTTCTAAAGGTCCTCTCCATCGATTTTTATCTCTTGAATACATATGAAATCTGGGTTTAGCCTATTATTCCGAAAGCACTAGCCAACAATAGCCGGTCTTGAGGGGTCACTCAAGCCGCTCGTGTTGAATGATAACCATTATTTATAGTTACCCTCTTTGTGGAGAGGAGCCTTGCCTTTTTTCTTCTTGGGTTCATCTTTTTCCTCAAAAACGAGGGGTTGTGACCACATATCTTACCCTTGAGGGGTCTCTTCCATAGCATTTCAAATAGTTGTTTTCCCGTATGTATCACCTTCTATGGGAGGGAGTTCAACACCTTTTTTGGAAATCTAGATCCAATGATGGAGCTCTCACTATCCGGTTTATCTTCGTTGCTAGTGGTCTTAGTGATGGTCCTTTCGAAATCTACCTTATCCAACCGTGTCTTAGTGAAGATAAAGATGTTGGAATTGATTTTGTTCATTCCAACCTTTTGTGAAGCCTAAAAAGACACTTATTAAATCAAACTCGGAACAGGAAGAGGGCTATACTTTGATAAATATACCTTTTATTTCCAATATTTCATCTATTTTTAATTAATCCTATCTCGTTTTTGAGGAGATGTTGAATCCCATATGGATGCCTAACAATCTAAAACACTTCACTTAAGACTTGTTTGCACCCATTGACTTCAACTATCTCACCGATATTAGAGTTGGATGCCTTAAGCCAAATTGTGGAATGATTATGCACTAGTTTCTGGCAATGCAAAACTGTTTTAAAAGTTACCAAAAAAAAAAAATCACATACATCAATCTTTAAGGGGCAGGAGCACTGGTTTCATGTACAAAACTGGAATGACGTACTCCTATTCCTAGCCCTCAAATTTGACCTCGGAAACATTTTCTTTTATGATAATTTCAATAATAATCCAAACAATACTACTTGAAGAAATATAAAAAAGGATAGAAATCAGGGGACATCCTTGATGTACATGATATTGATAGAGGAAGGGAACTACTACGGATCCACTTTGGGCAAGGCTTATAGCAAGGAGACAACTGAAATATTTAAGGAGCGTCCAACCAATTCTAACACCATGAATACTTTCATTGATGAAAGGACAATTAAGTCTCTCATGTTCTTTTATGAATACTTTGAATCTATTTAATAACACTCAAACGTAAAAAAGTAACGTTACGTTGTAGAGAAATTATCTGAATGTTCGGGGTGAGTTGTAACACTTCTCCGAATAAATGCTTCCAATTCAATTCAATACTAGTGCTGCTGCTGTAATGCTTCAAGAAATGGATTGCTATGGTTTATAGATGTGTATATTCTGTGCTCAAATCTAAGTTTCAGAATATGAATGCTTTAGCTCTTTTCGCTCATAGGAACGATGGTGAAGATTTCCAGTATTTTGAAAAGGCAAATGAAGACTGCAAGCTGAGAGAAATAAATAGATAGTTAAAGACGAAAGAGAACGCCTACATGAACGAGGGCCGATTTCAAGAAGAGGAGGTCTTTCGTTGTTTTTACATGGGGGACATTTTGAATTAGAAGGAATAGAGATTTGGTTGGGCTGTTAATTGAAAGAGAGAAACTTGCAGTTATTCCCTTGGCTGCACTCAGCTCCGATGAGAAATCAATGAAGCTCTATCATCTCGGAGAACCTGCAAATTTTCTAAATGAATGTGAGAACACCTCACAATGTTTTTGACGAGCATTGATGCTATTTTGAACGTATATCCTCCGAAAAGCTTTATTCGAATGTGTATGACCTTTGGAACGTTGATATACTCACCCCAGTTTTACTGATATATCTTGTTGTTCGCCCATATCTAAGGCCATATGAAAATGTATAGCCTAAGTTCTTGTGTATTTGAATTCCATTCAATACCTGAAATAGAAAAAAACGCTTTGAAACCCATTCTTGCGTCTAAAACAGGAAAATGAAAAGGGACGAAAACACTTCTTACGTGCATGAAGAAAGCTATAAAACATGTACAAATTCTTCTATATTCCTGCTATCCATTGGCTTGACGAGTCGCTATTCTTAACATTCCAAGATGTTGTTGATCCACGAGTCGGAGTGTGGACACACGTTAAACTCTATTGATTCTTCTCATTTCTTGGATCTTCCTAATGGAATCTAAGCGTGCCTTAATGAAGCTGAAGCTCTTGGGATAGATTTTGGTAATTCCAACGTTTTTAGAAACTTATGAGATAGAGTTCGGAAAAGGAAAACGGCTATACTTTGAGAAATATACCTTCTATTTCCAATATTTCATCTCGTCTTCGAGGAGATGTTGAATCCCATATGGATACCTTACAATGTCAAACACTCCACGTAAGACTTGTTTGCACCCATTGACATCAATCATCTCATTGATACTAGAGTTTCATGCCTTCAGCCGAATTGTGCAATGATTATGGACTAGTTTCTAGCAATGCAAAGCTTGTTTGAAAGTTACAAAAACAGTTCATGTACATTTATCTTTATGGCACAAGGGCATTGATTTCATATACAAAACTGGAATTACGTAGATCCTTTTCATAACCCTCAAATTTCACCTCGCAAACATTTTGCCTGATGATAATTTCATTAATCATCCGACCAATACTACTCGAAGAAATATAAAGAACGATAGAAGTGAGGGGACATCCTTTTTGTACATAATATTGATAGAGGAACGGAACTACTACGGATGCATTATCAACCTCTTGAGCCAAGGCTTTATTAAGGAGACAACTGAAATATCTAGGGAGAGTCCAACCACTTCTAGCAGCATGAAGACTTTCATTGATGAAACAACAATTATGTCTCATGTTTTTTCAGCAATATAGATTTTGGGAAGAAAAAAAAACTGTGTGAGGCTTCTACTAGATCGGTCTCTGTATTTATTACCTGAATACTTGGAATTTATTTAATAATGATCAAACGCAAAAGCGGCTTTTCTTACAACATATGTAGCATCCATTTTATTGTTATTTTAAGAGTTGCTACATCTAACTTTTCATCTGCTGTTTACTCGCCTTGTTCCATATGAATCTTGATCTATGTCATTTTGGTTCATTCGATGACTGCGTATAGTTCTATCTGTACTCGCACATTTTCCATTTTTTCCTTTTGCTCCACTTCCATAGAATATTTGAGAATCTCTATAGAAACGACGGAAAAAAGTTGATAAAAGAATCAGGTAAAACATTTCTAACATACATTATAGTTACAATCGATCTACATTTCTCATTTCTTATCAAGCCATCTAGAGTATGTGTTAGTTAGTCATGGTTATCTTTTATGCACAGTATTGACACTACTTTTTACTACATCGGAGATGTAAACATTAATATGAAAAACGTCTTTGAGTGGTGAAGGGAGTAACAGGAGGAACTATGATCGCCGTACCTAATTGTTTCACATATCATGCATAGCCTAACTATCAAATACAAGTCCTTAGGTTTAATAAGAGATATAATTCTAGAATACGCTATGTAAGTCTTCACGATAGGTGTGAAGCAACTTAGCCTATTCCCTAAGAACAAATGTTCCTATTGCTATTCTGAATCTTAAGTTTTAGCTTTGTTTTTGATGTTTCAACTTCATAAAATGTAGTTAATGAAATCCAGAGAACTAGGAAGTAGAAAAAAAAGAAACAAGACGAAATTAAAAAAGAATATTTTTGCCTCATTGTTCCTCATCTTCAAATATTTCATCATCGAACTTGTACTCAAAATCCATCCCTCTCTTGAAGAGTTCCGTATGTCTCCCTACAATAAAAAGTCTACAAGTGTAGTGCCATAAAATTCACAAAGTGCATGCATTCCATTATCATAAATTGACACAACAATTTTGAGGACCAAACTCGAAATCATCTTTTTCCCAATTTCTTTGGTGCATCATACTTGGAATCAAAAGTAATACCATACACTAATACCCAATCCTCAATTTGAATTCCATGTGGTCTAAATTGATGTGCCTTTTTACTAAAATGGGAGTCCTTCAACTTTCGGACAACTTCATCTACTATCTCTTTTCCTTGTTCTTATTGCTTTATCATGATTGCGCATAACTCTTCTCTTGATAGATTGTCATTCCTTGGAAAAATTGTCCAAGCCGGGATTTAAGTATGGATAGGGAGCACTCGTTTTTGACACTACATTAGCTCTTTAGGCATAAAACCCATAGTTCTAGTGTTTGCCATCTTATCCACCCAAAGTGAAAATGGAACATAAATTGGCCATTGGCTAATGTCACCATCGCATTTCTTTGAGATCTTCTCATAATTAGAGTATGAACTCTATCAATCTTTCCATTATCGTTAGGATTGTTAGAAGTGGTTAGAGACAATTGGATTTGGCCCAATATACAAATACTTTCTAAACATAAACAAATAATTATAACACTTGTCCTAAAAGAAATATGCATAAATGAAAAGTGGTGTCAGACTGGAGGGCTCAACTTTCCACATGATTATTTGATTCTTCTCTTGCAATAATAATGTATCTTGTCTAATAAATTACTTTTCGCATGGTTACATGATCATAAACTCATCGTAATGAAAACAAGGATGGCACACTCGATGCAAGGGGTCTTTATGATTGACCTAGGAATCTACATAAAAAGTTGCACAAGTGCAAAAAAATTTTCTAACCCTCATGTACATCCTAGGCCACCAATAGATTTTTCTAATCTCTCCATACATTGCCATAATACACTTAAGACCCAATCCTAAGGCTTCATACATATCGCCCATAAACTTAACTTGAACAATTCTCTTGCCTAGAACTCTTTGTGATTTGTCATTTTCCATTAAGCATGTCACCAAACAAAAAAATACATGCTTCAAGAAAATGTGGAAAGCCAATTTCTTGATTTTCTTAAATCATTTTGTGGACTAGCTTAAGGATGGTCTAAAGATACTGAATGAACTATCTATATTTGCATTCCCCTTCATAATACTCATCTTGGAATCATTAATAAATATATAACTATGGATCTTAGTGTAAAACATTTATTTCTCTCTCTTCTTCATCTATGTAACCATCAGATTTTGCTAATGAGAGCCTATGATCAAAAGTATTTACCTTAACAAATATGTGTACAAAAGTTGCATTTATAAAATTTACATATATAAACACCAAAGTAAAAACATATTTGACTATGTGTGACTTGTGATCATCCCAATTAATGGAAGACAATTTTCCCTACTATCATATTCGCCAAAATAAAGTTGTTCAACGCAATTATCAATCATCAAAGGACCTTTTTATGTGAGAAATAAGACTTTCGCACCAAGATAAACTACATATCCATATCCCTCATCATAATCTTGACCAATGATTGACCCATCTTTAAGCACATAAAGTGTGGCTTTCAATTCGACTAGATATAAAACTGAGAGCAAATACGTGCCTATATATCTTGTCACACCAACAATGTGGAGCTTGATTAAGTCCATACAAATCTTTGTCCAAGAAAAAATATGCTCTTGAACCTTGATGGATAATGCAAGAGGTTCTTTCACATATATTTGTTCTTTCAAATTGTCATTCAAGAAAGTCAATTGTATATCTAACTTTGGTGCTTTTTAAACCATTATAGTCAACCAATGTAATCAAACAGTCAATCACATTCATGCTTGAAGTAGTTGCAAAATTCTACTTAAAATTAATGTCATATTTTTGTGCATAATCCTTTGTAACTAATCTAGCTTTATAGTGAACAATACTAGAAGTTTTCTTTCTTTTAATCTTGTATGCCCATGTATAACCAATGGCATTCTTACCGTTTGAAAATTCAGATAATTCCCAAGTGGTTTTCTTGTAAATATAATCGAATCCCAATTGCATGGAGCTCATCCAATTTGAATCAACACTTGCATTTAAAGTGAGTGGTTTCTCGTTACCTACAAATACGATAAGAGATACATGCACAAACTCGAATTATGGGCAGAGCTTTATCTTGATTTTCCAAGTAAAGGAGCACTTAATCTGTTATCTTGCAATGTCTTTTGCAGCCATTTGGCAAAGAGTGTGCATCCTTGATAGATGATGATAAAATTCTGTAAACTTTGATCCATGTTTGGCTAGAAATTTTTGGCCATCTCTGATAGGAAGTTTTCAAGCATGTTTCTATGCAAAGCTTTGGAATTTTCAGTCATGATGGCTTGGAATTTTTAGCCATGTTAGGCTGAAAATGGTCACCTCTTTGAACGTCATTTGGATGGTCTCCATAGACATAATCAAGCACACCACATTAAACAAAGGCATGTGTGTACAAACACATCATGCAAAGCAATTGCTAAGTTAGTTTGTTTTCACATAAAGGATGTGTAATTTCTACAAAATACCACATCTTGACTTACATAATCAATAAGCTTTACTCTCACTACTATATCAATAACATATACATTCTTTTCCTTTTCATCAATTTTGTGGCATTCTTGTGAGGCACAAGAATATATGCCAAATAATCAAATATGTGTAGATGCCTCATCATAGGATTCTTCCAATTCCAATCCTTATAAGGTGTGATAACTATCAAGATTTTATTATGTCATGGTAAAATACATAGGTTGCACACATGATCACCTCGATCCTAAACTTATGTGCAAGATGGTTTTCTTTGTTTGGAAAGATGGATGGACACCTCAAGAAATGAGCTGGTACTGCTAATCCGTGCTGTTCTGTTGTAGGCCCCTTTAGCTTTCCAATGAAACTAAATAAGTCCCTATGTACTTTGGAGATGATGCTTCAAACAATTAGATCAAAACAGATAAGTTTGCAACTAGCTTGTGACCAAAACCTTGCTATTTTGGTCTTGACACCTGCTAGATGTTTGGCTCATTACTCATAGTACAAAAGCAATTAGAACAATTCCTTCTTTAAGTATCTAATTAGCTTAGAGAGCTAATGATTCCAAGTGAAATCACGTAAAATGATAGACTACACATTGAGCAATGTCTTTAGCAAGTAGAAGCTTAGCCTCGATATTTTAGGAACTCTGCAAAGAATGATCAGTGACAACTTTCAGACAATTTTCTCCACCTTGGCTGAAGGAAACTTCTACACACTTTGCTACCTTGTAGTAAACGTTGAGCGTGTTCCAATAAGCTATAGACCATTAAAAATGGATAACAAATCACTAAGATATGAGTATCACAACCTCACTATTCTGAGTAGACATAGCAGAGAGATGAACGGAGATGATCAATGTTATAATGTATTCTAGAACAATGCTATACATGATCATTGGCATGAATATTATTTCCAATGACAGTGCTAAGAGTAGTCTATGATGTAAGCCACTCAACATATACAAATGATCAGCAATAAGCTCACTAATGGGGCCTCATTTGGCTACGCGTTTACAACCTTCTTTTATAATGACTTTTCCAAGTTTGAACTTTGAAATTCAAATGCATGCTCTACCTAAAAGTACCCCTCTAATTTAGGAGTGAATTTAACAAGCAAGATTCGTAGCTTTTAGATCTCGAAAATCCAGAAGATACGTGGACTCACAATATTCTCTCAAGTCAAAAAAGACTTTTACAATGGTTAATGGTAAAAGCTCATAAGCAATGGTTCATATGATCCTTCCATTATTTGCACTTAGTACTTCCAATGCCTAGCCAAGTGTGAAAGCTTGGCATTTGCTCCAACAGCTCCCCCTCAAGCCAAATTTCTTGGTTTGGTCTTCTTCATCAATTCTCTTGAATGTCCTGCAATCCATTTATAGCTTTAAACTTGCAAATTTTAGTACCATCAAGTGCTTTGGTCAATAAGTCTGCACATTGCATATTAGTTGATACATATGCAAGTTGAATGTCCTTGCTTAATAGCTTCTCTCTCACATAATGATAGTGAACCCCTCCATGTTTGGTTCTTGCATGATAGATAGGATTTGTTGTAAGATGTAAAGAACTAGTATTGTCTCCAAAAATCATTGGTGAGTAAGAATGTAGTCCCCAATCTGAATATAGCAATCTGCTCGATATCTCTTCTTGAGTAGCATTAGCTATTCCTTTGTATTTAGCCTTTGTTGAAGATAAAGCAATAGTAAGTTGCTTCTTGGAAGACCATGAAATGGGCTTATCACCTCCAAAAGAGAGAAAACCTAAGGTATTCTTGTCATCCGTACAACTTGCCCAGTCTGCATCTGAGTATAGTTTGATATCCAAATATGAAGTATATGGAAACTATATACCTTGATTTGGAGTACCCTTGAGATACTTCAAAATCCTCTTGGCAGCTTCCAAGTGAGGAGCTCTAGGTTTGTGCATGAATTGACTTAAGACACTTACTCCAAACGCAATATCAATCCTTGTCAATGTGGCATAGTTTAGGCTTCCTACTATGCTTTGAATTCCTACAATGTCTTCAAGAGAATCATCTTCATGAGCACTTAACTTTTGGTTTATATCCATAGGAATGCTATCTATCTTGGCATTCTCCAAGTAGAACTTCTTCAACATGTCCTGCACATACTTTCTTTGAGTAATGTAAATTTCAGAGTTTGTGTAGACTAATTCAAGACCAAGAAAATACTTTACTGGTCCTAGATCATTGATTTTGAACTCTTCCATCATTTTATTCTTGATGTATTTGATGCCATTGGCATCTCTACCTGTAAGTATGATATCATCAACATACACACATAAGTATATCGCCTCTGGGTTACTTCTTTTGACAAATAGAGAAGTAAATGCTCTACTCATGATGAATCCTTGATCTTGAAGATATGTATTCAACCTATGGTTCCATGCCTTAGATGCCTGCTTCAATCCATAAAGAGCTTTGTTTAGATTACACACATAATTTACCTTGCTTGGATCCTAATATCGAGGAGATTGAGCCATGTAAACCTCCTCTGAAATCTAGCCATTAAGTAAAGCATTGTTGACATCTAATTGGTACATATTCCAATTGCTTGATGCAGCCACACTTACCAATACCATGATGGTTGGCATTTTGGCCACAGGTGAGAAGGTCTCTTCATAATCAATTCCTTGGGTTTGTGCAAAACCCTTAGCCAAAAGTATAGCTTTATACCTCTTTATGGATCCATTTGAATTTCCCTTGACTTTGTAAATCCATCTACAACCATTTACCTTCATAGATTCCTTCTTTGCCATTAGCTCCCAAGCATCATTCTCCTTGAGTGCTTCTATTTCTTCATCCATAGCTTCCTTCCATTCTGCCTTGGTCTATGCCTCTTCATATGAGGTAGGTTCCTCACATGATAAATGCTTAGTAATACATACAGAATGCTTAGTAACTAAATAAGTATCATACCCATATCTGATTGGCTTCTTGCTCTTCCTTTGTGATCTTCTAATTGTTTGGTTGGATGATCCAGGTATGTCTTCCAACCTCTTCACCTTGACCCTGCCCTTTGATTTCCATGCCTTAAATTCTTCTAGGTTGATGATATCCTCCTCATTTGAGTTGATGTCTTCAATTTGGCTTGGTGCCTCCTTGGTGAGGCTTGGAAACTCCTCTTCCATGGCATTAGGCAACTTAACCTTCCTGCATTCCCTTTCAAACCAAGAATCATTCTCATCAAACACAACATCTCAACTGACCATAAATCCTTTCTTGGATAGATTATAGAACCTGTACCCTTTATGATTTAAATCATACCCTATGAATATACACTTCTTTGCCTTAGGATCTAGCTTACCTGTGATATGAGATGGGATATGCACATAAGCAATACATGCAAAGATTTTCCAATGATCAGGTGATGGCCTCCTACCATGCCATGCTTCATATGGGGTCATCCCATCAAGTGGCTTGGATGGCAACCTGTTAATAAGATAAAGGGCAGTAGATACACTCTCTGCCCACAAATAATTAGGTAAACTTTTCTTATTTAGCATTGACCTAGCTGTTTCAAAAATCAACCTATTTCTCCTTTTTGCTATGCCATTTTACTCAGGGGTATACATTGTTGTAATTTCACATTTGATTCCTCTATCTTGCAAGAATGCATCAAATTCATTTGAGAAGTACTCACCTCCTCCATCTAACCTCAGTCTCTTTAGACTTCTTCCTCTTTGGTTTTCCACAAGTGCAAGATACTTCTTAAAGCAATTGAACACTTCATCTTTGTGTTTCATAAAGTACAAGATAGTCCATCTACTTAAATCATCAATGAAAGACACATAGTACCTTGAGCCAAAAATTGAAGGGTCCTTGCTTGGTCCCCACACATCTATATGGACAAGCTCCACGTAGTCTTCATGCATGTAGCCATTCTTTGAGAAGGGTAACGTGTGAGATTTACCAAACTGACATGCACGCCCATTTATAGATCATGTGTTTCTTGGATACATTAGGTATCCCAAGCACCCATTGATCTCTACATATTTGCTTCAAAGTTCTGTCACCAATATGCCCTAATCTTTTATGCCAAATCTCAAGCGCTCATAATGTTTGATCCTTGTAATTATAAAATGCAATGTTCCTTGTATCTTCAAGTTCAAATGTAAATAATCTACCTATATTTTCTCCCTTGGAAATTCTATTGAATTGGGGATCCTCCACAAATTCTCCATATGTTTTGAACCTAACCTACAAACCCTTTTCCACATTTTGTCCAACACTCATCAAATTCTTGGTGATTGTAGGTACATTTAAAACCTTGCTCAACAGATTTCTATTCCCATTAGAGGTTTTAATAGTTCCTACCTTGACCACTGAATGCTTGGTGTCATCACTTGTTTGTACTTGGTGCTTTCCCTTGGGTTCCTCAAGGTCAGAGAGAAGAGCTACATTGCCTACCACATGGTTTGAACAACTTGATTCAATATAGAAGAGGTGTTCATCATTCATACCTTGTTTTGAACTCATGTTCATAATCAGAAGGGAATCATCTTGATCCTCTATGAAATTGTTGTAGTCTTTTCTTGATTTCTAGCCTCCTTGGTAATTATTGTTGTAGTTGTTGTTGTAGCTTTGACTATGATTGAATCTTCCTCTTGATTGTGAGTGTCCACCTCTTTGATATTATCCTCTTCCTCTCTGATTTTTGTAGTTGCTATAGCACTCATTTGTAGTGTGATTTGACAATCCACATATGTTTCTATTACGAGGAGTTGAAAGATCTCCCCCTACTTTTCTAACCTCCTCTACCCCTACCTCTTAAGTTCCTACATCTCCCTACATAGTTAGCTTGAGAAGTAGTACCTTCGTCCTCTACTTTCTTGCTCTTTCCCTTGTCTTTAATCTTCCCTTTATCTGTGTATAGGGCAAAAGAGTTAGTACCTCTTGATGGTTCTCCATTTTTGTTGAGCTTGTCTTCATGGATAAGGACTTTCCCCATGAGTGTGGTAATTTCTAGAATCTGCATGTCCATGTACAAGTCCATGGCAGTTGTGAAGCTTTCCCATTTGTCATTTGCCTTGATCCCATTGATGACCTGTCTTACTATTTGCTCCTGTTCAATCTCCTCTCGTATGCTTGCCAATTGGTCAGCCATATCTTTGACTTTGGTCACATAATCTGAAACACTTTGCTTGGGTTTATTCCTTTGAGTGGTAAACTTAATCCACAATTGATTCTTTCTTGCTCTTCTATTAGAAGAAAAGTATGAAAACAATGTATCCCAAGTCTCTAGGGATGTTTTGGAGTTCCTAATGTATGGAAGAAGGAAGTCAGGCATAGATTTCACTAAGTATGACCTTGCTAATGCATCTTTGGCACACCATGAGGTGATTCTTTCATGCTCCTCTCTTGTAGGTTGTCCTTTGCTTCTGAAAATGGGCATCTCCTCATCATCTAATATGTATCCATAGAGACTCCTTCCTTATAAGTATGTCTTCATCCTCATGAACCATTCTTGGTAATTTTTCCAGTCCAATTTATCAATAAATGAAGGAACTCACATTGGGCTTCTTCCTATAATAAGTTTCATAAGGTGTAATTACCTTCAAAGCTTTTGTGGAAGACCTATTGAGAATGTGATTAGCTGTATGAAATACATCAAACCAAAACTTGGGAGAAAGCCTTTTGGATGACATCATACTATGCATTATCTCAACAAGTATCCTATTGTTTCTCTCCACAACACCTTTCTGTTCTAGAGTGTAAGCAATATTGAGATGATGAGAGATACCTTTGTCCTTGAGAAAAGACTTAAAGTCTTTAGACATGTACTCTCCTCCTGTATCACTTCTCAATATATGGGTCTTTGAGTGAATTTCATGTTCAACCATAGTTAACAAATTCTTCAAAGTAGGAGAAACCTCTAACTTCACTTTAAGACGGTAAATCCATGGATATCTTGAGAAATCATCTATGAACATTACAAAACACCTGTAACCTTTAATAGAATATGTTCTCATCAGACCATTCACATCTAAATGTATGATTTGCAACTTCCTTGTGGCCATGATAAATACATGTTTCTTTAAAGGCAGTTTGTGAAGCTTTCCTTCAAGACATCCTTCACATGACTTTGGATCATCTGGTAAAGAAAAAATAGGCAAACTCTCCACCATACCTTGATTTTTGCTTGAATTGCTCAATCTTCTTCTCCTTCTTCTCTTTCCCTTTGAGGATGAGAACATGGATTCATCATTCTCTTCCATGCCGTTTTGTTGATCTTCCTCTTGAAGTAATAGGAACTATAGCTCTTCAAATGAAATTTCTCTAGCTCTTGTAGAGAGAGATAAAGAAGTAACAAAAGAACAATATGTAGATGGAAGTGAGTTTAGAAGTGTATTTACCATCTTTTCATCTCAAATGTTGACTCCAACATTGAGTAACTCATTTCATAAATCTTTAAGCTTCAAAACATGTGTCTAAACTAATTTACCAACTTCCATCCTTGTGCTTGATCGTCTTCTCCTTGGATGAGCTTTTCTAGCAGGGTTTGTGCACTGATAGAGATTCTCTAACTCCAAGCAGGCCTGATGAGAGCTTCTACATGACCTGCTTTGGGGTGTAATATGCATCTCTACTCCCATAGCAATATATCAAAGTGCTAGTGCATCCCTTGAATCCCATCTAGATTGCTCTTCTATAGGAAGTAATCTGGTAATAGTACAGACTCCTGATGATCAAAGAGTATCTTCTTGTTTGCTAATCTCCTATTGAGAAAAAGTAGGAACAATAGGTCTTCTAGAAGATGAATTAGCCTCTTCTCCCACTTTTCTTGGCCTTGGATAGATTCCATTGAAAATATTCCAGAAGCCCGAGAAAAGCGAGGGTCCTAATGGCCTCACAAATGAGTTTTTGAAATCCTTCAAACAGGTGGTGGCCGCTCCATTGCGCTTATTTTGGCAAGAGGCGTTGGCTTTTGGTGTGCTTTCTGAATGCCTAAACAATGGTGTCATCAAGCTTATCCACAAAAAGATAACAAGAATATGATTAGGATCTGGCACCCGAATGCGATGCTTCAAATAGGATACAAGATACTTCCGAAAGCAATTGCCAGTAGAATTTCTTACCACCTGAAGAGGTGTCTTAGTGAGGACAAAAAAGGATTCATCAAGGGTAGATCAATACTAGAAGCTATTATTGATATTTGGAAAGGTCTTGAGTTTCCTTAAGAGTCCAAGCAAGATGTGTTTTTCCTTAAAATTGACTTCGAGAAAGCCTACGACAGGCTAGAATGGAACTTTGTTCTCCAATCTCTTAAAGACCTTGGTTGTAGTCATAAACTCAGTAAGATGATTGCTACATTGTTGGGGAAGGCTTTGATGCAAGTAAATATCAATGATCAGTTATCGAAGGCTATCAGTTTCAAATGCTCTATTAGGCAAGGGTGTCTGCTAGTCTCTCTGTTGTTTGCTATTTCCAAAGACTGCCTCAGCTCTCTCGTGCAACATCACATGGAATTCGGCCATATTAAAGGTCTCTCTCTAGCTCTCAACCATGGATATATGATCATAAGGCTATTTGTAGATGCATGAACACATTTTTGCATAATGAATTGACTAGAATTGAAACCTTTACGGTATGCCTTGACACATTCTATGAGGTGTCTGGGTCTCAAAATAAACCACTCAAAAACCAGTTTACGGCCATCATCAAGCCTCCAAGTCAACCGTTGTTTGACCAAGGTTCTCAAACCATCCCTAGGGGTCTAGTCTTCCACCTTCTCGGTATTTCGATGGGTTCTGATATCTGGATGGAGCAGTGATGGAATTGGTTCCTTTCCAAATTTAACAACAAGTTAGCTTATTAGAAGGACATGCAAGTCAGCCTCGTGGGGCACGCGATGGTAAATAATGCCTTCCTCATCTCCTCGGTCCTCTACTTTCCTCTTACTAGAGACCGAAGGATCAAGAATTTAGTAAATTGGAAAGAATATGTAGAAATTTCCATTGGATTAGGGACCACAACAAAAGGGGGGTTCCCAAAATTAATTGGGCTACCTACATCAGCCAAAAGGATCATGGGGGTCTAGCCATTATGGATATTGAAGGCACGGTTGAGAAGCTAGCAGCAAAATGGATCATCAAGGCTTGGTGCAACAACGAGACCTCTTTGGCCAAGCTCATTTTCAGGAACAAGAACGTAACTACACTAGTGGGCCTCCCTGGTTGGAAGGACTAGGGCCTACTTACCCTTTTATTCTCCACATTGCTCATTTCCCCCAAAGGCACAAATCTTGTGTCCTCATTGTGGAAGAAGTGGAACAAATTCAAACGATTTATCAAAATCAGAGAAGATTGGAAATGGGCAGTTGGTATTAGACAAAATGACTCAATTCGGTTTTCGATCATGGGCATCAAGGGTGTGGCTTCTTGGGACCTCCAAAATGCTGAGGGGCTCTGGAACAAGAGTTTCAAACACTAGAAGCATCTCTGGAAAGAAGAAATTGGTAATCCATTGAGGACATAGACCCTAAATCAAGAGTAAACTTTGAATGTGCATCTCTAGAAAGAAGAAATTGGTAATCCATTGAGGACATAGATGCATGTGCTCTAAAGGAAAATACTTTAGAGCACATGCATCACCTCCCAACGATCAAAATCTCGACTCCTCATTGGGCAGGATTCGACATGCCATGATGATCTTATTTGGCACAATGGCAATAGCTTGTCCAAAATTCATAGAGTCAAGGCAAACATGGACTATCATATGAGTCTTAAGAAAAAGTGGTGCCTAACTTGGACAAGGCTTCATTGGGATCTCAAGTTCATGTCTATTTGGCACCTCCTCATGAAGATCAAAAAGTATGTTCTCATTTGGAAAACTCTCCACCATGGTATCTAGACCAACCTAAACACTAACAAAATTTGTGGTGCTTTGCCTTGGTGCAAGTGCTGCCATAGTAGCAATAAGGATCTGGGGCACATCTTCTTTTTGTGCTCCAAGTCTATCTTGCTCTAGCAAACTCTTGGGAATATTTTGAAACCGTAGGAACAAGTCACTTGGAAGCAAGCACTTCTAGAATGCTATAAAAGGGAAAAACCTTCAGAAGATTCTCATGGAGCACTGTGCATACAATTTTGGACACTCTCCTAAAGAATGGTTGATTTAAAAGTCTCTAATCCTCCTTGGCAAAAGATCTCCAACTGCAAGAGGGCCCCGCCCTTTAAGCATCATAAAGTTTTCATCATCAAGAACAACAAGCTTAAAGCCAAGTGGGCCCCACATGAGGGGGACAAGAGGGTCATTAACCTCCTTTGTAACATGCTTTAGATCTACAAGATCTACCCCTATTGTGTAGGACTTGGGGTGTCCCAAAGGCACTAGTCCCATTCACTAGTCCCAAAGGCACTAGTCACTTTTTCTTCTTTTTCAAATAAAGTATGGGAGAGCAGGCCATGGCTGAACTTCCCTTTTGAAAAAAAAAAGACATGCTTAAATTCCATTAAAAAGATCCAAGAAACGAGAAGTATCAAAAGAGTTTAACGTGTGTCCACACTCTGACTCTTGGGTCAACCTCTTGGAATTTTAAGCATAGCGACTCTTCAAGCTAAGATAAGAAGAATATAGAAGCATTTGTCCATGTTTTATAGCTTCCTTCATGCACGTAAGAAGCGTTTTCATCCCTTTTCATGTTCCTGTTTTAGACACAAGAATGGGTTTCAAAGCTTTTTTTTCTACTTCAGGCATTGAATGCAATTCACATACACAAAAGTTAGGCTATACATTTTCATATGGCCTTAGATATAGGCGAAGAACAAGATATATGAGTAAATCTGGTTACTATACCAACGTTCGAAAGGTCATAGACATTCCAATATAGCTTTCCGGAGGATATACGTTCAGAATAGCATCAATGCTTGAACATAAAATTCTTTATGCTTTTTTTTACTGCCTACATTGATTTCCTTCATAACTATTAACGTGATGTGGTCTCCCTTTTGCAACAAAGTCTTTGGGGATCTCCTGAAAAAAGAAACTGTGAGTTGTTCTCACATTGATTTAGAAAATCGGCACATACTTCGAGACGATAGAGCTTCATTGATGTCTCATCGGAGCTGAGTGTAGCCAAGGGACTAACTCCAAGTTTCTCTCTTTCAATTAACAGCCCAACCAAAAGAGCTCCCTAGTCGTTCTAGTTAAAAATGTTTCCCAAATAAAAACAACGAAAGACCTCGTCTTCTTGAAATTGGTGATCATCTCTTTCCTCTTTAACTATATATTTGTTTCTTTCAGCTTTCAGTATTTATTTGCCTTTTCAAAATATTGAAAATCTATCGTCTGTTTGAGTGAAAGGAGCTAAATCATTCATATTTTGGAACTTAGCTTTGAGCAAAGAATTTACACATCTATAAACCATAGCAATCCATTTCTTGAAGCTTTGAATGGAATTGGAAGCATTTATTCAGAGAACTGTTACAACTCAACCCGAACATTCAAAATAGTTTCTCTACAACACAACATTACATTTTTTGCTTAGCTTGTTTGCGTATAAACTTTCGTTTCTCTCTCTCTCTCTCTCTCTCTCTCTCTCTCTCTCTCTCTCTCTCTCTTTCTCTCTCTCTGTGTGTGTCTCCGTCTCTCCAGATCGCACATAAACAAAAGAAAACAACGCGCAGCCTTCATTTGTCTCTATCAGCAGAAGCTGGAAAGCACCTCACCCCAAAATCGGCACTCTTCCATTTTGGAATCGAATTATCTTGTGAAATGAGTTTGAAGGTCACTTGTGAAAGGATTCTTTGAACTTAATTTGGTTCAAAAAGATTGAAAAAGTTATTTGGGACATTTCTTTTTTGTTTCAAAAATCGAATTTCTACAATAGCCTACTCTCTCAAATTCTAATTAATAGAAAAAACAATTGTACAAGTGAATGGACCTAGCACCAATGTGATTCCCCCAATGCCACAAAGCAAGGATTGCTTAAAACTTGCTACAAAACATTACAAACAAGGTTGATAACCCTTTTGTCCCCCTCATGGGGGCCCTTTTAAAGCATCATAAAGCAAAAGTTTTTTGGGACATTTCAGTAAAGCATCATATCAGGTCATAGATTTCTAACAAATTCAATTGCATACGCCAACTAAAAGCCAAGCTTTTCTGTAAATAAAGTAACGGACCATGCCACAGGATCAACAACAACATTCTTGCCCACACAAACATGCACACATTTCACACATATATACGACAGAGCACACTTTCTCTTCTAACGAAGTACCATCATTGACATCTGTTTAAACTAAAACGATCATGAACACATCATAAGCGCAAAAGAAAATCAAAGAACACTCCCAAAGTTGACAAAACTTGAAGTTCTGTATAGTTTCTAGATGACTATCGCTCTATTAGGATTACATAGATAAGACGAACAATTCATTGCCTTGCAAATCAAAGCTTGCTGTCAACAGATTTGGCTGGTGTTTAGGATTCTCTGAACCGTTTCCCGATTTCAGGCATTGCGAGGGCGCGACAGCTGCGCCATATCTTCCCTCTCAGACATGTCTTACACCATCTTGAGCCTTCAATTTCGACCTCACATATATGGTAATTTCGTACATCACGAAGGTGTATTGAGATTGCGGACGCATATAATCTGACATTTTAGCTCGTCGATAGCTATAGAAGAGTTTTGCATCCTAAAAGTCAGATATCAATCCTCCCTCTTCGAACTATGCTTCTCCGAAGAGCATTTCCTTTCCTCGCATTAGAATCGAGATTATTTTCTGGGAAGGTTCCGAGACATACAAAAAGAGCTTCTAGAGGACCTCCAGTCCTTTGTATGATTTCTGTGAAAAATACAGAAAGGTGGAAACCCACTATGGATAGTTTTCGCTATTGCAACTTCATCTACAACATGAACCAGTAAATGAAGCTGAATTGTGAGAATACTTGTGGGAGAGTATTTCTCTACCATACAAAAAACCTCTATAGCATTGAGTTTCCCACTCTCTACGCTATCTCTATTTATCTCTTTAGAAGAGATTCATTGTACCAAGGAACTAATTTTATAAATGGTTGTTCCCACATCCTCCAAAAGATAAGCCTTCAAAGCTACAAGGAGCAGAGACTTTAAACACGTGCCAATCATGAGACTTAAGCCCTCAAAGATCATCGTTTTGTGTGAAGGTAATCATTAGACACCTCATGCACCCAGTAGGTGTCTAAAACTCTGAAATTTTCTTCTTCACTTGTTGCTCTTTCATCCTACGAATCACCCAAGGAGCTCTTTGTAAGGATATTATTCCCTTGGGCTTAGTAATTGTCCAAAGATCTTGCATACGAGCTCACTCTTCCAAGTCCTCCCTTTGTGCTTTGCTCTCTTTCTTTCTGATTAAAGTTTTCCAAATAATTTGTCCCACATTCTTGAAAACATGCATCTGGTCTACCAAATGATTGATCAATAACTCACTCCAATAAGGGAATTCATGAAAGATTGGCAACCGTTTCATGCCAACAGCTGGTGTTTCTCAATCGGTTGTGCTTGTTGAACAATTTTCCCTTCACATAAAACATGTCCATCAGGCTAATATCTATGATGTCCTTCATAGAGAGTTTCACGAAGTGCTTTGAAATAGTGTGCTCCATCCATAGATGTATGTTTTGAGGCTCACTAGCAAGTTCTATCCACTTACTATCTATGTGTTTCCAAGCATCAGAGTCACTAGGCAGTCGCATTACAAAATCTATAGACCTGCTCTTTGCATGCCATGACATTAACTCAGCTATGGATTTGCATCTAAACATGCTCTTAATTCATGGTATGATAGGAAAGTGGCGAAGAACCTTTCAAGGATTGCTTCGCCCATAAGGTCTTCTCTAAACCTGTTTGCTCCACACTTTGGATATATGTCGAGGCGCTCATACTCGTTTCGAAAGAGGATACAATCACTCGGACAAGCATTAATTTTAGTGTAGTCCATTCGAATGGATTGTAAAAGTTTTTTTTGCATCTCCATGTGCTAGAGGCATGTCACTACCCTCTCACAAAAATTGATCTTTAAGAATCCTGCAATAAGCAATTAGAACGATATAAGAAAATAAAGGTTTTTTGATATAGCAATAAAAGTTTATTTGAAGTCCACTTACTTGAATAATTAAGAGACACTACTATTTGACCATCCATAAATGGATTTTAGGTTGAGCATCGCGAATGACACATCTACCACAGATATCTTTGCTCGATTGTACAGTGGTAAACGAGCTAGTCTTTGCATGTTTTTGTATTCTTCATCGGCTTCTGATCGTGGAAATTTTGTTGTGTCCATGAAACTCACAACATCTTCTCCACCATCATGATCTTCGCCCATGTCATGAAATGCCTCGAGCATTTCTTCCATGTGTTTGTTCTG
>CM035422.1:114211590-114231590 GCA_020310875.1 Ceratopteris richardii | reverse complement strand
AATAAGAATGGGATTTACAAGTTCAAATGTGCTTTAGAATTAGCTTCAGACAAATATGTATCAAAAACAGTAGACACACATGAACTACTTAGAGTATTATCGCATCTAACTTGATATGGTTTAAAGATATCCATGACGGATGGATGAAGACCATATTGAAAACATTATGTATTCATTTGAACTATCTCGATTAAATGATATACATTCATTTGCATTAAGTGGAGTAAATTTTATGGATTCATTTTCATTAAGTGGAGTAAATGTTGTGGTATCATTTGAGTTAAGTGGATGAAATGAAGTGTAATCATTTGTATTATGTGGACTAAATGAAGTGGATATTCTTCATCGATGTGTAGATTGGGATCATCTTCTGAAGAATGTAGGTATCCGTTTGGGTCATCCTCAAAATTGAGCAGAATTTCATAATCAAGGAAACGAAGGCCCTCTTTAATAGATCGTCAACAAAAGAGGATTAAAGATCTAGAAAATCAAGTGAAAAATTTACAAACTTCTGTGGATGCATATGAGAGCAAATATGGAAGAATCTCAGAGGCATCATCATCTTTTGATTGGGTTAATGTCCATGAGTTATTGAATCAAGAAAACACTAAATAGGCAAGCTTTTTTGTAATCAAAGACATGACTATTATAAAACCATCAATTATGCAATTAAATATAATCATAGTATTCATAGTACATTTTCTCCATTTTGAATATCATGATCTATGACAAGTGCCATGTAGTCCATTTCTTCCATGCTTGAACCATCATTGTGATCTAGATCTAAATCATGATCACTCCACAAATCATTCGTTAAACTTTCATGAGTTTGAAATTCTCCCAAAGTTTGTTGTGCTGCTGTAGAAGTTATCTTGATTGGAGCATGTAACAAATGCATATTAAAAAACACATATACCAAATCATTAGCACCTGATACACTTAATTGATTTCTTTGTGTAGCTATATCTTGCAACTCCACTATTTCACCTCCATACTCTTTCCACCAAACAAGAGGTGGATGCTTTTGAATCGCTCCAATGTGCCATAGATCTCCAAAAGATCCTTTTCGATTTATATATGCTACTCGTTGTTGGAATGCATCGTGACAATCTGTACTTGCAAGTTACCATTGACATGTGGTTTTGAAGTTTTACATGAATTCTTTGTTTGATGCTGGACCATTGAGTTGAAATATTGGATCCAAAAGGAGTTTTGTTCCATGCAAATGAGTATGGATTTGCATCCTTCTCTTCTCTGCTGATGATACAATCTGTGTTTTCTTTCGGAATGAAAATTGATTAAAATATTTTACTTTTTGAATAGCTTCTAACATAATCCAATAAACTTTTCCAATCACAAATTTATTAGTATCAACCATTTGTAAAAGTTCCACAAAAGGTTTAGTGATACCAATAATTTTTTCAAGATTATGCCAAAATTTTGTGATTGTATTAGACACATACACTTGGATGTTGCAAATCGATAAGGAGGATACTTCTCTAGCCATGCCACCCATCTTTGATCAGCAATCATTTCTACAGAGCTGGCTTACTTTCCAATGATCCACTAAGCACAATGTCGGCAGTTGCAAATCATGTGGCACATAAAAAAATGAAGTGCTTTATTGGGAGATTTTGATCCAAAGAACAAATATGAAAATTCATACTCTCTAATAAATTTGACCACATGATTTTCATCTAATAAGCTTTGTTTAATGAAAGATAATCTACCTATATCTTTCAATAATAAATCTAATGTGTGAGCTGCACATGGAACCCAAGTAATGCCTTCATACTTGTTTTGAATTGTAATCCTAGCTCTTTGAAAATTAGACTCATTATCCATCACTATCGCAATCACATTCTTCAAACCACCCACATGCGATATAGCATGTTCATATAACTTTACAATAAAAGCTGAAATTTTCTCTTTAAGAGAAGTATCAGCATCTTCAAAAAACATGTTTCCTTTTGGACATATAACCATGAAATGAATCAATGGTTTCTTTTGATAGCTTGTCCATCCATCCAATGCTATTGTACATCCATACGTGGGTAAATAATCAAGTACTGTTTGCTTAAAAATAGCTTCAGTATGTTTTTCCACTTTATCTAGATACTCTTTTCGCATTCTATTATAATCGAGCATGGCGAATTCTTTTTGTGCAGTTGACATCAAAGCATCTTTGAAAATGGGATTACAAATAACATTGAAAGGAATCCCACACGCTAAGAATGCTTGAGTCCATTTAAAATAAAACTCGAGACAATCTTGCTTTTCAAAAGCTACAGGTATAGTATTTTGTGATGTATTACGTACAACGCATGGTGACAAAGTATTAGATCCCACATTTTTACTACATTCACCAAGTCCACTCTTTTTTGATGCAGCTTGAGAAAATGGAGTACATATATCTTGGTTATTTCTCAAAAACATTTTGAGAGACTTGAGTAGAAATATCCTCATGATCCTCTATTGTCATCGATGCATCTACTCGTTCTTTCTCTACACTTGGGCTATTTACACATACATATACTTACACATACTATTGTGAAATAGGAGTAATTATTGACTCAAACAATAACAATATATTTTAAATTCCTAATCATATGTACATACATTTACACATACTATTGTGAAGTTAGAATCGGTATTGAGTCAAACAATCATAATAGATTTCTCATTCATAATTATACACTCATGTGCATACACATACTCATACACAGACATACATTTACTATCATGGAGTAAGAATCAACGTTGAATCAAACATAATCTACCTACATATTTTAATAATAAATTTAATGTATCACAATAGATTTTAAATTCCTAATCATATGCACATACACTTACACATACTATTGTGAAAAAAGAATCAATGTTGTATCAGACAATGACATTAGATTCTAAATTCCTATTCATATGCACATACATTTACACACATTATTGTGAAGTGGGAATCAATATTGAGTTAGAAAATTAGAGTAGATTTTTCATTCACAATTATACACTTATATGCATCCAGATACTCATACACAAACATACATATACTATTATTAAGTAAGAATCAATGTTGAGTCAAACATAATCTACCTACATCTTTCCATAATAGATTTTAAATTCTTAATCATATGCATATACATTTACACATACTATTATGAAGAAAGAATTAATGTTGTATTAGACAATCACAATAAATTCTAGATTCCTAATCATATGCACATACACTTGCACATAGTATTGTGAAGGAAGAATCAATATTGGGTCAAACAATCACAATAGTTTCAATTATTTAGTATTTATAGCAAAAAATTATACCTTGTTCTCTCTATGAAACTTTAAGTTCGTAAAGAAAAAAGTAGATTTTATGAAAAATGAGTAAGAATCAATCATAATAGATTTTACATTCACATACATATATTATTGTGAAGTAAGAATCAATGTTGAGTCAAACAATCATAATAGTTTCAATAACTTAATATAGCAAAAATTTATACCTTATATAATATAGCAAAAATTTATACCTTATGTAATATAGCAAAAATTTATACCTTGTTCTCTCTACGACACTTTAAGTTCATAAGGAACAAAGTATCTTTTATGAAAAATGAGTATAGTTCTACTCTTTTATAAACTGTTATTCAATCGAATTTTTTTCGGTGACATGGCACCGAATAATTTGGTCGAATAATAAGGGATTATCATACAATTCTATAATTATTCACGAATAAACAAATTGTCGAATAACAAATAATGCAACCTAGGTGTGCACAAGACAATGCAGGTCACAATTCCGTTTGCGCGTGCAAGTTTGACAGAAGCAACCACTATTCGGTGTAAGAAGCATGCAAAATGTTGATTTCTGCTCTCGCGTCGCGGCATCTTTAAAACATGGTGCCATGATAGGCATTGGTACAAGTGTCGGTAATTTCCAGTAACTTACCGCTGCTTATACCAATGCCTATATCGATGCTTATAGTGACCCCCATACCGGTGCTCACAAAGCATCCCCATGATCCATTTTAAGCGGTCATATTGATAGTCAAGTGATCGTTGGTATGCTTAATTACATCTTTCCAATGTTCATACCGATGAGCAGGGTGACCATCGGTATAGACGGCATCGGTATGCCCCTCATATGTTGTAGTGAGTCTTCCTTCTACTTGTTTTTCTTGTTTTCATGAAAACCAGTGGTTACCACATTTAATGGCTTGGGTGATTTATTCATTAAATTTCTTAACCTCAAGCATCTTGAGTAGAAGGTCCTTCACATCAACTCTCAGACACCATCTAAATTGAATTATGTAGTATTGTGCCAAGTGAGATCACATATCAATTGCCTTAATTTAGACGCATAGGTAGAGGCAGGGTGGTTACCTTAATGTAGCTTCCAAAATTTTGTTTGTGCTACTCGACTCATGTTTGCATCTCCAAACGTGGTAGTGAGCATTCAGCGAAACTCCTCATAGTAATGAAGTACTTCCATATCCTTCTCCAATATTGATGTGAACTATGATAATGTTTGCCCATAGATCAGGGTTCTAATAGAACCAAATTATGATGCATCATCAAGGTATGTATTAGGTTGCATATGGATATACAATTTGACTTATTGCAAGAACCCATTGAACTTCCTACGATCACTATTGTAGTTTTTTGGGATGCAAATCTTGGGTTTCTTCATGAAGGATGAACTAGGATGTTGATTCACTTGAATGCTTCCTTGATTTTCTTGAAGATTCGTGACTTGTTCTTGTAGTTCATGGATAAGTGTGCCTACATGTACTAGATGTCCCGTTTTGACTTATGCATGTCAATGAGTTAGGTCCTCAACTTGTCTTTGGAGACTCTGAAGTGATGCCACAATCTATTCAACTATCTTATCAATCATGCCTTGTCTTGGATAGAAGCAAGTCTTACCAAAATTTCATGGGAGCACTAGATTGTGACCTCTCACTAAACTAGATAGGACTTAAGAATTATACTTTTGTTTACAAGATCACCCACATAGGAGAAATGAAACTGATAGGTATGGATAAGTCGACTAGAGATGTTACACGAGATCCTACAACCTAGGATGCTTGGTATCAAAGAAGATATCTAGTATGAACTACATACAAGAAATAATGTGACAAGATCATGTACTACAAGATTACAATAGTACCTAATAGGATTTCCAAGATAGTAGAATAGAAAAGTAAGATTACAATAGTACCTAATAGGATTTCCAAGATAGTAGAATAGAAAAGTCTAGAACAAGACCCAAGACTAGAACTCAAACAAGAACTTGGAAAGTACTTACTTGGATATCCTCACTCCTTAAGCTTGCAAGACTCACATTCGCAAGACTGAGTGTATGTGGCCAAGCCCTTCTTATATATATGCTCAAGGGCGGTAATCAAAGGTGGTTCAAATATAGTTATGATTTGTTGATGTCAACAATCCAAACAAGACCTCTATATGTCAGAATCTAGCAAGTCAACAATCAATCTTAGGATTTTGGCATGTTTTGAATGCAATGGAAGTTTTTTTCTCCTAATTCTAAAAGAATATTGGGACATAGACAGTCACATGGAATTTGAGATTCAAGATGGTTTCCTTTGTCTATGACACAACACTCTATTGAATGATGCATTCAGTGAATTCTTTTATCTTGCTTTTTTTAGTAATCGATTCATCATCTAATAGACCCAAAACCCCATCAGATTTGGGAAGGCACCAAGTGGATTATTTCACTCTAGCTGTCTTCTTCCTTTGAGTATTCGCCCACTGGATGAAGTTCAAGAGGACCCACTTGAGGACAGAAATCATGGACTTTGACGGTATAAAACTTGAAAGGTGGTGTATTATTAATGGTGCGATTAATAGGTTATGTATGGATATCCTGTGGAGTAGGCTGGGGTGTTTCTAGTCCCAAGAGAGGGTCCTTTTCTTAACTTTATTAACGATGCGGCTCCACCTTTTGCTGGGGGAGACATTGAAGGCCATCAACATCCAAAGGATTCTAATAGCTTCCCTCTCCATGATTGTTTGGTAGCCAAAATTGGTGATAAGCTCAGGTAGAGGATTTCCAAAGAATTTTACTAGGATTTTATTATGCTTAGCTGTAGAGACTCATGCCAAGTAGAGGATTGAAAGATCTTCCCAAAAATAGTTGTGATCTTTGTCTTAATTATATATTTTGGCATTGGTTTTATGACCATAGGATTGCAAAGTAAGGCCCCCTATGTATCATGGGATGAAAAGATCAAAAATATTTCCTTTCAAACATTTTAATTCCAAAAGCTTGCCTAGGGCATCAGTCCCAATGGAATAGAATAAAGAAGCAAGTGGACGATCTTGTAAATCTTGTATAATAGAATCCCAAGTGATTGTATGATATTCTTTATCAAATAAATTGTAGAAGAAAAACCAAAGGTTTTTCCCTCAGACTTTGTAAGGTTAATTCCTTCCCATAGAGAAATGACAATGTCCATGATAAATGTCCATGGTTGGATCCTTTGTGTTCAACTCTGACCTTGCTACACATATGTGGTCTAATTCTATTGCCTAGGGCCTTACCATAAATCTTATAGATTTTGTTGAAGTGGTAACTAGGTGCCAATTATTGAGCTATTGTTTGTGAACTTTCTTAAGAAATATTTTAATAATCCACTGATTGATGAGCTTAGGTAATTCTTTACTAGCAAGTGATGCATTTCGTGTATCAAGGGGGCAATCTTTGACAAGAAGTGTGAGTTCTAAAGCAAGAGAGTAGTGTAGAAATCTGATGTTGAAGATGTTGAAGTTTTGTTTAGGTAACTATCACATTCCCTACCCTTTTACTATTAGAGACTTCAAATCATCTCATAAGCATCAAGTTTATGTAGTAAAATACCCTAGGTACTTCACAAAGACAGTGAGAAACAATTGGTCAACAATAGGTTGTTTTCCACATGACGTAGTTCATGAAATTTCCTATTTATGGTTGGAACACATATCATCAAATGCGCAATGCTCCAAGCCCCATTAAAATTGGATAAATTCCTCTTAGATGATCGTGCCTTATAGGGTATCTATATATTATGTATAAGAAGTCAATGTATAATTTAAGCATCACTCAATTCCGATCATAACTTCAATAGGTGGTCATCCCACCTTTTCAAGAACGTGCAGAGAATTACCATGAGAGGTAGATTGATCTATTTCCTACACATAAATTAGGAGCTACTAGCTTTGGAATGAGCAATTACTCATAAGCAGGAAACTTTTGAGGAGTGATAACCAACCTCTACAACTCTACTACCTTTGGAGATGATGATGCATGAAAAAAGAGTAATAAGCAATATGATAATGAAACTGATTGTATAATTATCTAACCTTATAGTAAAATTTGTTTCGAGTCTTTATATAGGCTGCTTGAATTCTCTACATGAATTGTCATGACGCTTTACATTCATTTGAATTCAGAAAACCTCAGAGGATAAGTTGGTTTGACTAAGATGTCTTTTTCTATAATCCATGAATTGAAGCCTCTTCTTTCAAATTAATTTGAAGAATTGGTTGTACACCCACCTCTAAACTCATGGATCTAGGTCTCTCATATTTATCCTTTAAGAGGAATTAAGATCTAGGATCCATAAATACTTATGGATTTTTACAAGGATAGAACATCATTTGAAATACCATGACATTATGTTGACTCCAAGTAATAATTTGATCATACAAGGGTTGTTGCTAGGTGCATTGAACTTATATTGTATTAAAATATGTGAGATTTGGAACTCATAAGTTGCAACTCTACATGTATCTCCTTTAACCAAATAGCTTATTGAGTTGCTATGGTCAACCCTATGTAATCAGCTTTTGTTGACGATAGTGCAACAGAAGGTTTCTTCTTGGAACTCCAAGACACAACCTTAGATCTTAAAAATACCAAAAACTTTGAAGTACTTCTCCTATGATACTTGGATCCTTTCCAATCTACATCAAAATACAATTTAAGAGCCAAATCTTATATATAAGAGTAGAACATACCTTCATTACTAGTCCCTTTGGGAAACTTGAGTACTCTCTTAGCAACATCCATATGTGGCTTTCTTGGAGAGTGCAAGAACTGACTTAGCACTCCCACACGATATGAAATATCTGCTCTTGTATGTGTAGCATAATTAAGTCTACCTATAAGACTTTGATACTCTTTTACGTCTTCAATCTTTTCTTCTTCATAAACACTAAGTTTATGACCTATCTCCATGTGTGTTCATGAAGGTTTTGCATTCTACATCTTTAATAAGAGAATTAGATCCCGAGTAAACCTACCTTAATTTAAGTACGTCCTCTATCTATGTAGATTACCTCCATACGTAACAAGAATGTAAGTTTGCAAAGATCACTGATCGAGAACACCTCCTACATATGCTTTTTGATCCTCTCTATTCCATTCTGTCATCAATTGTCATAATTATGTGATCTACATAAGCACATAAATAGAGAACTTCATTATGAGCCTCCTTGATGAAGAATGTAGGGCATGTATTGCTTGATTTCAATCCTTGATCTTGTAAATATGTCACGAACGGATAATTCCACGATATAGGGGCATATGTTAACCCATACAGTGTTTTCTTAAGTTTTCAAATATAAGTAGATTACTTAGTGTTTTCAAATCTTGGGAGTTGTGAAATATATACCTCCTCATTGATCCGTCGAATCACAAAAAATATTCTTCACATCAAGTTGAACTAGCTTCCAATTCTTTGCGTTTGCAAGAGTAAGAAAGGTCCTGATGGTGATTATCTTGGCCACTAGTAGAAAGTTTCACCATAGTCTATGCCATGAATTTGCACACATTTTTTAGCAACCAAGCTTCATTTATTTTTTCGAATCGACCCATATATATCAGTTTTAAATTATTAGACGCATCTACAGCCTATTATCTTTGTCTTGGTTTGCATAGGAACCAACACCCATGTATCCATCTCTTTGAGGGCTTCAATTTCGTCCTTCATGGATTTCTCCCAGTTCTGACCACCTTTTTCTTCTTCATAAGTTGAGGGTTCCTCTAAAATTGAATCCTTGGCCAAATAGATAATATGTTTGGTTACAAAAGTTGAGTCATAAACATACCTTTTAGGTTGCTTGCTTTCCCTTGTTGAACCTCAAGGATTATGTTTGGACGATTCACCACATTCTTACATTTTGGCCTTCCCTCTTGATATCCTTAACTTTTAGTCTCTTTCCTTCACATTTTTTTTCAGTTTTGGATTCAGTTCTAGATTTCTAGACGTGTATCATGTTTGCTCTGAAATGGATAAAAAACTGAATGAAGATCATAGGGTCGTTTTACCTTTTGTTTAACTTCTTCATACCATGACCTATCTTCTTCAAATACAACATCCCTAATTGTTGTGAAATGCAATCTCAGTCGATTGTAGAATCTAAAGCCCTTCTTTATGAGTCATAGCTAATTAACACAATGTTGGTTGCCGTGTCATCCAATTTCTCTTTACTTTGTGAAGGAACATGTAGATATGCTAAACAACCAAACACACCTATAATTTGCTTTTTACCATTCTAAGCTTCATGGGGAACCATAACTTGAAGATATTTGAATGAGAGTCTATCAAAAGATATAAGCAGAATAGATATAGCTTCTTCCGAAAAATATCTTCAAGCATAATCCTTGCTGATCCAACTAGTGTCTTGTTCTGCCTTTCTACAACACCAATTTGTTTAGGAGAGTACCTAGTGGTGAGTTCCATTTTCATGCCTTTATCCTACAAGTACTCATCAAAATATTTGGGCAAGTATTCTCCCCCTCTAGAAATGAGCTTATTTAATGCTATACCTGTATAGTTTCCCACATGTGCTAGATAGCTCTTGAGGCACTCAAATAGTTCACTCTTATTTTTTCAAAACTATAGAATTGTCCATGTATGCTTATAACCATCAAAAGATACATAATAGCTTCATCTTGGTAATGAGGGTTCTTGACTTGGTTCGGATACATCTGTATGAACTAAGCCGAGGAGATTATTGTGGATGTATTCCTTGTGGTTGAAAGGTTGCATTTGTGCCTTCCTAGTTTGACAAGCACCATACCTATTTATCGTGTGTTTCTTTTAGATATTTGGCAGCCCTAAAACACTTTGATCCCTATATATATCCTTCAAGGTTCTTTCATTCACGTGAGCAAGTCTCTTATGCCACACTTATAGTTCACTTAGTGTTTGTGACCTAAAGTTGAATAGAGCTATATTTCTGATTTCTCATACTTTAAATGTGAAAATTTTATCATTCTTCTCACCTCTTGCTATCTTCCTGAAGCCTTGGCATGGATCTTTCACATAAGATCCATGTTGGGTGAACTTAACTTCCAATCCCTCCTCAACTATTTGGCATTCACTTATTAGGTTTTTAGTAATAGTAGGTACATAGAGAACCTTATTAAAATGTTTGTTGTGCCATTTTGGGCTTTGATATTGCTAATGCATACCACATTGTGTCTGGTACTATCCCCTATTTGTACTTCATGCTTGTGCTTTGGTTTGTCTAAGTTTGATAGAAGAGAAAAATTTCTTGAACCATGATTTGAACAACAAGAATATATGTAAAAAAAATGCTGATCTTATTTACCTTCTTTATGAATGAGATTCATTAATAGCAATGAGATTCATTAATAGCAATGAATCTTCATGTGATTCAAAATCCAAGTAGATGTTGTTATCCCTTCTGCTATAATTTCTAATGTTGTTATTTTGGTTTTGTCCATCTTTCCCTCGTGTTTCCAAATCCATATCTTCCTCATCCCTTTTGTGCTCTTCCATTGAATGAGCAATTTTGAGTGGTGTGGTTGGCCTTATTACAAATGACATAAGGTTGAATTTGTAGACCTTTTGTTTTGTCATGCTTTGCTCCTTTCTTCTTCCCTTCCACTTGCTCTTGTCTAGATAGTTGCCTTAGGAAGTTTCTTCATCATCATCCTCCATCTTCTTTCCTTGATTCTTCTTATCCTTCTTATCTGCATAAAGAGCACTTGTAGAGTTATGTTGGAAAGAGTTACCTTCCTTCACCTTGTTCTTGGCCTCTTGATTGAAGATTTTTTCAAGAAATATGTTGAATTCAAGTGTTTGCACATCCATGATAAGGTCATAAGTAGTTGTAAATGATCTCCATTGCTTGTCACTGCTAATATGAGTTAGGCTCTACCTCATGATATCTTCTCCTTCAATCAATTATCCAATTGAAGCTAATTGATATGAAACTTTCTTTCATTTAGTGGAAAAATATGAGATTGTTTGGTTTGGTGTGTCCTTCATTTGTTTATACTCATTCCATAAGCAATTCTTCATAAATTTGGTGCTAGCAATGTATAATGTCTCAAGTGCATCCGAGATTCCTTATGACATTTCGCACTTCTAATGTCTGGAAGCAAGAAAATAGAGATAAAGTTTAAGATATAAGAACTGGCTTTAGCATCTCTTTCAAACCATAATACCTTAGGGGAAAATGAGCTCTCCTTGGGCCTTTTAGATTAAGGAACGATAAAGGTCTAGCAATGAGATGAGACTAGTGGCCATCGTCTCGTCTCTTAATCTAGTAAACTAGGCATAGGCTTCCATGGTTTTCTCCTAGTCAAAACCATAGAAAGAGACATAAATCCATGGTTTTTGTTGGTTTGGGAGGTTTGGAATAGCTTTGAAACTCATTTAAAGCCTTCGATCCCCTCAAAATCCAATGGCTCAAGTGATTTTGCAAAAGTCAAGGTGGGATTGGATTGTGGTCATTGGATGAAGATGAGATCATGTGGTTTAGATGAGTAGCCATTAGAAAAATGTGCTTAGAATCCTAGACCATTGGATGAAGGGGCTAATCTAATGGCTAGAGTTGATAGAATGGCAAGGTGTCTTTTCATGTACTCCCTTGGATTTATAAAAGGTGACTTTTCGATCATGAACTAGCTTCTCTTCCCTTACATTGAAGCTAAATACAAGGGCTCTCATAGTTCCTCAATTGAGATCAGCCCCAAATGCCGCTCACCCTTGGATTTTGGGTAGATCTGATGGTCCAAAAACTTGCCGAGAGTGTGCACACCATGGGTCCCTTCTCCCATCATTTGAGTATTGTCACCCATCCATTTGTATGCTAGACATGGATTTTAAGAGTGGTTTAGAGTTCCCCCTAAATCTCCAAGAAAGTTAATTTTAATCCCTAAAAGTTAGGGATCCTTTCAAGGCCCGTGCGTGGCTTATTTGTCTTTCTAATGATTATCTTGTCAGTCTCTTGTTGTGTAGGTCCTCCCATGGATCTTGGAGTAATCATAACTTCATCATCTCCTATAATTCGATAAAGATTTCTACCTTGCAAGTAAGCTTCCATTCTGATTTGCAAAGTAGCATAATTGTTGCTTTCAAGCTTTGCAATCATTGAAGTAACAGTGTCACCCATCTTGATGAAGCTCTTATACCACGTCGAGTACTCAAACAAGAGCGTAGAGTAGATATCTGATGTTGAGGATGTTATAGTTTGATTGAGCTAACTAGCACAAAACTTGGGCACTTACTATTGGAGACTTTAATTCCATTGATAAGCTTCAAGTTGATGCAATAAACACCTTAGCCACTTTTGAAAGCCATTGAGAAGCATTTGGTCCAATACAAATTGTTTTGCACATGAGCTTCTTCATGAAACTTCCTAGTTATGGTTTGAACATATACCTTCAAATCCATAGTGCTCCCAGCCTGATTATCATTGATTAAAATCCTCTGAGATGATTGTGTCTTAGAGGTTGAAGAAGTTATTATCTTGAAGAAATCAATTTATAATCTAAGAATCCCTCAATTCTAATCATAACTTTAACAACTCATCATCCTCCCTACTCAAGAATGTGCAAAGAATGACCCCAAGAGCTAAAATGAGGTATTTGTCACACACTGTGAGTCCAAATCATACACAAATTTATGCATATAACTTAAACACTATGATCTTTCCAATCAGCCTTTACAATTAAGCACTCAATTTTTGAGGAGTCATAACCAACCTTCGAACTCTACTAACATTGGAGAAGATGATGCAAAGAAAAGAGCAATAAGGAGGATGATAATGAGAATGGTTGTATATTCATCTTATCTTTTGGTAGAAGTTAGTTTTAGTCTTTATCAAGACTTCTTAGAGTGTACTTTGACTTCCACATCTCTTTATATTCATTTTAATTAGAAAAACCTCGCATGATAAGTTGTTGTAACTAAGATCCCTTTACCTATAATCTAGGAATTGAAGTCTTTTCTTTCAGATTTATTTTAAGTGTTGGTTGTACACCATCCTCCAAATGTGTGCCTTTAGGTCTTTCATATTTATCTTTTCAAAAATAAAGATTTAGCATCCATAAATACTTATGGATTTTTATAAGAATACAAAACTATATGAAATACCATAACACTATGGTTAACTCGAGGTAGTAGCTTGACCTAGAACAAAATCCTACTTAAAAGCATGTGAAGGATTTATGTTCTAACAAGAAGGTCTTGAAGAATTCATTAGGGAGGCCATTAGGACCTAGGGATTAACCTGGTTTTAAGAAGCAGATGGTTGTGATTATGTCAAGGATATCAAAGGGACATTCAAAAGCTCACTAAAGCCCAAATAAGACAGTCTTTTCTCTATAAGCTACAATTTTTGCATTAGATTTCCATATTTATCGGGAGTAGGATGGCTCTTGACCAAAAACCTCATGGAAAAGGATGTGAATCATAACCTTTTTGTTTTGTTTAGACGTAACCACCTTGTTGTTGTAATAGAGATCATGAATGCATTCTTTTTTCTTTCTTTCTCTTCATTGAAGCAAATATTGCTTGATTTCTTATGATGATTTCTTACGATGATTTCTTCCTCAGTTCTATTGTCATAGATTGCCTTGAGCCAAGTGTTGTAACACATAATAGTCTTCTTTTTCTCATACTCCTTTATGTGTTGTTTGAAGTTTCTAAATAAGGTCTGAAACTACTTAATAATTTCATTCCATTTCTATCTAAAAGGATAGCTTGCATGTATAATTCTACCAATTATTTTTCCCATCTGTGTCTGTATATATACAATGGTTAATAGTCTGGAGTCAATGCAAAACCAAACACATTTAGATTGTGAGACCCTCGATTTGAGTTTTGTGAGCATTTTGGTGATACATAAATCTGAAGTTTTCCAAAAAAGTGTGAAAAGCATGCCTGATGGAAACATTATTGAGCAATGGAATGAATCCAATCAAGAAACATGAAGAAATTCACCCTCTTGGTTCTTGCCCCAAGCAAAATGTATACCTTGAGAGATATCCTTAAGTTGAAGGGCATTTGAAGTTAATTCCATTCACTATTGTCCTATCCATTTATATTGTAATCTTTTTCGTGTCTAATTGAAAAGGGACTAATCATATTAAGATCCCCTGTCTCTTTGATGCATTGAAGGGGAAGATAGTGAAATGATCTCCAAGATCAAGCTCTTGCAACCACTAAATTTGAAGCATAAATAGAAACATTACAAAAGCTTTATGGTGATCGTACTTGGAATAGAACCGAACAATTGTTGATGTACATATTCTATGCTCAAATGACTTTGGTTAGTGGTGCACTTAAAATTGATGCAGGCACTACACAAGCTTCTACATGTTTGGTGTTAAACTAGACAAGGTCTTGACCCAGAGTCCTTTGATACTAGGAAACCCTTTCTCTCTGAACCTTATTTTCATCATGATATATAATGTCTGGTGATAGATTCCTTTCTCTGAGAATTGTTTTAGTGAACTTTTGTAGTTTCTGAGAAACCCTTGCAATTAAACAATAAAATATCATCAAGCTTAGGAGACAAGAAGCTTACCAGTCCTTTCTTATTCCTATTTAAACCTTCAACTGAGTTGGTCACTTCATTATGCATCCTATCTTTTCCCTCTACAATCCATAGTAGTGTCCTCATAGTACATACTTCTTGGGTAATCCAAAACTTGAAAGTTGTTTTCCATAGCTTGGTCTTACATATCTACTTCTTTCTCTCTATCGTTGAGATGCATTTTTTCTCACTAGTTGTTTGTTGGTTGTTTCTTCTTTAATAAGTGCATTAAAATGATCATTGTCTATAGAGTTCATGGTGCGGAGGAGGTGGGTCTAAGCTCATTTCTTAGATTTCTTGTTTCTTCTATTAAACACCTTGAATACCTCTCCATCCACATGTTGAGTGGCCTAACTTTCTTTCTTCCTTTGTTTTGTGAGCTGACTTTCTTTCCCAAAATTGCCTTCCTTATGGAAAATAAATCTAGATTTTGGATTATTTTTGTAAATCACCTATTGGACATGTTCTAGACTTGCATTCCTATACATAAGCTTCATTTTCATGTGTAGAGCATTTCCTATATCTATTTCTATGAAAACTTTTGGATTCTAGCAAGGTTTTATTAGTGGTGTCTCCTTGAGGTTCTCAACTAGCCCTAGAGTATTATCAATCTCCATAATTTAGTGAGTCCAATGCATAGGAAGATTATGGAACTTCAACCAGATAGGGAGTTTCTTGGTATCGGGTTGAATGTTGGGTATCATCTAAAAAATGTTGATGGCATGTATTTGATGATCAAACATGGCTGTTGACGAACTCTATCATCTTGAGTTGTGTTATTTAAGAAGAAGCAAAGTACCCATGCTTATAGTATTTAATATAACAAGCGAAGTTCTACATGTCCTAATGTATTTCGTAGACACCTATTTAAGAAATGTAGATAAGGAATAGTTCCATGGAAAAGAGAAACAATGTTGATAGGACCTAGTAGACACACATATGGAGAGGATAGTATAGAAACAAAATCCCACAAAATTGTAGACAGAGTAGAAAGACATAAGAGACTAAACAGAAGATTGGGTACAATCTTTCCCCACATACTTTGATGGACGCATCTATTAGAGTATGTATGTTTATAGGTATTTCTCATTACATCCTTAATAGAGGATACATGAGGGTTGTGCTTTGAAAAGCATGCATTAATGAAAATCTGCTTTATTTACAAAATCATCACTTTCTAAATGATCTACTATGTTTACAAAAAAGTCAGTCCCTAAAGTGATTTATTATTTTCATGAAAAAATATCTAAAATACTATCTTTTAACTATCTTCAAAAATATATAAGTAAATCCATGCATGCTCACAGCCTCATGATTCTTAACCTACTAAATAAAAAACCAAATCACATGAAAACCCTCAAGACATTAAAATCCATATAACATTCCAGTATTCCATAAATTATAACATGCCTCCCAATTGACAAGCAACTCATGCTAGTCACATGTGCCATCACTAAACAATCATAAGCATGTTCCATGTAAAAACACATGCATGGAAATGGGAAACTAGAATTTAATGTGATTGTGAATGATATGCAAAAATCCATTGGTCATAACGAGGAGTTAATGATGTCTTATGAATCCATTGAGATTCTTCAAATGAGTTATTTTTATATTTAAATAAATATTTATGGTGTTGCTTACCAGTGTCTCAAGTAGTAACATGATAATCAAGTATTTTTTCTAGAACTAAAATTTTAGCATCCTCTTCAAGTAAAGGGTGATCATCTAAAATAGGAGTGGTAAAGTTCGTTTAACGGATTTCAGTAAAATAATATGAAAATTATTATGTATATTCCAATGCGAAGGTATGTCTAGTCTAAAATCATTCTCATTAATTTTTTGAATAATATCGAAAGGTCCATAATAACATGGTACAAGTTTAATCTTAGGATGTGGTGAAATAGTTTTCAAAAATACTTTAATTATTTGTAACCATATAAAGTCATTTTCATAAAGTTATTTAGCTACTCATTTCTTATTAACATTATGCATATAAGGTTCATGACTCTTTTTAATGTGCTCATGAACCTCATGAAGTGTAGCAATCTGATCTTGTGCAAAAGAATTAGCTGCATGAATATCAGTTTGAGTGTTAGACATGGGACGAAGAAGATTTTTACCCCTATGACCCATATACGATGGTTCTTGCATCTCTTTCATAATAAATTCTTTAAAAGCTTGTGTGATGCATAGTTTCTGCTGGAAATACAGAAATCCATGATGCAAAGTGTAGAGATTCTCAGTACATATTGCAAAATTATTGAAAGCAAACCATGGTTGTGAAAAATACAAATTAGATGCATAAGAAGGAACCATTTCATGAAATCAATGAATATGAATAGCAGAAATATTATTGATTGAAACAATATTTGTTTGTGGGGATGGGGAGCGACTAAGGGCATCGGCTACAACATTAGCTTTGCTAGGTTGATATTGAATCATAGGCTCTAAATTTTGTACGAATGAAGCCTATTTAATGTGTCTGCCAGAAATCAATGGTTCATTTAATAGATGCTTAATAGCCTCTTGATCTATTTAGATTAGAACTTCAGAACACATGAGGTAATGTTTCCAAATTTTTAAAGCATGCACAATAACTAAAAGTTTCTTATCATATGTATTATGCTTCTTTTTAGAGGGTTCAAACTTCTTACTTTCAAATGCAATAGGATGATCATTTTGCAATAATATGGCACCTATACCTAAACCACTAGACTCTATAACTACATGGAAAGGGTGTGAAAAATCTAGTAATGCAAAATGGGTGCATGAGAAACTGCATGTTTTAGTTTTTCAAATGATTGTTTCTTTGCTAATCTGCATGCAAACTTTAACTTTTTCTTCAATAATAATGTTAGTGGGAGTGCTAAATAAGGAAAAACTTCTACAAACTTTGTATCAAAACTAGATTACCCTAGAGAAGAGCATACATCATGCACAAAGTGAGGTACAAGCCATTCTTCAATTACTTTAATTTTTTTTGGATCTACATGAATGCCTCGACTAGAAACGATATGTCCTAAATACTCTAAGTCCTTTTGAAAAAAAAGTAACTCTTTTTAGGATTGGCATAAATTTTGTTTCTGCTTAACAAATTAAAAATAGTTGCTAAATGATTTTCATGGTCATTGTCATTATCACTATAGACAAGTATATCATCAAAGAAAACAAGAACAAAAGCTTGGTAGTAAAGAAGAATGTTATTCATCATACATGCAAATGTAGTAGGTGCGTTTGTGAGTCCAAAAGGCATTACAATGAATTCAAAATGACCAATTTGAGTTCTAAAGGCAATCTTATAGCTTCATTTTTTGTCATTCCTATCTGATGATACCCAGTTTTAAGATCAATTTCACTAAAGATACATGTTCCACGAAGTTCATCTACAAAATCATCTATCCTAGGAATAAGATATCTATTTTTAATTGATATTGGGTGCTCTATAGCCAATGCACATCCTATAATTCTTGTTCTTCTTCTCCTATAAGAGAACAAGTGCTCCAAAGTGAGAAAAAATACGCCTTATAAGTTCTTTGTAGAGTAGATCCTCAACTTGGTTAGCTATTTATTTTTTATGTAAAGGTCCATGCTATAAGGTGCTTTATGATAAGCAGATTTACCAAGAATTCATTCCATACTATGGTCAAGAGAAAACCTAGAAGATGATAGTTTATAAAGAAGATCAACCATAAAGCAATCCTGATACGAATTCATAAATGGTTTATGTGCATTAAGAAGTGTATGTGTGTAATCAACTATGTTATTGAAAACAAAATAGTACATGAATTGTAGCCATTCCTAAATGGATTTTTTACTTGAGTATGACTAATTAATGGAAATGGTTGGAAGTCATGCATTGCAAACAAATAAATATCTTGATTGTAAAACTTAAAATTAATTGTGTGTATGATGATCAATGCACGGATTATAATGATGATGAAAAGGAATACCAAGTATAACATCATAGTACTGCAACACAACAATTAACAATATGCATTCATTTATGTATGACCCTATAAAAATATGAATATTATGTACTTCACTTGTAGCAGTATGTCTATTTCCTTAAAATGGAGCCTTAACTTTAAACATAGATGGAAGTGGATGTTATTGGAGAGCTTTCACTAGTGCATAAGAAATAAAATCATGCAAAATGCCATCATAATGTAAAGAATTAACAACTTTACCATTAATAGTACCTTGCATCCAAAGTAAAGAATGAATAAAAAATTCATTATCCAAGGTATTTATTTCCTTTTCCAATGCTTCTTCTGTTTAATCAGGTTGAGTGTCTTCATGAATCACCTCCATGTTGTGTACTTGAGCTCCCAAAGGGTTCATATCACTAGTCTCAATCCTACATTTACCTTTAGGATGACCAAAATTACCACAATACGAGCAAGTGATACACTGTCATGAAGGGGATCAGTTCGATGGATCAGTCCAACTGTTAGTGTTCCAATGACGGTGCATGGAGGGTGCTTCAAGCAAGATTACGTGGTGGAATGGAGACTCATAGAGAATATAAACACCCAAAACAATTCATCAGATGAGTTATACAATTTATCATCATGAGTTAAGGGAGATATGGAAATAAGTTTAGAGAGAATTGAAAGAGAAGAGGTAGGGGAACTTTGGAAAGAAATTCATAATCAATGTTCATACAATTGTAATGAAAATAATGGAAAAATACATATTACCGATTCAAAATTGATCATATTGTTGCTTCATAAAGTTCATCAATACTTCACCATGTGTGTAGAGCCACCTCCATTGCCTAGATGTGCATATTTATCTCCACTACTTTAAGAATTTGTAGAGAAATTCCTTCCTTGCAGTAGATGAAGATAGCCTCCACCTTGTCCTTCCTTTAATCCTCCAGGATAGTTCCTTCCTTCCTTCAATCTTGTAATGTCTTCATCTCCGTCGTGTCTTCAATGCTAGCTAGAGCTTTCCTCAAGATTGCTTCCCTGATTGGTAAGATCAAGTGATGCCCAACAAGTGAGGAAAGCCCTCTTTATATAGTTTTCCTTACACTACATCAAAAGCATCGATTGCTCTAAAAGTCTATCGCGATATCTCCATCATTGTCCAAGTAGTTCCTTATTTAATAAAATCTTCCAAAACACATATCCATCCTC
>CM035422.1:114164090-114206590 GCA_020310875.1 Ceratopteris richardii | reverse complement strand
CAAGATATGAGATCTGAATAGATAGAGAGAGAGTGTGTGTGTAGAGAGAGAGAGTTGTGCATGCAAGTTCGATAGAAGCAAGTAGTACTCAATGTAAAACACATGCAAAATTTTGATTTTTGCTCTTGGTTTCCTAGTATGATTGAAACACAGCCTCGGTATAGGCATCAATATAGTCATCGGTATAGCCGTCAATAATTTACTAGAAATTATTGATGTTCATATTGATGCTTATACCGATGCCTATATCCACTCTCATACCAATGTGCATACCGACCCTCGCAAAACATCCCAATGATCCATTTTAAATAGTTATACCATTGGTCAAGTGCATGTCGGTATGCTTAATTACATTTTTCTAACGTTTATACCGATGCCAAGTGTGACCATCGCTATAGGTAGCGTCAGTATGCCCCTCATATGTAGTAGTGACTCATAAAAAAATATCAAACTTGGTATAAAAAATATGCTTTACAATTCATCTCACTATAATTTCTCTCATAATATCCTATCAATGGATCTCTTCATGGTTTATCTTTAGTACACGTTCATCATGGATCATCTTCAAACTTTTCTTTTTTGCATAGACAAAGATTTAGAGGATTTTGATGAATTTTTCATATTTTGTTCAATTTGTCTGATAATATCTTCAATCCATTGTTTTTTCTTTTTTTTAATATTTTGAGAATTTTTTGTACTCTCATGCTCATCAATTTCTTTGATATCCTCACATTCAATTTTATTATTTTCTTCATTGTTAATATCATGGCTTAACTTGATTTAATCACTTCATTTTTTTTAAAGTTTAACTTGATTCTCAATTGGGATCATAGATTCTTGTTCAGAAGATTTCTTATCATCATATGTCTTTAGTCTCCATTGTTTTCTAAATGATCTTTGCTTAGATTTTGTTTAATTGAAATACTCTTTAATTCTACCTTTTCCTAAGCTTAAGTGCAAAGGTAAATGATCATGATAATTACAAATTTTCTTTTCAACTTCACTGACCAATTGAAGCCTAAATCATCTATTTTAACATTTTCCATAACTTTTTATTTTCTTCAAAAAGAAATATCTAGTTCTTGATTTAGAGAGAATATTTTTTCAAGTTTTTACTGGATAAGCATTTTCATGTCATTCAATTTCTCATCATATTCAGAAACTTCTTTTCGATCAATGCTTTCACATTAGAATTTATGTCTTCTATGGTGTATTTTTCACAATTCTTTTTGCCGATTGTTCACTTATGTAATGCATGTAAAAGTAAGTTATGAGTACTTGGAATCAGCTTGTAATGTACGAGTTGTGAGGACGATGGAAATGCTATGTGGTGGATAACTTGCTGAACAAAAAAAGATTAAGCTACCCTAAAAAGGAAATGGAAGAGTCCATGAAGTTCTTGAAAGAAACCAATCTTATCTATGAAAATATATGGAATAATGGAATGTTATATGGATTTTAACATCTTGAGGGTTTTAATGGGATATTTGTTTTGATTTAGCAGGTGAAGAATCATGAGGGTGTGAACGCAGGTGGATTTATTTAGATTTTTTTGAAGAGATTAAAAAGATAGTATTTTAGATTTTTACTATGAAAATAATAGATTCCTTCAAAAAGTGAGGTTTTTCTAAGTATAGTAGATTTCTTAGAAAGGAAAGATTTTGTAAATAAAGAAGATTTTCTCAAACACACAATTTTTAAAGTGTTGCCCTCATGTATCTTGTATTCAGGACGAAATGAGAAATGCCTATAAATACACGTAATCTAATAGATTCATCCATCAGAGTATATGGGGGGGAGATTGTACCCAATCTTTTGTTCAATCTATTTTCTTTTTCTATTATTTTTATGCTTTTTTGAGATTTCATATTTTTACTATCCTCTCCGTATATGCATATGCTAGATCTGGTCAAGAGTGGTACCAGAGCCAAGGCATGTCGATGGAGATGAATGAATGAGCATCTAGTCATGATTCATGCTATCCGCTCGTGATTCAACATCTGTTTCGATCATCCGATTCAGTTCTAGAATTTCATTCTATATAAGTTCATGGATCCTACCCATAATACCGAGGATTTTGGTACATCACCCCTACTCGGGGTACCAATTGAGCAATAATTGGAGCTTTTGCGGCACGAACTCCAACATGCTTAGAACAAGATGAAAGAAGGTGATCCTGCACTTCAACAACTAGAGAGTGATGACAATAACCTAGTTTGGGTGGTTAAGGCCATTATCACTGGCCATGAACATGGAAAATAGTCAAAGATTGGTGCCAAAATTTTCCAATCTTCATGATTGGATGGGTGAAAGAGTGTCCAATTTGTTCTTTCATGTGTATCCCAATTAGATTATTTTTTTTTCTAATGAATCATATTCTGAAATTGAGAAAGTGAAATTTGTTACTAACTATTTGGTGGGTAGACCTAGTTATGGTGGAATGTTTTACGGCATAGCTCAAAATGCCCCACCGCATGGATTGCATTTCATGAACAGATCACGGATTCCTTCCTTCCCCCCATTTCCACTTACATGCTCGTCGATCATGGAAAGGTTTTCGATGGAAAGAAGGAGATACTATGTCTATTTACACCTCAAGTTTTAGGCAAAGACTACTACTTATTCGTTCACTTGGAACATTTTCTAAAGATACGTTGCCACGAAAGTGTAAAGATGGTTTGGAGATGGGAATCCAATCCAATGTCAACACACTATGTCCCACGAACTTCATGAAGCTATTTCTTATACACATGATGCTGCAAAGGAGTTTTAATGCATTTCCAAGTCCATTTGCTGACAACAAACTCGTAAACGACAACAGCCAATCAAGCATAATTTTCCTTTCAAGCATCCTTTCACTACTTTTTCTTCTCCTACTTCGCAGTGCACACCTACTTTTCAATGCCCTCCTCAATCCAATTTCTCACCACTACACAATACAACACCCTTACACCATACCAAATCTCCAACCCTTCAAACTACCATGATGGATGCTCAACAAAAGAGGCCCTCTTGTCATAGAGATTCAAATCTCCACATTTCAAACTAAACCCATTTAAGCGTGCACTTTGCAATAGAGTCCATAAGATTATATTTTGAATCGAACGATTCTTTTATTACCTTTCCAAGTAGAACTTGTTGAGATCATGAACTTCACCTTGATAAAAGTAAAAATCATGAGAATTCTTCTAGTATTTTTATATGAAACCGTACCCTATGATTTTGGACACGTGTAAAAACATAGTGCTTTTGAACCTCATGTAATTGAGTTATCCACGTGAACCATAAAACCTCCAGTGTTAAATCAACTTCATGAGCCAAAAGTATTAAGTCAATATAGAAAGTAAAACAAAACTCAAAACCCGAAACAAAACGTAAAGCAAAAAGAAAACAAAATCACATCACGTAAAACAAAACAGGAACGAATTCAAAAAGCAAAAAATCATGAGTTTTAGAGCTTGGCTTTGCTTACTTGTTGGGAATCCTTAATATTATCAATCAAGGAAGCAATTTTGAGCGATTGAAGGAAGGAAGCGAGTATCTTGGAGGATTAAAGGAAGGAGAAGGTGGATGCTATCTTCATCTATTTAGAGGAACGAGTTTCTCTACACTTGCTTAGTGTCGTGGAGTTGACTATGCTCATCTGGGCGATGAAGGAGGCTTTACACACATGATGAAGTATTGATGAACTTTATGAAACAACAGTGTGATCAATTATGAATCAGTAAGATGTATTTTTCCATTACTTTCATTATAATTATATGAATACATGTTATGAATTTCTTTCCAATGTATCCCTACCTCTTCTTTTTCAATTCTCTCTACACTTATTTTCATATCTCACTTAAATCATGATGATAAATTGTATAAGTGAATTGATCAATTGATTTGAGTTTTAATATTCTCTTTGAGTTTCCATTCCACCACTTGATCTTGCTCGAAGGACCCTGCGTGCATGATCATTGGAACACCGGCAGTTGGCCTGATCAACCCAACTAAGCCCCTTTACGGCAAGCAATCCCGACATTTTTTTTTTCATTTTTACAAGAGCTTCTAGTCCATATTGGGTACCCCCGATCTAAAGTGTGATCTTTTCCTCTATTCCTAGGTGGCGTCGTCCTTATTGCTTTGATCAACCCTTGAAGTGCTCGTATTATCGAGTTTATGGTTACAAAATCTCATGCGTTTCATGCCTAGAGAACATTAAAACTCTTTATTATTACGGATAATGGACGAGTTACGTGCACCAGGAGAGTTGTTAAATGGTCTACATTTATAAACCATCTCTTGAGCAGCGACTCCCCAGACCGCCTTGCATTTTTGTTTGATAAGAATTCTAATACTCTACATTTTCCTTGCGTTCTCACAAAAGTAGGGCATTTTGATGCACCAAGGGAGGAATTCACTAGCAATAGAACATGGAAAGTGTAATTAACATAGCTTATTGAAAGAGTTTTGGCTTACATGCATGCAAGAGCAGTTGAAGCGAATGGTGCGTAAAGACAATTGCATGAGGGACTACCCTAGCTTCATCCTTTTTTTTCTTTTACCTAAATTATCCATTTGGATAAAGCATGTCCAATATTCTTTTGAAATCCTTAAAAATCTTATTCTTTGCCATTAAGGTGGTCGCGAAATCCCAAAAGTAGTTATAGAAGCCCAAATTGCGAATAGAAGTGATGCTTGAGTATAACGCTTACACAATCTTCCTATTTCACAAGCTTGTAACGACCAATTCCTAATGCTTGTTTTCTAGCTCACCTTATCGGAGCCTCGTAGTTACGAAAACCTATGTCAGAACACATAGTGAATGGGTGATATCCTAGGTAGTATTCTCCCCCATGAAGATGCTAGAAAATCTAACTACAATAAGTGGTATTAAATCCAAGATCGTATGCTATCAAACCCTTTGGGACTTGAATACAAGTTATGATTTTATCCTCATGAGTGAATCCTCATGACATCCAAGTGAACCTATTTGTAATTATTAATGTATCTTTGAACTTTGTATACAAAAGTGCCCTCATGAGAAACATATCAGCCAAGAGGGATCCCATGTCATATCCTTGCCGATGAAACCAAAGAATATCAAATGCAGGAAAGAAATCAAAGCTCATGGAAGGTGAATTCTATGATAAAATGTTTCTTAAAGGGAGATTGTTCATGCATCCCCAACATGTCAATAGAAGTGGTTCTTGGATATATGAACCTATTCATGACCATTTTGCCGACCTTGTGTCAACTTGATGTTTAAGCAAGCTCATGTTAGAAAAACAACATAGTTAAGTGACCTTCTGAGACATATTTTCCGAAAAGAAGGTTTTACAAAATTGAAAGAAAATATTAACCATATCGAAAAAAAAACAAAATAGTGAATGGTCCTAGAAAACTTCATACGAAGTCCCAAATCTTTTGAAAAAGGGGACCATAACATAATTGACCCATAATAACGATCAATGGTCACAAACTTAACCAAAACCTAAAAGGTACAAAGCAGTCCTATCACCAAGTCCCATGGAACCACTATCATGATTTTTAGTATACAATTCTTGCTAGTTGGAAACAAGATAAAGGTCCTAGGGAACAATTGGGGTTTGACCTTTCATTTCAAAAAAGTGAATAATCTTGTTATGCAGGCTAGGAGATTTTATTTGAGGATGTGAAGTTTTTCACTTTGGTGGGAAAGAAAGTGCTCTACAATTAAAGAACATAATGCCCATAAGGATCAAATAAAATGGTTTATCTTTTACCGATGTACTTGTTGATGGGCTCATTATTGGACAACTGTTGTTTTAGAAACTCCTCATTTTATCATTTGAATGCAATCAAGGACTGACTTTCATCCTATCCTGTTCAAGGGATGGAAAAAAATAGGATAGAAATTTCTCATCATCTTTATGAAATAGATAAGAAAAAAGATCGAGAATCGCTTTTATGCATGAAAATATTCTCCAAGTCTTCTTTTTCATTTTTGAGGTTGTTAGTATATGGCTCATGTCTACCCCCCATGATTTCATGCTATAATGCAATTTTTTTAGACCCCAATTATGAGGAGAAGCCAACTGTGTAGTACCCAATCAAGGTGAATCACAACTTCTAGGTTGGATGGAGATCAAATTGGATCATCTAAGGTATTTTGAGAAAAGGGAGTTATCAAGGTTCCATTTGTAGGGTTTGTAGCAAAGATGAGCATCTTGGATGGGGGGTCCCAAGGGGACTCCCCCATTGAAATTGCTAATCGATCCTAAAAGCTCAAGATATGTGATTCATTTTGGCTGGAAGCAATTAATATAGTAATGTACATTTTGAATAAATGTTACACGAAGGGACTCCATGGCATTACTCAAGAAGCATATTTTGGTAGAAAGCCTTTAGTAATTAATTTTAGAATTTTTTGATTCTTTTCTTGTGCACATATACATGAATGAATAATAACTAAGTTAGGATCAAAAAGCCAAAACTATGTCTTTTTTGGATATAGTGAAGTTTTTTAAGCATATAAACTTTGGAATCAAGAAGAAAAGAATGTCACTATGAGCCATGATGTTGTATTTGGGGATTGAGGAAATCTATTGGATAACAAAGGTAAACACACCACCTCATCAACTAAAGAAATAAATCACTTTGAGCCTTTCTCTACGTAGGTCAAGATGGATGAGGAGACGTTTCAAACTAATGACATTCATCCACAAAAAAATTTTGATCTCCAAGAGACATTTGCACTAGCAGAATGAATAAATTTCGCATGGTCCTTGCAATTGGTGCACATAAAAGGCTGCCTATGTTCTAGATGGATATAAAAGTAGCACTTGTAAATGGATACGTTAAGGAAAAGGCACATGTATTTCAATGATTAGGTTTTGAGATACCTAATTCAAAACACAATCTTTGTGGACTTAAGAAGTCATCATGGCTTAAGCAAGCTCGAGGAGCTTGGTACCAACAAATTGAAAACTGTTTTCCAAAACTTAGGCTTTCAAAGAAGTACTTCTAATGCAACTTTGTATGTTATCATAAAAGTTCAGTTGCGACTAATTGTTATCTTGTATGTGAGTGATTTAAACATTACATGACGTCATGGAGATTTTATCAAACAAACTCATGCTAGCTTGAGCAATGAGTTTGACATGATAGATCGTAGGCTATTCCATCATGTCCTCGACATTGAATTACGCAAAAGGATAAAGGGATTTTTGTATCAAAACACAAATATGCTATAAAAATCCTTAAAGATTTTGGGATGATGAGATGCGAAGCCATGAGCACACCTATGGAGGTAACTCTTAACTTTTAAATAGAGAATGATACACTAGAAGTAGATGCAAAGTACATAAAACTTGTAGGAATTCTTATCAGTTTTTTGCAACTCTAGACCCAATATGTGCTAGGCTATTGGAGTAGTGATCAAGTTCTCTAACAAACAAAACAAGATCCATTGGAATGGAGGCATCCAAATTCTAAGGTACATTATCGAAACCTTGGAATTTGGTTTTCTTTATACCGTAGACAATGAGATTCAAGAATATTGTGATTTGGATTAGGATGGAGATAATTATTTTAGAAATTTAGTTTCAAGATATTGTTTCTCACTTAATTCAAGAATAGTTTGTTGGGTAAGTAGGAAACAACCAATTCTCCCACTCTCCTCCAATGAAGAAAAGTACAAAGCAACTTTCTTTGCCTCTTTTGCAGTAGTATAGATAATGAGAATTTTTAAAGTCCAATGTTTCCATCATAAATGGTGACTACACTTAAATATGAAAATGAAAGTTGTATGGAAATTCCAAAGAACGGAGCATTGTATGCCCACACCAAGCATATAGAACCAATTGTTGGAGTTAGACGTCTGTGGAAGCACGGGAACAATACAAGGAAGAAGGTGCTTGGAGCACAACACACAATACTGAATGTATTACTAGAGAATGTACAAAGATAAGTAGCCCATTAGGGCAATAGGCTTATATAACATCCGGGGGAAAAAAATCTCCTAAAGAGGGAAAAAAGTGCCCTAGCCGTCCTAGTGTGTTCACACACATCACTACCTAAATATATTAACAAATCCCTCTTGGGAGTGATGCGGTGAACAAGGAGCTGGCACTCATGTATAAGGAAGTTCCAAGCTATGTGGAAATCACTCCACAAAAGGAACTAAGCCCAAAGCTTTGCAGAAATGCTTTAAACTTCTTCCTAGGTAGAGCCTTCATGAAAAGGTCTACAATGTTCTCTTGCGTGGGCACATATGCCAAGCTGATCTCCCCAACAGAGAACCTCCCCCTGACATAGTGATAATGCACCTCAATGTGCTTAGTGCGAGCATGGAACACAGGGTTCCTTGCAACTGCCAATGCGCTCTGACTGTCAGTGAAGATGGTGGTGGCAGAAGTCTGACCAACACCCAAATCAGCCATAAGGCGTCTTAGCCACACACACTCAATAGTCACTGTGAAGGCTACCCTATACTCAGCCTCACAACTAGAACTTGCCACAATAGGCTCCTTCTTGCTCAACCAAGATATACATGAGCTACCAATCATGAAGAAAAAGCCACTAGTGGACACACGAATGTCATAGAAACCCACCCAATTAGAGTTAGAACAATCATGCAAATCTAGTGGTAGTGATCCCCCCTTGGGATAAAACAATCCAAGTAGCCGAGTACCACTCAAATAGCAACAGATGCACTTAATTGCATAACAATGCTTGACTCTTGTGCAATGCATAAACCTGCTCATTTGTGAGACAACAAACTGAATATCTAGTTGAGTAATGCATAAGTAAATCAAGCATCCAACAGCTTGCTCATAGAGAACACCACCAAATGCATCTCGAGCATCATGAAGACTCAATCGTAAACCTGTCTCCATAGGAATAGCAATAGGCTTACAGTCTTCAATGCCAAAACGTTGTAATAATGTGTTAATATATTTTGTTTGACACAAAGCCATTCCACCATCAATTTGCATAAACTGAATGCCCAAATAGTGATGCAAATGCCCCAAATGAGACATTTCAAATGAGGCATGCAAATCAGCCTTAAAATCAGCAATATGTTTCTCAATAGGACCAATGAGCAGCATGTCGTCAACATAGACAACAATGATCAGAAGCACATCATTAGCATGCTTAACATATAAGCTGCTATTAGTTGGACTGTTCTCAAAACCACGTGCAATAAGATAGGAAAGTATCTTCTCATACAAAGCACATGGTGCTTGCTTTAAACCATATAATGCCTTCTTTAAACTGCACACCTAGTTTCAATCCTCTTTCTGCACAAAGCCACAAGGCAAAAAAACGTACACTTCTTCATGCAAATCACCATTGAGAAATGCTATTTTGATGTCCAACTGATGTACATTCCAACCATGATGAGCTGCAAGTGTAGAAATGCTCCGAACAGTAGTCATACGTCATGTAGGTGCAAAGGTCTCATCAAAAGCAATGCCTCTTTCCTATGCATAACCCTTTGCAACAAGCCTAGCCTTATACCTATCAACTGTACCATCTGGTTTATGCTTCAACTTGTATACCCACTTAGTGCCAATGGCCTTCTTGCCAGGAGGCAAGTCACCTAAAAACCAAGTACCATTCTTCATTATAGCATCATATTGAGATTGCATAACAGCCATTCAACTTTCTAAATTTTGTGCTTCATCAAACGAAACAGGCTCATTATCATCACAAAGACTAGATGCAGCCATAGCATAGCAATCTCATGCAAAAGAGGCACTATGAGAGCCTTAACGAGTACGATATGAGAGAGGTGCATCTAATTTGTTGTCACGCAAAGTTTACACCAGCCATTTTGGCATAGTTTTGCCCTGCTCAATATCAGCGCTCTCATCAACTAGTGCATCATGTAAATCTGCATAAAAAATGGAATGATCTACATCATCATATGAAACCTGCAAAGGTTGAGAAGTTGCCTCATTGGGACAAGCACTAGACTGCCCACCTATAAAAAGAGGCAGCAAAGTATCATACATGTCTTTGGAGCTAACATATGTCTCCTTAGTACATGAAATTAATGGTTGAATAGCATCCTCCACAAAAACAACATCACGACTAAGCAGAGTGCGTTTAGTCTATGGATAATACAGACGATATCCTTTAGTTTTAGAATTGTACCCAACAAACATACATTTTATTGCTTTATCATCCAATTTTCTGCGATGTTGTTCATGCACTATTGCATATGCCAAACAACCAAAAACACATAGATGAGCAACAGATGGCTTGCGATCATGCCAAGCCTCATATGGAGTGATAGACTGCAGCGCTTTAGTGGGACGCCTGTTCAGTACATATGCTGCACATATGACAGCCTCAAGCCAGAAACTATGTGGTAATGCCTAACTCTTGAACATACACCTCACCATCTCCATGAGTGACCTGTTCTTTCGCTCAGCAACTCCACTCTCTTGAGGTGTATATGGAACTATACACTGGTGTTTTATCCCACGTTCAGCCAGAAATGCATTAAAATCAAAAGACATGTATTCCCCCCCTCAATCAGATGGAGGGTGCCCATTTTACATGATGATAGATTTTCAGCCAAAACCAAAAACAGTTTGAAGCACATGAACAAATCGGACTTTGCCTTCAATGGATATACTCATGCATGCCTACAGAAATCATCAATGAAAGTCACTAAGTAAAGTTAATTCCCAAAAGAAGGTGTCCGCATAGGACCACAGACATCACTATGTACAAGCTGCAATTTTTGAGTAGCCCAAACTGAACCATCTTTTGGAAAGGAGGAACGCTGCATTTTTCCCAAAATACAGCCTTCACAAACATGTTTTCCAGGTGCCTCAAGTTTGGGCAAAGAGGACACCATTTCAGATTTCTATAGGCGTAGCAAACTAGCAAAATTTAGATGACCAAAGCATGCATGCCAAAGCTTTGCATCTGACATCGCCTGAGAAACATTTACTGCACATGCCAAATCATTTACACATCTTTCATATTCTATGAGCTTATACAGCCCACAACATAAAATGCTAGAAGCAATAATCACATCCCCATTTGAGAGATCATGAGTTGTACACCTGTCATCAACAAATTTCACAACCAGGACAATGTTGGCTAATGGAGAAAGTGAGAGCACGTTCTTGTTGATCCCTGACATAGATAAAGCAACTGACAAAGTGAAAGAACTACCATTAGTAGTAGTCAAAATGATTTTACCAACTCCCATAATAGGATAAGAGGATTTGTTGGCGCATGTAACAGTGTTCCCTATAGGGGTAGGCTCGATTGAAGAGAAGAAACTGCACTGTCAGATAATATGTTTGGTCCCCCCAATGCCAAAATACCAAACATTTGAGTCTACTGCAGACATGCATTGCTCATGCGAAGATGGGTCAAAACTACAAACAGTAGTAAATGCCCATTCTTCTTCCTGCACAAGATTAGCAGACTCTGTTGTTGGTGTAATGGCCTCTGCAACAACCATTCCAACCTCTTTCTTCTTTGCGTCTTTAGCAGCCATTTTTTGATAGTTCTTTATGATATGATCATTTCCTTTATAGTACTTACAAAAAAATTTCTGTTTTTCTGATTTCTTCTCCTCTTTATCTTCCCTCTTTGAATGTGCAAAATTAGCAGATTTTTGCTTACTAGTTGAAGAGCTCCATTTTCTTTTGCCCTTCTGACTAGCCAGGAAAGCTTGATCTACAACTCAGACCTATTCTGCCTAGACTAATCTTCTTGTAATAGAACAGAGACTAACTCCTCAAATGATAAGGCATTTGGATTGCCTTTCATCATCTACCAAAGAGTAGAAGCAAAACTCTGATATGAATAAGGAAGACCATTCAGAACAGTCTACACAAGTGAGCTATTTGGTATAACCTCATCCTTCAAGTCTTTGATCTTCATTAGGAAACTGTCCATAGAATCATCTTCATTCATGTGCTCACTCTCCAACTGTTTTCGGAGGTAAACAGCACGAGCCTCATTCCTAGCTTGGTACAATGTGGTAAGTGTATCCCAAGCATCCTTAGTTGTTCTCCAAGAGGGAATGTGAGGAATAATGGGACGTTTGATAGACAAAGCTATCAATGCATGTGCCTGGGTATCTCTGCCATCCCAACGAATCTCCTCTAGAGTAGGTCCAAGAGAAACCGTATCACAAACAGGAATATGTAGAATATCATCATCTTCGACACCTTCTGCATCAGCTTCATTACCTGCAGTTATAATAGTTGTAGGTGTGATAGGATGTTTTCCGACACCCTACACAATGTTTCACAATCCTTTTGCAATCAACACATGTCGCATCATAGAAGCCCATAACGGGTAGTTGGTACCATTCAACTTATCCTCAACAGCCAACATATGAAATACATCACTGCTTTCAACCATGGCCGATGACTAAACTACCTTGATGGAGAAAATTGATTGTATCTCAAAAAATTGAATAGAACTGGCCAAACGAATTCCGCTAGACCTGTAGCAGACTTTGAGACACTTATACTAGCAAACAAAAACTGGTATATACCTTTGGCACAAAAAGACAAAGTAGTGTACACAAGCCCTGCGATAGTGCATTCGGAGGCCGAAACGAGCTCAGATCGCAATTTTGGCACCAAAACACGCTGAGTATGCTCACCAAAATTCATGCGCTTCTGAGACTAGAAAGGGAGGAGTGTCGACGGTGCCCTAGATGAAGCGATGACCTGCTCTGATACCAATTGTTGGAGTTAGACATCTGCAGAAGCATGCGAACAACACAAGGAAGAAGAAGAAGCTTGGAGCACAACACAATATACTGAATGTATTACTAGAGAGTGTACAAAGATAAGTAGCCCATTAGGGCAATAGGTGTATATACAATCCAAGGGAAAAAAACCTCCTAAAGAGGGAAAAAAGTGCCCCTGCGGTCCTAATGTGTTCACACACATCACTACCTAAATATATCAACACCAATATACCAATATATTCATGATCTAAAAGAAGATGAAGTTTTGGAGCTCCAATATTCTCCACTAGTGGTAAATTGTTGTGATATATTCACTAAAGCACTTTGGAAAAGAGTGGCTCAATGCACATCTTCATGAGATAGGCATAGGATCAAGACCTACTTGATTTATCATTCAATAAATGTTAAGGTGGGGTATTTGTATATGACGAATATCTACCCCTCATAGTTGTATGTTGTAATGCACATATTTTAAGGCCCCAATTATGAGAAGAAGACAATGATGCATAACCCAGTTGATAAGAAACCAAACTTGGATATTGGATTAAGGTCCAATTGGAGCATCTAAGGTCTTCTCAAGAAAGGGATTTAATAAAGTCCCAAATTATGGGGTATGAGGTGGTGATGAGAATCCCTAGATAGGGGGTCCTAGGTGGCCACTAGTCCCCTTTGCTAGGGGATCTTAGGGGGGTTGTGGTCCCCCTTGTGGATGTCAAGTAGGAGCTCTCCCAATTCGATGGTTAAGGAAATACTCACTTTCTCACTTAAAAAAATATTCATATTTTTTAGGTTAGATTCGTGTATGGGAATTATAGAGGTGGGGGTTTCCCACATTCTATCACCCATGTCTATCTATCCACAAAAGGCCACGACCGTTCATTGATGTTAATATACATGAATTCTGCACTACCTAGACATCGACTTGAGCCATTATACTTCTACCTTGTAACAACCTATGTAGAGTTGTCTAGATCACCATTTAGGCTCTACCTTTAGAGCACATGGTGGAAAATACCATAATTTCTTTAGTTTATCTTAGAAGTAAATTTTTGAAATTCTTCTATATATGTTATCTCCTCTACTATTGCTCTTGTGTTCTCTTGTATAACTAGTTTCTTATATAGGTAATTATGACCCTTGTACTATGGAGAATCATGATGAACTAGGGAGATCTAGTTATTGGTAGGAATCAAGGGTGTTCTCTCACTCTCTAATGGTTAACAACTCTCACCTACCAAATGACCTCGATAATTTGCATATTGTGAAAAGCTTTTGCGGCACGAACTCCAACATGCTTAGAACAAGATGAAAGAAGATGATCCTGCACTTCAACAACTAGAGAGTGATGACAATAACCTAGTTTGGGTGGTTAAGGCCATTATCACTGGCCAAGAACATGGAAAATAGTCAAAGATTGGTGCCAAAATTTTCCAATTTTCATGATTGGATGGGTGAAAGAATGTCCAATTTGTTCTTTCATGTGTATCCCAATTTGATTATTTTTTTTCTAATGAATCATATTCTGAAATTGAGAAAGTGAAATTTGTTACTAACTATTTGGTGGGTACACCTAGTTATGGTGGAATGTTTTACAGCATAGCACAAAATGCCCCACCGCATGGATTGCATTTCATGAAGAGATCACGGAGTCCTTCCTTCCCCCCATTTCCACTTACATGCTCGTCGATCATGGAAAGGTTTTGGATGGAAAGAAGGAGATACTATGTCTATTTACACCTCAAGTTTTAGGCAAAGACTACTACTTATTCGTTCACTTGGAACATTTTCTAAAGATACGTTGCCATGAAAGTGTAAAGATGGTTTGGAGATGGGAATCCAATCCAATGTCAACACACTATGTCCCACGAACTTCATGAAGCTATTTCTTATACACATGATGCTGCAAATGAGTTTTAATGCATTTCCAAGTCCATTTGCTTACAACAAACTTGTAAACGACAACATCCAATCAAGCATAATTTTCTTTTCAAGCATCCTTTCACTACTTTTTCTTCTCCTACTTTTCAGTGCACACCCACTTCTCAATGCCCTCCTCAATCCAATTTCTCAGCACTACACAATACAACACCCTTACACCATACCAAACCTCCAACCCTTCAAACTACCATGATGGATGCTCAACAAAAGAGGCCCTCTTGTCATAGAGATTCAAATCTCTACATTTCAAACTAAAGCCATTTAAGTGTGCACTTTGCAATAGAGTCCATAAGATTATATTTTGAATCGAACCATTCTTTTATTACCTTTCCAAGTAGAACTTGTTGAGATCATGAACTTCACCTTGATAAAAGTAAAAATCATAAGAATTCTTCTAGTATTTTTATATGAAACCGTACCCTATGATTTTGGACACGTGTAAAAACATAGTGCTTTTGAACCTCATGTAATTGAGTTATCCACGTGAACCATAAAACCTCTAGTGTTAAATCAACTTCATGAGGCAAAAGTATTAAGTCAATATAGAAAGTAAAACAAAACTCAAAACCCGAAACAAAACGTAAAGCAAAAAGAAAACAAAATCACATCACGTAAAACAAAAGAGGAACGAATTCAAAAAGCAAAAAATCATGCGATGACGATGGATATGTTTTTTTGAAGATTCTTCTAATCGAGGAATTACTCCGCCAGCGATCGCGAGATCGCGATAACTTTCTCAATGAGTTTTATAGCTTGGCTTTGCTTACTTCTTGGGCATCCTTAATATTATCAATCAAGGAAGCAATTTTGAGGAGAGCTCTAGGTAGCATTGAAGACATGGAGGAGATGAAGACATTGGGGATTGAAGGAAGGAAGCGAGTATCTTGGAGGATTAAAGGAAGGAGAAGGTGGATGCTATCTTCATCTATTTAGAGGAACGAGTTTCTCTACACTTGCTTAGTGTCGTGGAGCTGACTATGCTCATCTGGGCGATGAAGGTGGCTTTACACACATGATGAAGTATTGTTGAACTTTATGAAACAACAGTGTGATCAATTATGAATCTGTAAGATGTATTTTTCCATTACTTTCATTATAATTATATGAATACATGTTATGAATTTCTTTCCAATGTATCCCTACCTCTTCTTTTTCAATTCTCTCTACACTTATTTTCATATCTCACTTAAATCATGATGATAAATTGTATAAGTGTATTGATCAATTGATTTGAGTTTTAATATTCTCTTTGAGTTCCATTCCACCACTTGATCTTGCTCGAAGGACCCTGCGTGCATGATCATTGGAACACCAGCAACTGAGCCCCTTTACGGCAAGCAATCCCGACATTTTTTTTCATTTTTACAAGAGCTTCTAATCCATATTGGGTACCCCCGATCTAAAGTGTGATCTTGTCCTCTATTCCTAGGTGGCGTCGTCCTTATTGCTTTGATCAACCCTTGAAGTGCTCGTATTATCGAGTTTATGGTTACAAAATCTCATGCGTTTCATGCCTAGAGAACATTAAAACTCTTTATTATTACGGATAATGGACGAGTTACGTGCACCAGGCGAGTTGTTAAATGGTCTACATTTATAAACCATCTCTTGAGCAGCGACTCCCCAGACCGCCTTGCATTTTTGTTTGATAAGACATCTAATACTCTACATTTTCCTTGCGTTCTCACAAAACTAGGGCATTTTGATGCACCAAGGGAGGAATTCACTAGCCATAGAACATGGAAAGTGTAATTAACATAGCTTATTGAAAGAGTTTTGGCTTACATGCATGCAAGAGCAGTTGAAGCGAATGGTGCGTAAAGACAATTGCATGAGGGACTACCCTAGCTTCATCCTTTTTTTTGTTTTACCTAAATTATCCATTTGGATAAAGCATGTCCAATATTCTTTTGAAATCCTTAAAAATCTTATTCTTTGCCATAAAGGTGGTCGCGAAATCCCAAAAGTAGTTATAGAAGCCCAAATTGCGAATAGAAGTGATGCTTGAGTATAAGGCTTACACAATCTTCCTATTTCACAAGCTTGTAACGACCAATTCCTAATGCTTGTTTTCTAGCTCACCTTATCGGACCCTCATAGTTACGAAAACCTATCTCAGAACACATAGTGAATGGGTGATATCCTAGGTAGTATTCTCCCCCATGAAGATGCTAGAAAATCTAACTACAATAAGTGGTATTTGATCCAAGATCCTATGATATCAAACCCTTTGGGACTTGAATACAAGTTATGATTTTATCCTCATGAGTGAATCCTCATGACATCCAAGTGAACCTATTTGTACTTATTAATGTATCTTTGAACTTTGTATACAAAAGTGCCCTCATGAGAAACATCTCAGCCAAGAGGGATCCCATGTCATATCCTTGCCGATAAAACCAAAGAATATCAAATGCAGGAAAGAGATCAAAGCTCATGGAAGGTGAATTCTATGATAAAATGTTTCTTAAAGGGAGATTGTTCATGCATCCCCAACATGTCAATAGAAGTGGTTCTTGGATATATGAACCTATTCATGACCATTTTGTGGCTTGCCGACCTTGTGTCAACTTGATGTTTAAGCAAGCTCATGTTAGAAAAACAACATAGTTAAGTGACCTTCTGAGACATATTTTCCGAAAAGAAGGTTTTACAAAATTGAAAGAAAATATTAACCATATCGAAAAAAAAACAAAATAGTGAAATGGTCCTAGAAAACTTCAGACGAAGTCCCAAATCTTTTGAAAAAGGGGACCATAACATAATTGACCCATAATAACGAGCAATGGTCACAAACTTAACCAAAACCTAGAAGGTACAAAGCAGTCCTATCACCAAGTCCCATGGAACCACTATCATGATTTTTAGTATACAATTCTTGCTAGTTGGAAACAAGATAAAGGTCTTAGGGAACAATTGGGGTTTGACCTTTGATTTCAAAAAAGTGAATAATCTTGTTATGCAGGCAAGAAGATTTTATTTTAGGATGTGAAGTTTTTCACTTTGGTGGGAAAGAAAGTGCTCTACAATTAAAGAACATAATGCCCATAGGCATCAGATAAAATGGTTTATCTTATACCGATGTACTTGTTGATGGGCTCATTATTGGACAACTGTTGTTTTAGAAACTCCTCATTTTATCATTTGAATGCAATCAAGGGCTGACTTTCATCCTATCCTGTTCGAGGGATGGAAAAAACAAGGATAGAAGTTTCTCATCATCTTTATGAAATAGATAAGGAAAAAGATCGAGAATCGCTTTTATGCATGAAAATATTCTCCAAGTCTTCTTTTTCATTTTTGAGGTTGTTAGTATATGGCTCATGTCTACCCCCCATCATTTCATGCTGTAATGCAAATTTTTTAGACCCCAATTATGAGGAGAAGCCAACTGTGTAGTACCCAATCAAGGTGAATCACAACTTCTAGGTTGGATGGAGATCAAATTGGATCATCTAAGGTATTTTGAGAAAAGGGAGTTATCAAGGTTCCATTTGTAGGGTTTGTAGCAAAGATGAGCATCTTGGATGGGGGGTCCCAAGGGGACTCCCCCGTTGAAATTGTTAATCGATGCTAAAAGCTCAAGATATGTGATTAAATTTGGCTGGAAGCAATTAATATAGTAATGTAAATTTTGAATAAATGTTACACAAAGGGACTCCATGGCATAAATCAAGAAGCATCTTTTGGTAGAAAGCCTTTAGTAATTAATTTTAGAATTTTTTGATTCTTTTCTTGTGCACATATACATGAATGAATAATAACTAAGTTAGGATCAAAAAGCCAAAACTATGTCTTTTTTGGATATAGTGAAGTTTTTTAAGCATATAAACTTTGGAATCAAGAAGAAAAGAATGTCACTGTGAGCCATGATGTTGTATTTGGGGATTGAGGAAATCTATTGGATAACAAAGGTAAACACACCACCTCATCAACTAAAGAAATAAATCACTTTGAGCCTTTCTCTACGTAGGTCAAGATGGATGAGGAGACGTTTCAAACTAATGACATTCATCCACAAAAAAGTCCAATGCGCTGGTGTGACACAAGGTAGACTACTACTAGAGTGGACACAAACATGTTTATGATCGTAATTCTCATGTTGATGTTCTAAAGTTATCCTCAAATGAGGTGGCATATATGAAACAAGATTGAGGAGAAACAAAGACCCTTAATTAAGATTGTCAATATAGCTCTTATGGATGAAATTATGGGATTAATAAAAGAATGCACCACAAGTGGAAGGTAGTAATGAAGGATGAGTATGATAGGATACCAAAGAATGACACTTGAAAATTGATTACCTTAGCACCAAAGAAAAATATAAGTGGGACTAAGTGGATTTGGAATGGAAAATGCAATGCAGATGGTAGTTTAAAGAAGTCTAAAGGTCACGTTGCCGCAAAACAATTCTCACAAGTAGAAGAATTTGATCTCCAAGAGACATTTGCACTAGCAGAATGAATAAATTTCTCATGGTCCTTGCAATTGGTGCACATAAAAGGTTGCCTATGTTCTAGATGGATATAAAAGTAGCATTTGTAAATGGATACGTTAAGGAAAAGGTACATGTATTTCAATGATTAGGTTTTGAGATACCTAATTCAAAACACAATGTTTGTGGACTTAAGAAGTCATCATGGCTTAAGCAAGCTCGAGGAGCTTGGTACCAACAAATTGAAAACTGTTTTCCAAAAAACTTAGGCTTTCAAAGAAGTACTTCTAATGCAACTTTGTGTGTTATGATAAAAGATAACTTGCGACTAATTGTTATCTTGTATGTGAGTGATTCAAACATTACATGACGTCATGGAGATTTTATCAAACAAACTCATGCTAGCTTGAGCAATGAGTTTGACATGATAGATCGTAGGCTATTCCATCATGTCCTCGACATTGAATTACGCAAAAGGATAATGGGATTTTTGTATCAAAACACAAATATGCTATAAAAATCCTTAAAAATTTTGGGATGATGAGATGCGAAGCCATGAGCACACCTATGGAGGTAAATCTTAACTTTTAAATAGAGAATGATACACTAGAAGTAGATGCAAAGTACATAAAACTTGTAGGAATTCTTATCATTTTTTTGCAACTCTAGACCCGATATGTGCTAGGCTATTGGAGTAGTGATCAAGTTCTCTAACAAACAAAACAAGATCCATTGGAATGGAGGCATCCAAATTCTAAGGTACATTATCGAAACCTTGGAATTTGGTTTTCTTTATACCGTAGACAATAAGATTCAAGAATATTATGATTTGGATTAGGATGGAGATAATTATTTTAGAAATTTAGTTTCAAGATATTGTTTCTCACTTAATTCAAGAATAGTTTGTTGGGTAAGTAGGAAACAACCAATTCTCCCACTCTCCTCCAATGAAGAAAAGTACAAAGCAACTTTCTTTGCCTCTTTTGAGGTAGTATAGATAATGAGAATTTTTAAAGTCCAATGTTTCCATCATAAATGGTGACTAAACTTAAATATGAAAATGAAAGATGTATGGAAATTGCAAAGAACGGAGCATTGTATGCCCACACCAAGCATATAGAACCAATTGTTGGAGTTAGACGTCTGTGGAAGCACGGGAACAACACAAGGAAGAAGGATCTTGGAGCACAACACACAATACTGAATGTATTACTAGAGAATGTACCAAGATAAGAAGCCCATTAGGGCAATAGGCTTATATACCATCCGGGGGAAAAAAACCTCCTAAAGAGGGAAAAAAGTGCCCTAGCCATCCTAGTGTGTTCACACACATCACTACCTAAATATATTAACAAATCCCCCTTGGGAGTGATGCGGTGAACAAGGAGCTGGCACTCATGTATAAGGAAGTTCCAAGCTAGGTGAAAATCACTCCACAAAAGGAAGTAAGCCCAAAGCTTTGCAGAAAAGCTTCAAACTTCTTCCTAGGTAGAGCCTTCATGAGAAGGTCTCCAATGTTCTCTTGCGTGGGCACATATGCCAAGGTGATCTCCCCAACAGAGAACCTCTCCCTGACATAGTGATAATGCACCTCAATAGGGTTCCTCGCAACTGCCAATGCGCTCTGATTGTCAGTGAAGATGGTGGTGGCAGAAGTCTGACCAACACCCAAATCAGCCATAAGGTGTCTGAGCCACACACACTCAACAGTCACTGTGAAAGCTGCCCTATACTCAGCCTCACAACTAGAACTTGCCACAATAGGCTGCTTCTTGCTCAACCAAGATATACATGAGCTACCAATCATGAAGAAAAATCCACTAGTGGACACACGAATGTCATAGAAACCCACCCAATTAGAGTTAGAACAATCATGCAAATCTAGTGGTAGTGATCCCCACTTGGGATAAAACAACCCAAGTAGCCGAGTACCACTCAAATAGCAACAGATGCACTTAACTGCATAACAATGCTTGACTCCTATGCAATGCATAAACCTGCTCATTTGTGAGACAACAAACTGAATATCTAGTTGAGTAATGCATAAGTAAATCAAGCATCCAACAACTTGCTCATAGAGAACACCACCAAATGCATCTCCAGCATCATGAAGACTCAATTGTAAACCTGTCTCCATAGGAATAGCAATAGGCTTACAGTCTTCAAGGCCAAAACGTTGTAATAATGTGTTAATATATTTTGTTTGACACAAAGCCATTCCACCATCAACTTGCATAAACTGAATGCCCAAATAGTGATGCAAATGCCCCAAATGAGATATTTCAAATGAGGCATGCAAATTAGCCTTAAGATCAGCAATATGCTTCTCAATAGGACCAATGAGCAGCATGTCGTCAACATAGACAACAATGATCAGAAGCACATCATTAGCATGCTTAACATATAAGTTGCTTTTAGTTGGACTATTCTCAAAACCACGTGCAATAAGATAGGAAAGTATCTTCTCATACAAAGCACATGGTGCTTGCTTTAAACCATATAATGCCTTCTTTAAACTGCACACCTAGTTTCCATGCCCTTTCTGCACAAAGCCACAAGGCAAAAAAACATACACTTCTTCATGCAAGTCACCATTGAGAAATGTTGTTTTAATGTCCAACTGTTTTGTTTCCACACCTCTGTCGGAGGCAGTCTATTGCAAACTTCCATTCGGTTCACTGAAGAATGTAGCATATAATTCAAATATCTCTGTAGGAGGCAGTCTATTGTAAATCTCCATTCTTTATTCTATGTTTCAGAAATACTATTGCTCGCTTAACCTTTGAACAATATCATAAAACCTTTATGAGGAGAAATAAAGGCTTTTATGCAATAATTTCACATTAAGTGAAGTATATATTAATTTTTTTGGTGCATTTTTGTATAGAAGTATATGCTAAATGGGCGAGGGTAGTTATTATGAACGATTACGGAAATTTGAATGAATAGTGACCGAATATGAATGTTTCCAATACAAAACTCATAGTCACATAAGTTATGTTATAGTCGATGAGGAGAGGGTCCACTTCCGGATGTACAATGAGTTTTTAGAAACCATATAGTTATGCGAATATTTCAAGTAAATTCTATCAAGATAACATTATTAAAACATTGCAATATAGCAAATTTTATCATTTAACATATACAGGAGATAAAAACTATTGAAACAAACTTAAGAAATATTCAATCAAGAATAGGGTTAAAAAGGATTTGTAGTTGAAACTGAAGAATGACTTGCTCGCTATGAAGAAACCATTAATAATTCTTATATACTTATAACTTTTGTTGTAGCCAGCTTCGATAAGCCGAGCCAAAAAGTTTACTGTGAAAACTAAGAAGATCAGCTTCACATTGCTTTTGAAGAGTGCGTTCATGTGAGCCATAATTTGGACCGCCTAATAATCCTTGCAACATAGCAACTCCAGGATTGGTGTATTTCTTTGAGGCCATTTACTTCTTTCTATAACTGAACCTCAAACAGATTTTATAGATATCTCATGTACTTTAAGTTGAACAAGTCCAGTTTTTTTTTAGTTCTGCAACCTACATCTATTTTCAATGATCCTAGCTTGTTTTTGAGGAGATGTTCAATCCAATATGAATACCTTACTTAAGACTTTCCAAAGCTACCGAAAATAACTAGGGAATTTCTTCTCAATGCTACCAAAAAGATTTTTCACGTCAGAAATACGATGAACTATTATACCTCTAGTCGAGACCACCTCTTGAGCAATACGCATCATCAATGTGCCCAACTTCATGAAAGTCTCTTTAAAACTACTACTGATCAAAGAAACAGATCAATGAAGGAAGTTTTCGAGTCCATCACTCAATTGACTCAACCACTCAAGGAACCACAAAAGGTAAACGCAACTTCCATCTACGACTGGAAAAACTTTGCAATCGACTTTGAGGTCTAGCTTCTTCTGATTGCAACATACATCAAATAATTGTAAGCAGGGATTGGATCGAATGTACTTTTAGAATCTTACTATATTTTCTTTGATTTGCATTTGCGCTTACGATGTGTTCCTGATCATTTCGTTAGAAGAGAAAGTGTGCACTGTTGTATATATGTGTGAAAAGTGTGCATGGTCGTGTGTGCAAGAATGTTGTTCTTGATCCTTTGGCATGGTCCGTGACTTTATCTACAGAGGAACTTGGCTTTGAGTTGGAGTATGCAATTGAATTTGTTCGAAATCTGTGACCCGATATGATGCTTTACTGGAACGTCCCAGAGAACGTTTGCTTTATGATGCTTTAAGTGGGCCCCAAGAGGGGGACAAACGGGTTATTCTTTGTAATTTTTTTAGCAAGTTTTAAGCAACCGCTTCTTTGTAGGATTAAGGGAGTCCCATGGGTGCTCGGCTTTTTCACTTGTACAGCTCATCTTTCTATTCAATAAAGTTTCGAAGAGTATGCTATTGCAAAGATTCCATTTTGGAAAGAAAAAAAGGAATATCCCGAAAAGCGTTTTCCATCTCTTTGAACCAAATTAAGCTCAAAGGATCCTTCCACAAGTGACCTTCAAATGCATTTCACAAGATGATTCGATTCCAAAATGGAAGAGTGTCGATTTTGGGATGATGGACTTTCCAGCTTCTGCTGATAGAGACAAATGAAGGTTGCGAGTTGTTTTCTTTTGTTTATGTGCGATCTGCAGAGATCGAGACCGAGAGAGAGAGAGAGAGGAAAAATAAAGCTTATATGCAAACAACTGAAGAAGAAAAATATGTAGTGTTGTGTTGTAGAGAAACTATTTGAATGTTCGGGTTGAGTTGTCACACTTCTCCGAATGAATGCTTCCAATTCCATTCAATACTAGTGCTGCTGTTATTAATGCTTCATAAAATGGATTGCTATAATTTATAGATGTGTAAATTATTTGATCAAAGTTAACTTTCAAAATATCAATGCTTTAGCTCTTTTCACTCCTAGAAACGATGGTGAATATTTTCAATATTTTAAAGAGGCAAATGAATACTGGAAGATGAGAGTAATTAATAGATAGTTTTTTTTTTAATATAAAGGAAGTTCGGCATTAGCCTACTCTCCCAGACTTGAATTAAATAAAGAAAAGGAGAAGGGGACTAGTGTCCACGGGACCCCCCAAATCCCACAAAGCAGGGGAAGCTTTTACAGAGCTTAGATGGCATTACAAAGAAGGTTAATCACCCTCTCATCACCCTCATGTGGGGCCCACTTCGGTTTAAGCTTGGTATTGATCAAAAGGAGTACTTGATGATGCCTAAAGGGGGGCGCTTTCTTACAGTTAACAATCCTTTTGCCAAGGAGGAACAACGATTTCTCAATTGACCACTCTTTGGGGGAGTCACCAAAGTTGTAAGCACATCTTTCCTGCCACATTTTCCATAGGACCTCCCCTCTGATGGCGTTGCAGAGAGTCACGGATCAGTCGATCGCTTCTCCAAGCAGGGCTTGCTGCCAACTGAGATGTTTCTGAAGTCTAATTTTCTTTCCAACCATCTGTGCGAGTCTCTTGGAGTTGGGGCAGGTAAAGAAGATGTGTGAAACATCTTCGATAGACCGGTAGCAGCGTTTGCACTAGGGAGGAATCCCACAAAATTTGCTAGCCTTAAGGTTGGTCTATATTCCATGATGAAGAATTTTCCATAAGAGGACAGAGTTTTTGATTTCTATGAGGGGATGCCAGATAGCCATGAACTTCATGTCCCACTGAAGCCGCGTCCATGACAGACACCACTTCTTGTTGAGCTTAACCTGATAGTCAATCGTGCTTTGATGTTCGGGATTTTTGATAGGCTATTCCCATTGTGCCATTTGAGACCAAGCGAGCTCAACTTGTCGTGTCCCATGAGAAGGCGAACTCTGTGTCGGTCCCAGGCAAGACATCTGCTTTGCAAAGTGTTCCATTCTTCGTACAAAATGTTGATGCAAGGGTCAATATCCTCGAAGTTCATCCAGTGGTTGGTGTCTTGTTTCCAGAGATGTTTCCATTTTTTGAAGCCTTTGTTCCATAACTTCTTGGCATTTTGAATGTTCCAAGATTCCACACTCCGGATGCCATGGACGGAAAACCAGATAGAGTCGTTTTGTCTGATTCCGGCTGCCCACTTCTAGTGTTCACTTATTCTTGTGTAGCGTTTGACTTTATTCCAACTCTTCCATAGGGAGCACACGAGATTAGAGCCTTTCGGGAAGAAGGGGATCAGGGAAAACAGCAAGATCAAGATGTCAAGATTCTTTCAATTTGGGAAACCCATGAGAGCCAACTCATTCTTGTTTCTGAAGATCACCTGGGCCCACGAGGCCTCCCCATTGCACCAAGCCTTAATCATCCATTTGGCCACCAGTTTCTTAGCCATGCACACAATGTCCAGGATACCAAGTCCCCCACTATCTCTATGGCTGTTGCAGATGGACCATTTGATTTTAGGCACCCCCCTCCTATTGTGGTCACCCGTCGAAAGGAAGCTTCTACAAATACTATCTAGTTTGGAGAGATCTTGCTCTTTCGGTCTCCAACAAGAAAGGAAATAAATGGTAGATGATAAGAGGAACGTGTTGATAACCATAGCACGACTCAACAGCACTCTGATTTTTTGAAGACCTTTCTCGGCTTTAGATTTTCCTTTGTTCACTTCCTCCTCGAGCCTCCAAAGTCTATGATATAGAGCTTCTCTACGAGCCCGCCGCACAGGCTCGAGCATCTTCCTGGATCTAAGCATGATCTGTCGTGACTTATCGAACGCACTTCTCAAGCACTTGGCTGGGAACAAGCCGTAGGCAAACGCCTCCTTCCACACATCAGCAATTTCTTGATGGACGGAGGGGAGAGAGAAGGAGGGCGCACTGGTGTGGAACCAAGAAGCCTTACGAATCTTGGCGGAAGGTTGGAAAGTGATAACGATCGAGTAGTGATAAGAGATGGTGAGTTCGGTTCCTGCGAGAGGGAAGGGTGGCCCCATTGATGAGTAAAACTCTGAGAAATGTAGCATCTATCAAGTCTATCTTTCCTCACGTCCTCGCCCGCTTGAAGATTTGACCCAGAAAAGCCATCTGAATCTTTAAATTCGACCAAATCCGATTGTAGTTTGGTTTTGTCCCATGTTTCTTTCTCCCAATTATCGATGACAATGCCCTTGCACATCCATCTGTCCATAGGGTCCTCCACCATGTGGAAGTCACCACAAATAAGCACGTTGTGAGGGAGCGAGTCCAAGGAGGCCCAAGTGTTCAGTCTCTCTAACTCCCCATTAGGGGCATACAAAGAAACTAAAGTAAAATCCACAAAGCAGGGGAAGCTTTTGCAGAGCTTAGATGGCATTACAAAGAAGGTTAATCACCTCTCATCACCCTCATGAGGGGCCCACTTGGGTTTAAGCTTGTTATTGATCAAAAGGAGTACTTGTAGTTATGAAGAAAATCAATGTGGCTAGAAAAGAACCGCATAAAAAAAATTTATGTTGAAGCATTGATGCTATTCTTAACCTATATTCTCCGGAAACCTGTATTGGAATGTGTATGACCTTTGGAACATTGGTCTAGTCACCCCAACTTTACTCATATATCTTGTTCGTCGCCCATATCTACGTCCATATGAGAATGTATAGTCTGAAGTAGAAAAAATGCTTTGGAACCCATTCTTGTGTCTAAAACAGTAAATTAACCTTAAGCCAATTTCTGGAATGATTTTGGACTAGTGTTTAGCAATGCAAAGCTTGTTTAAAAGTTACAAGAAAATCTCATGTGCATTAATCTTTATGGGACAAGGTCACTGATTTCATGTACAAAACTGGAATGACGTAGATCCTTTTCCTTACCCTCAAATTTAACATCCTACGCATTTTCCTTGATGATAATTTCATTAATCATCCAATCAATGCTACTTGAAGAAATATAAAGACCTATAGAATTGAGGAGACATCCTTGTTATACATCATACTAATAGAGGAAGGGAACTACTAAGGATCCATTAGTAACCACTAAGGACTCCTAAGGAGACATCCTTGTTATACATCATTATACTGATGGAGGTGGTGAGTACTTTTCACATGAGTTTTTTCTATTTCTACAGGATAGAGGCATAAGAAGGGAAGTAACAACCAGGTACACTCCAGAATTGAATGGAGTGAGAGAGAGAAGAAACATGTTAATTTTTTAAGGCAGCTAGGTCTATGTGAAATGAGAAAAAATTACCTAATTATTTATGGGAGAGGTCTTTCCATAGCCACCTATTTGGTCAATAGGCTCCCACCACAAATCGGGGGGGGGGGGGGGGGGGGGGGGGGTTGACCCTAAGGCAGAGAAATGTATATTTATTGGGTATGATGAGAATCAAAAGTGATATAGACTTTATAATCCAACCAACAAGGCATGCATAGTTAGTAGGGATGTAGTCTTTGATGAAAATAATTTTTAGTTTGATGATGATTGGACAAAAGTCAAATTACCATATGATTTGGAAAATAATTTTCCAATCCTAACTCAAGAAGAGGAGCACCAAGCAGAGGACATCAACTCAGAAGATGAGGAGCAGATTGATTTGAAAGCTTGGAATTGAAGAGCCAAGCTCAAATACAAGCAATTAGAGGATCTACCCGAGTCTTCCAATCAAGCTTTAAGGAGATCATAAAGAGAAAGTAACAAGCCCATAACGTATAGAGCGATTGGTGGAGAATACAAATAAAATTTCAAGCTTGAGGTCTCACTTGAGTGTCGACAATAGTTACCATTCCATCCCACTTTGGAAGAGAATGATGGATATACCTTTGAGCTAGCCCCTCTTGATTCTTCTCTATTCCATCACAACTCATTCCACAACATGGCTTCTACATAAGCATTCTCTCATGTTGCAAGATTCTCTACATCGACTAAATTTTCTAAATTGTTAATGCGTGTATAGGTTATTGAGTCATCAACATACTCCTTTCCTCATTTTCCTTACGTATATGTTGAATGAGAGGTAGAAAATTTTCCAAAAAATAGGTCACTATAGCATATCTTTCATTTTCATTCCTTCTCTTTCAAGCTTGTAGAATCTTTGTATTTAGGGGAATCTTCATAATGAAATACGATGGGTCGAAGGTAGGTTATGGATCTTACCCACTTCCTATCACGATCTCTTGAAGATCATAAGAATCAAGGATAGCTATAATCTTACACTTATGAAGAAATAATTTGTACCATCTAGCTTTCTTTCACTAAAGGTTGTTGGAAGAACTTGTAATTTCTCCATTGGTAACTCCATTGCATGCGTTGTAGTTCCACATCGATCTTCCTCCTTTGAGTATTCAACCACCAAAAGAAATTGAGGACACAAATCTAAGGTTTTGATGGTATAAAACCGAAAAGGTGGTATATTCTGGATTGTGCAATTAAGTGGTTGTGAATGGATATCGTATGGAGTAAGTTGGAGTGTATCTAGTCCCAACAACGGGTCTTGTTCTTAACCTTATTAAGGATCTCATTCCATCTATTGCTAGGGGAGACATTGAAGCCCATCCTCATCCAAAGGAGACTAATAGTTTCCTTCTCCATAATTCCTTGGTAAAAATATTGGTGATAAGCTCACGTCGAGGATTTCCAAAGAATTTGACTAGGGTTTTGTTGTGGTTAACTCTAGAGTTTCATGCAAAGGAGAAGATTGAAAGATCTGCCCAAAAATAGTTGCGATTTCTCTCTTAATAATATATTTTAGCACTGGTTTTATCACCATAAGATTGCAAAATAAGGTCCACTAAGTATCATGGGATGGTAATACCACAAATATTTCCTTTCAGCCATTTTTCTTGCAAAAGCTAGTCTAAAGCATCAATCACAATGGTATACAATACAGGAGCAAGTGGAGGATCTCGTCTCATAACGTTATTTAGTTTGATAGGCACAACCAAAGCGCCATCGATTGCAATTTTTCTAGAAAATCTAGCAACCATACTGTGAAAAACACGAATGAAAGAAGAGCCCAAGCAACTATAAATCAAATCTTGTAACATAAAAGTCCAATTGGTTCTAGCATGTGCTTTATCGAATCAATCTTAGAAACAAAAAAACAAAGATTTAGTTTAGTAATATAATTATTGACGAAATTAGGTAATTCTTTACTAGAAGGGGATGCCACCTAGATGTCGAGTATCAGGGGGGAAATCTTCAACGAGAAGTGTGACTTCTGAAACAAGAGAGTAGAGTAGAAGTCTGATGTTGAAGATGTTAAATTTTGGTTTAACCAAGTATCACATAACCTACTCTTTTACTTTTGGAGACTTGAATTCACCTGGACTTCAAGTTAATGTATTAAAACACCTTACGTACTTTAGAAAAACAATAAGAAAGAATCGGTTAAAAACAAGGTGTTTTGCACACGTCCTAGTTCATAAAATTTTCTATTTATGATTTGGAACACGTACCTTCAAATGCGCAATGCTCCCAACCTCATTAAAATGGGCTAAATTCCTCTTAAATGATGGTTCCTTATAGGCTTACATAGCTATTATGCACGAGCTCAATTTATAATTTAAGAATCACTCAATTGTGATCATAAATTCGATAAGTCGTCATCCCACCTTTTCAACAATGTGAAGAGAATTACCTAGAGGCGTAGAATGATTTGTTTCTCCAACAATATAAGCCCAAATCATATAAATATTTATATATGTAAAGTAAAAACTACGAGCTTTAAAATGAGCCGTTACTTATAGGAATGCAACTTCTAAGGAGTGATGACCAACCTCTACAAGTGTATTACGTATGGAGAAGATGATGCCCACAAACGAACAATAACCAAGATGATAATGAACGTGATTGTATATTCATCTAACCTTATCATAAAAGTTCTTTTGAGACTTTATAGAGGCTTCTTCGGGTCTCTAGTATATGCATTTCCATGACTCCTCACATTCATTTGAATTCAAAACCCTTAGAGGATAAGTTGGTTTGTCTAAGATCCCTTTTCTTATAATCCGGGAATTGAAGCCTTTTCTTATAATCCATGAATTGCTTGTACACCAACCTCTGAAATCGTTGATTTAGGTCTCCCATAGCCACACTTCTATCTTACTTAGTGTTGTCACCTAAATTTGAATAGAGCTATGTTTCTGATCTCTCTCACTTGGAATGTGAGAACTCTACGATGCTTCATGTTGGGTGAACTTAAGTTGAAAACCCTTCTCAAATATATGGCAAATGATTAGCAGGGTTTTTGGTAATATTTACTACATATAGAACCCTAGTCAAACTACTTTTTCTCCCATTAGGGGCTTTGGCATTGCTAGTTCTTACCACATTGTGTTTGGTTTCATCCTCCTAGTGTGTTCACACTCATGTATAAGGCAGTGCCAAGCTATGTGGAATCAATCCACAAAAGGAAGTAAGCCCAAAGCTTTGCGGAAAGCATCAAAATTCTTCCTAGGCAAAGTCTTTGTGAAAAGGTCTACAATGTTCTCCTGTGTGGGCACATATGCCAAACTAATCTCTCTAGCAGAGAACCTCTCCCTCACATAATGATAATGGACCTCAATGTGCTTAGTGTGAGCATAAAACACAGGTTTCCTCACGTCTGCCAATGAGCTCTGGCTTTCAATGAAGATGGTGGCGACAGAGAATGACCAACACCCAAATCGGCCATAAGGCGTCTGAGCCACACACACTCAATAGTCACTCTGAAAGTTGCCCTATAATCAGCCTCACAATTGGAAGTGGGCGCAGTAGGCTACTTCTTTCTCAATCAAGATATACATGAGATATCAAGTATGAAGCAAAAGCCTAATAATTAAGAAATTACATCCATATCTTTGCTAAATCTGGTGATGATCATAAGGTAGTAAGATCATAGGTTACTAATAAAGTTAGCATATACCAACATTAGAGGAGCCTTTTCCCTACTTGTTCTTTGTTGATGCAATGTCTCTCTCTCTTCTACTCACCCATCATGTAAGCTATACAAAGTTCCTACATTCAATTGACTATAGACAAGTAATGAAGAACAATATTATTCTTTTGCATCTCCTTCAATATTGCAACTTTAAAATGTGACCAAACCACTCATACCAAGTGTTAGCTATCATGAATCCCATAAAGACTATATAAGCACCCATGTCATGTAGGTGATTCCTTCTTGTCATTTTTCTTTTTTATAAAATACCAATATTTTGATAACTTCTTAACATCATTTGACATAAAGAGAAATGATACCTATCTCTGTCACCATGAAAGGTTCTTGTTCAGGCTTTTTAGAACTAGATTGATATATCTCATTGGTCTTGTGATGAGATACAATTTTTTCAAGTACCCATGAATTCAAAATTGATTCTCCATTTTTTGAGAAGCATAGCAAATTCTCTTTAGTTTCATCTTGTCTCTCCCCCTTACAATCTTAATGTATCCTCTTCACATGGAAAAAATATATTTTTCTATCCCTTCTTTTTGCAATGGATGTACTATCCTTGAAACTTCTTCTTAATACTCTTGTTATGTGCACTCTCAACTTTGGTTCATGAATCACCTTTACCTAATCGACTGGTGGAGAATAGTAATAAAATTTCAAATCTTGAGGTCTCACCTACGTGTCGACAATAGTTACCATTCCATCCAACTCTAGAGGAGAATTATGATTATACCTTTGAACTAGCCTCTTGTGAGTCTTCTTTATTCCATCACAAGTCATTCCATCACATGGCTTCTACATCATCATCTTTAGGTTCACATTGTCATCTAGATCTATGTGCATTCGATGTGCTTGCACCACTACCATCCTGATAATTGAGGTCCATGAAAGCATTTGAAGTACCCTCTTTTTGTTTGTTGGATCTTCCGTTATGTAATTTCCCATTCATTCTTTGGATAAGCTCCTCTTGCTCTTCTATCTTCTTCTTCAAAACATGCATCTTGTCTTGACATCCAACTTTTCTCTAATACCACTTATAACAAGTTTCTTAATCTTCAATCACAATCCCACACAGAATAATAGAATTCAACACAACAAGATATGAGGAAGAAAAATAGAGTATGTGCAAAACAAGAAGAGAGAGAGATAGAGCTTTATTATTTGTGTAGATTTACAAGCGGCTCTGATTTGCATTACAAAATCTATCAAATAGCTTCAATTGGAAACCTCATCCACCTGAACACCCCCGAGCTATTATCAATCCCAATCCCAATCACAATCGCAATCTGAATCCCTATCCCCAATCTCAATCACAGAAGAAAAAAATTATCGAGATCAATGCATGAACATCATCTCTCCCTAGCTCTTAGTCTTCATTTTTGGATCTCCCCTTCTACCCACTACACAACCAATCATGCCTTCCTAGACATGCGCTCCTAGAATTGCATGCTCCAAGATAGCATCTTTTTACATCTCTGATTGGAGACTTCCAAAGCACCCATGCGTCTACTTTTCATGTCCACCTCTAGAATGTACCTGCAAAAATAGAGGTAATCCTTGCAACACAGTCACACACACCTCAATCACTTGAAATAACCCACATACCAATGTGCCTTTTCTAAATCCGTGAACATGAATAAAATGAATGAAGGCTTCTATTCTCTTTTAAGTACTTTAAACTGGCACTTTTCTAAACCTTGTAACTCAAAATCTTGTGAGACACAAAAATATTCAGTTCTCCAATCTATACAATGGTGTTTCAGATGCCTTAGGTCCAAATCCACTTCCAAATATCACTTTTGAGCATGAAAAAATTAGAAATTCTAGAGAGAGATAAAAAACATGAAATATATTTCATTAACTTATCTTCATGACACCAAAGAAGACATGCACATCGGTTTTTTTTTTGGGGGTGTGAATCAATGTGGTATCTTACACCCCCTATTCAAATAAGAATCCCATGACAAGTCTCCCTTTATGTAGAAGTTGAGATCGCACATGAACAACCTATTATGGACACCACATTAGTGCCGATCAAGCTAGAATCATAGAAGGTTTTTTTTTTTGACTTTTGAGTCGGCTTGCGAAGATTTTTCATCCACATTGGATTTTTACATTTTGGGCCCATTACACATCAAAATTTAGTGTTTGATACAAAGTATAAATTGTAGGATTAAGAAAGGCCAAGCTACCTAGCTTTTGTGACTAATCAAAAGAAAGACAAGATTTAGTAGATGAGGACGATGAGCAACAATACGATGCTAGAGATCAAAACTCTTTAGATGTCTAGCTCTCAATCAACAAAAGATGTGAAGAATATCAAGGAGAATCTTGAATAGAGTTGAAGACTCTCACACCTTCTACCTCTCGACTTGCCATACACTAGGAGAATCTCAAGTTCTCTAGTCATGAGTCCACTCACAATGCATGTACCTCTAAGTGTCTTGTTCAGAATAGATCATCTTCTAATGGAAAGATCGTACAAGAGTTGAAGTGCACTTATTTCCCAAAGACAAGTTTGTCACTAATGACTAACTGGAGTGGTGGAAGATATAACCATAAAAGGAACATAATTCCGATGATTTCCAAAACACCTCCTACTCAAACAATATAAGGAGCAACCTATTTAGAGCATGCGATAGCGGTGGATGAAAAAGGATGAACAACTAATTATTACACCTATGCAAAAGTCAAAAAAAAGAAATAGAAGCCAACACATTGGCAAAAATGAAAGATAAAGGAAGGAAATCAACAAAATCCAATTCACCAAATTCGGATACCCAAGTGATCAATGATGGGAGACTTGAGTATCTCAAACATTTGGGTGCTAAGATTTGCTTATAAGCCCAGATCCCCCTCCCCATATCATATATCTTGGGGAATTCTAAGTCTGCTCTCTTTCACTCTTCATCTCGAATTCAAGCCATTGTAAGCAACAAGCCTTGTAAAAGTGCTCTTAGGAATGTTTGCAAATGGGTACCTAAATAGTCGTAGGACCACTTACATCCATTGTCATGTAAAACACTCTACAAATTGATAACCTCATCATGTCATCCCATATGGGAATCCATCTCTGGTAACCTACTTTGTAATGAACTCATGAAAAAACCTTGTAGTATACTAGAGAGTCAACAAAAAAGGCACAATAAGATATAAGGAAGAAAAATAGTACGCACAGAACGAGAAGAGAGAGATAGGATATCCACTTGATCACCCCCAAGGTGATCTCAATCCCAATCGCAGTCACAATCACAATCTCAATCCCAATCCCCAATCTCAACTAGAGAAGAAGAAAACAATCACAATCAATCACTATAGCATATGAGGGGCATAGGGATGGTTTCCATACCAACGCTCATGCCCCAACTTTACTATGATCGTTGAAAGTTCCTAGAAAGATCACACTAGGCAAACTAATGGTCACTTGACTGTCGATATAACCATTTCAAATTGATTGTTGGTGTACATGGTGGTCTCCCATATAGGCAGTGCTATAGACGTTGGTACAATAATCACTATAAGTGTTAGTGTAAGCATTGGTAATTTGTTGGAAACTACCTGTGCTCATATCAATGACTATATCGACGCCTATACTAGCATTGTCTTTTAACATAACGGGAGTCGAGAGCTATAAATTCAAGATTTTGTGCATGCTTTGAAGTGATTAGTGCTTCTGTTGAGTTTGTGTGCACAACCTCCATTGTGATTTGCATTGTGCACACACACATATCTATCTCTCTACACACACTCTCTCTCTATAGATCTCGCATCTTGGTAAGTGATGCGGGTACTCTTTCATCCTTTCTCTTTTCTAATTTCTCATCTCTTTGGTTTCACAAGAACTTTTTGGCAACGATTCTTTGAAATCTGACGAGAGACAATGTTGATTGAGCTTTGATGACAATGATCCAAAAAATAACAATGATGTAAGTGATTGATTTGTTCTCTATTGATAGAGAGTGAGAGAGAGATGAGATAGAGGGGGAGAGAGAGAGAGAGAAAGCGAGGGAGAGAGAGAGAGAAATATATATATATATATATATATATATATATATATATATATATATATATATATATATATATATATATATATATATATATATATATATATATATATATATATATAGAGAGAGAGAGAGAGAGAGAGAGAGAGAGAGAGAGAGAGAGAGATGAGAGAGAGAGAGATATGAAAGAGATATGAGAGAGAGATAGAGAATGAGAGAGAGAAAGAGAAAAGATAGAGATACATATACAGACATAGATATAAATTATTTTTTTGTTCTTTATTAGAGATAGAGAGAGAGAGAGATGGAAGAGAGAAAGAAAGAGCAAGAGATGAAAGAGAGAGAAAGAGAGAGAGACATCAAAGAGAGAGAGAGAGAGATACATACACACACATAATCATGTATATGCATGCATACATACACAGACATATACACACATGCATATGCATACATACATACACACATATATACATGCATACACATACACATGCATACATACATTCACACACATATGTACACACACATACACATATACATACACATACATATGCATACATACATTCACACATGTACGTAAACACATATACATACACATACATATCCAAATATTACAAACACACATGCATACTACATACTCACATACATATTACATACACACATGCATATTCATACATGCACATGCATGCATACATATATACATACACACTCGCATACATATAGACACACACTCACATCTATACATTCACACTCACACCTACACACACAGACTCACATACATATTACATACACACATGCATATACATACACACACATGCATATGCATACATACATACACACACATATGCATACAAACATATATATACATACATCTACATAGACATATGTACATACTTATACACATATACACATATACATACACATATATATACACATGCATACACATATATACATGTTTTAGGTCTAGATCTTTAGGATTAGGGTTTTTCGGCTCTTAACACATGCATACACACATATACAGATATACATAAATAATACATATACACATACACATATATATACACACATTCATACACAAATATACATGTTTTAGGTCTAGGTCTTTATGATTAGGGTTTTAGGCTTTGTACACATGCATACACACATATACACATATACACATACACACATAATACATCTGAACATACATGTGTATATACACATGCATACACACATATACATGTTTTAAGTCTAGGTCTTTAGGATTAGGAGTTTAGGATTTCTACACATGCATACACACATATACACATATATACACATAATACATATCCACATACACATATATATACACATGCACACACACATTTACACATATACACACATAAGACATATACACATACACATGTATATACACATGCATAAACACACATAATACATAAACACATACAACACACACACACACACACACACACACACATATATATATATATATATATATATATATATATATATATATATATATATATATATATATATATATATATATATATATATAGAGAGAGAGAGAGAGAGAGAGAGAGAGACACATAGACACACACACACACACACACATATATATATATATATATATATATATATATATATATATATATATATATATATATATATATATATATATATATATATATATATATATATATATATATATATATATATATATGCATCCACACATATAATGCATATAGAAATACATATGTATATACACACACATACACACATATACATGTTTTAGGTATACATCTTTAGGATTAGACTTTTAGGTTTTTTACATACATTCAATAACAATATGTATATATAATAAATATATAAAAATAGGTCTTTAGGGTTTTTAGGTCTTTTACATATATTTACTGAAATATATAGAAAACGGGTTTTAGGGTTTTTAATTGAATTAAATATATAGAAAAAAATTAAAAAGGAAATTAGAATATATAAATAAATATATATAAAAAGTAGGACTTTAGTATAGATAAATAAATATGAAAAGAGCTCGGGTTTTAGATATAAAATTTAAATATATATAAGTTAATATATAAAAATAGGATTTTTTGGTTTTTAATTAAATTAAATATATAAAAATTAGACTTTTAGGTTATTTGTCTATATATATATATATATATATATATATATATATATATATATATATATATATATATATGTGTGTCCAAATTGTGGAGCTAATAGGTTTAGAGAAGACCTTGTGGGCAAAGCAGACCACACAAAGGTTCTTTGCCCCTTTCCTATCATTCCAAGAATTAACACCATGTTCAGATGCAAATCCATAGGTGAGTTAATGTCATGGCATATAAAGAGTAGGTCTATAGATGCTGGTATGTGAGTGCCTATTGATTCTCATGCTTGGAAACACATAGATAGTAAGTGGCCAGAGTTTGTTAGTGAGCCTCTAAACTATCATCTAGGCCTAGCTATGGATGGACTAAATCCATTTGGTTTACACAGCTCTTCATGGAGCACATGACCTGTATGTTTGGTCAACTATAACATCTCACCATGGCTGGCCATAAACAAGGACCATTTATTATTAGCTCTCATTCTGCCACATAAGTATAGGGTAAAAAACATGGATGTATACTTTGCATTACTTGTGGAAGGGTTTTGAACTTTATGGGACGCGATTACTATCCGTGACATGTCTAAACCTATAAGAAGATGAGACGTGCAAGCGCAAGGCATACTTATGTGGATGATGCATGACTAGCCCAATTATGGTTAATGTTAAGGTTTATTGATTTTGGGTTACCATGCTTCTCCCCTATGTAGACCACGTCTCGAAGCACGCTACTCGAAAGTGCTTAGGAAAATTGTCTATGAAGGACATCATAGATATTTTCCTAATGGATATGTGTTACGTAAAGGGAAAATTGGACAACATGCATAATGCCAAATGAAAGCAAGTGACTGGAAGCAGTGGTGAGATGCAAAAAGTGAGTTATTGATCAATGATTGATACACCCGATGCATATTTTCAAGAATATGGGAGAGATTCTCTAGAAGACTTTGATTAGAAAGAAAGAAAGCAAAGCACAAAGAGAGGACTTGGAAGAGCAAGGTCGTATGCAAGAGTTGTGGGAAACTACTAAGCCCAACAGAGCAATGTTGCTACCAAGAGCTCCTTGGGTGCTTCACAAGATCCATGAGGGACAAGTGAAGAAGGTGATTTCAGAGTTTTAGACACTTAGTGAGTGCATGAGGTGTCTAAAGACTATCTTCAAATGAAACAATGAGCTTGGAGGGTTCACATCCTATTATTGGCACAAGTGCTTATAGTTTGTCCTCCCTGTAGCTCTAAAACATTGCCTTTTGGAGGATGTGCAAATAAACATTTCTAAAATCAATTCCGTAGTATGGTGGATCTCTTCTAAAAAGATAAAGAGACAAAACATTGAGAGTGAAAAAATCAATGCTATAGATGATGCCTATATGGTAGCGAAATACTTTCCCACAAGTATTCTCACAATTCAGGTTCGTTTACTAGTTCATGTGGTTGATGAAGTTGCAATTGTAGGAACTCTTTATAGTCGATGGTTATTATTATTAGAGCACTTCATGAAGACATAAAAGGGTTTGTTCATCAGAGAGCACATTTAGAGGGCAGCATGGCAAAGGGATGGCTCATACAAGAGTCTCTTGTATTCATAACAGAGTCTCTATGCATGTTAGATCCAAAAATGCCTCGCTTATGGAGTGATGATGAAGATGGTTGTCTCATAGGTGATGAAACTCAAGGTAAAGGGATGCCAAAAACAAATGGATGTAGGTTTTAGAGAGAAGGCAATGAAGTTTTGCATCGTTAACTTGGAGGCTATGCAAAACTCATTAGAGAGGTATGAGCTTGTCAAGCAGAAAAATGCAAAGGAAAGAGCTCAGTTTTGAAAGAATTGTTCCACTTGCTTTTTGTCTCTTTCAAAAATTTGTTTGTACGAGAATGATGATCAAGAACGAGCGAGTATACCAAGAGATCTAAAAGTCGTTAATGTAGAGACAGATGCCCTTTGTGCATTAGATCTCCAAGAAGATGCTAGAATAGAGGGTTTCTAAAGCAAAAATTTATACGTACTAATTTATGTTTTTTTTTTCTATGTTCTTTTGTACACTACTCGTCACTTTGCACTCCATGACAAAGGAGCAACTCTTAGAGTTTATACCTCAGGTACCTCCCACTTATATGGTGGTTGCATCATAGTACTGGATCCCTTGCAGTAGCGCTCCCCCTGGCCTCACTCCTACTGGCCTCACTCCTATGGGCCTCACTCTCACTAGCATCACTCCTATCCATGTCAATCCACCGTGATCACTCTCCCCAGCATCACTCCCACGTGCAAGGCTACTCCCTCTAGAGGTACGTCTCCTCGCTTTATGATTCCTCCATGACTACCTTCTCAACCATCCCTTAGTGGCTCCAATAGTGGATGTATGCATTTGATAGCTTAGCGGGATACAAGTGCTGGCCCATCTCTTGGTCGAGGTCACATACTAAAAAAGAAGGTTCCACCAGTGGATCTAAAGGTGTCTCTAGAGGAGACGGATGTTGTGGAGGAAGTGCAATGGACGTTGTGTCTCCTCAGATGTAGATATGCCACATGGTACACCACATACACTTAGGGTGCTCATGACGATGATGACTCCAAAGTGTATAGTATATGTGTTGGAGCTCCAATGATGGATGCGGTTGAAAGAGATATGTGTTAGCACATATGATAGTTTTGCTCCATACAATTTAGACACTTTGTCATGTTGAAATGGAGTGAACAGGATAAAGATCATAAAAGCAATATCATAGAGACGATCTATCAGATGTACCGGCAACCACCTAGGCATCCTATTGTGAGCTCGAAGTGGATTCAGCACACACCACATGAGCTAATGTCCCATCAGCAATCCAAGGCTTCTAATGCTTTCAGAGCTAGCTTACCAAAGCCTCTATGGTTAGATCCTGAGGAGTGGGATATGATCTAGAATGAGCAATACTAGACTCCTAACCAATATCGCTAGCAATGAGATGCGACAGCGACATGTCTAGTTACGATCATACCCTCACATCTCGGTAGCAGTAGATATGACACTATGCATCACGAGTTTGTAAGTATCATTTTTATTATTGAATTTATTTGTGTAAATCATATCATGTATGTTCATCTACCGTTTTGCATATTTGTTGTAGGATTTGGAAGTGGGTCATCCTCCGACACAAAGTGAGGAGGCTTATGGATATCCCCATGGATTGATTGAACAGTTGGAGGACTTGGAGGGATGTGGTGCGGTCATTTCATGGAAGCATCTATGATGACGTGAGCTTCTAAACTTGGTTTGGTGTTTCTGGTTGTTGTTTTAAAATATCATATCAATTTGTCTCATTTCATGAATGTGCTTTGTTGTATGACTTTAGATATAGATGTTTTGATCCCTCTTGTCATGTGCATGGAAGTGGTATGCCACAATTTTGTATTTGGCTCATATATGGCAGTGGTGCGCCAAAAGATTGTACTTGGTTCCTATATGGCAGTGGTTTACCACATTTTCTATTTGGCTCATATATGACAGTCGTTTGCCACACTTTCATACATGGTTCATTTATGGAATATGCACCTCTTACTCAACCCCATAAGCTGTTTCGGCCTCTTTCTGGCATAAAACGTGGTCCTACATATCAGTTCTCCCTATTCGACCATGGTAAAGTTATATGCCGCTAACAACACATGAGTCTATAATTCAATTCTTAATAAGTGATATGCAATAACAAGAATTTTTTAAATGTATTTAGCATATGAAATCCCAGTGGAGATGGAACTTACGCATGCAGAACTATAAGCATTCAAAAGTGGAAGAGGTTCCACTTCACATTCGACTAAGAGAATGTGATGTACTATATGATCCCTCCAACCAATAGAGACCTTCCCATCCCTTGAGCCTTTACCAATAGGACCACAACTAGTAATACCACCTCTATCCTCTCTTAATCTTCAATCACAATCCAACATAGAATATTAGAAATCGACACAACAAGATATAAGGAAGAAAAACATAGTATGTGTAGAAAAAGAAGAGAGAGATACAACTTTATTATCTATGCAGATTTACAAGTAGTTTTGATTTGTGTTACAAAATCTATGAAATAACTTTAATTAGAAGCCTCATCCACATGAACACCCCCAAGCTGATCTCAATCCCAATTGGAATCATAATCATAATCCGAATCTCAATCCCAATCCCCAATCTCAATCACACAAGAAGAAAACGATCCTCATCAATGCACGAACACCATCTCTCCCTAGCTTTAGTCTTCATCTTTGGATCTCCCTTTTTGCCTACTACATGACCTATCATGCCTTCCTAGACATGAGCTCCAGAATCAGCATGCTGCAAAATAGTGTCTTTTTGCATGTCTCATGCAAGGCTTTGAGACCACCCATGCGTGTACTTTTCATGTCCATCTCTAACATACTTTTTTGGGGAAATGAATGTGGTAACTTGCGATTATCCCCCACTTTGAAGCAATCTCTCCTCAGAGTTGGAAAGAGGGATAATGTTCCATAAACGCATCTAAACCAATGCATGTTGAATGTTCAATAGGATATGCAAACCACTTAACTAAAATTTCCACTATTTCACCATTCCCAAGCTGTCTAATTCTCCTATTCATTATCACTTCTGGCTCAAGATCAAAAGTGGAACCTTCCTTCAACTTAGATTCGTGGTACATTACATGATCAGCATACGAAACATACATTTTAAGTAATCCAACTTGGAAAATGTGATGAATTTTCAAAGTGTTAGGCAGATCAAGTAAATATGCAATAGAACTAACTTTCTTTAAGATTTTAAAAGGACCACCATAACTTGGAGACAATCAAGGATCTTTTCTTAGAACTAGATTTAACTAAGAGGGGTTCACTTTCAATAAAAAAAACAAGATCATTTGTTCTAAATTCCAAGAGTCTCTTTTTGAGATCATGATATAAATTTTGACATTTATGTGCATCTTTGATGTTCATTTTTACTTTATTTAGCTTCAAATCCATGTTTTTAAGCATTTGTTTGGATACCTCAACCTGATTTTATGAATTAAAAAGTGAATGAGGTAGCAAACAACTATAGCCATACATTGCTTCAAAAGGTATCATCTTAATAGAAGAATGCCATGGACTATTATATGCATACTCAACCAGAGGCAAGTACTTAGTTCAATTGTTCTACTTAACATTTACATGCATACGTAACATATCCTCAAGTGCCATTTTCACCCTCTCAATCTCACCATCATTTTGAGGATGAAATGCAGTACTCATTCGTAATTTTGTTCGTATGGATTGAAATGTTGCGTTCCAAATATTATATGTAAACCTTGCATCCCTATCAAAAATATTACTTTTAGGTATACCATTTGACCTTAAAAAATATATATATGGGAAGAGAAATTGCCATCTTTGCAAGACAACCCACAATAATAAAGATGGTATCATGTCCACTTCTGGTCAGAAGCATCTTTTTATGAAATCC
>CM035422.1:114059090-114159090 GCA_020310875.1 Ceratopteris richardii | reverse complement strand
TATCCACTCTCATACCAATGTGCATACCGACCCTCGCAAAACATCCCAATGATCGATTTTAAATGGTTATACCATTGGTCAAGTGCATGTCGGTATGCTTAATTACATTTTTCTAACGTTTATACCAATGCCAAGTGTGACCATCGCTATAGGTAGTGTCAATATGCCCCTCATATGTAGTAGTGACTCATAAAAAATATCAAACTTGGTATAAAAACATGCTTTACAATTCATCTCACTATAATTTATTTCATAATATCCTATCAATGGATCTCTTCATGGTTTATCTTTAGTACACGTTCATCATGGATCATCTTCAAACTTTTCTTTTTTGCATAGACAAAGATTTAGAGGATTTTGATGGATTTTTAATATTTTGTTCAATTTCTCTGATTATATCTTCAATCCATCGTTTTTTCTTTTTTTTTTAATATTTTGAGAATTTTTTGTACTCTCATGCTCATCAATTTCTTTGATATCCTCACATTCACTTTTATTATTTTCTTCATTGTTAATATCATGGCTTAACTTGATTTGTTCACTTCATTTTTTTTTAAGTTTAACTTGATTCTCAATTGGGATCATAGATTCTTGTTCAGAAGATTTCTTATCATCATATGTCTTTAGTCTCCATTGTTTTCTAAATGATCTTGGCTTAGATTTTGTTTAATTGAAATACTCTTTAATTCTACCTTTTCCTAAGCTCAAGTGCAAAGGTAAATTATCATGATAATTAAAAATTTTCTTTTCAACTTCAGTGACCAATTGAAGCCTAAATCATCTATTTTAACATTTTCCATAACTTTTCATTTTCTGCAAAAAAAAATCTAATTCTTGATTTAGAGATAATATTTTTTCAAGTTTTTACTGGATAAGCATTTTCATGTCATTCAATTTCTCATCATATTCAGAAACTTCTTTTCGATCAATGCTTTCACATTATAATTTATGTCTTCTATGGTGTATTTTTCAGAATTCTTTTTGCCCATTGTTCACTTATGTAATGCATGTAAAAGTAAGTTATGAGTACTTGGAATCAGCTTGTAATGTACAAGTTGTGAGGACGATGGAAATGCTATGTGGTGGATAACTTGCTGAACAAAAAAAGATTAAGCTACCCTAAAAAGGAAATGGAAGAGTGCATGAAGTTCTTGGAAGAAACCAATCTTGTCTATGAAAATATATGGAATAATGGAATGTCATATGGATTTTAACATCTTGAGGGTTTTAATGGGATTTTTGTTTTGATTTAGCAGGTGAAGAATCATGAGGGTGTGAACGCAGGTGGATTTATTTAGATTTTTTTGAAGAGATTTAAAAGATAGTATTTTAGATTTTTACTATGAAAATAATAGATTCCTTCAAAAAGTGAGGTTTTTCTAAGTATAGTAGATTGCTTAGAAAGGAAAGATTTTGTAAATAAAGAAGATTTTCTCAAACACACAATTTTTAAAGTGTTGCCCTCATGTATCTTCTATTCAGAACGAAATGAGAAATGCCTATAAATACATGTAATCTAATAGATTCATCCATCAGAGTATATGGGGGGGAGATTGTACACAATCTTGTGTTCAATCTATTTTCTTTTCCTATTCTTTTTATGCTTTTGTGCGATTTCATATTTTTACTATCGTCTCCGTATATGCATCTGCTAGATCTGGTCAAGAGTGGTACCAGAGCCAAGGCATGTCGATGGAGATGAATGAATTAGCATCTAGTCATGATTCATGCTATCCGCTCGTGATTTGACATCTGTTTCGATCATCCAATTTGGTTCTAGAATTTCATTGTATATAAGTTCATGGATCCTACCCATAATACCGAGGATTTTGGTACATCACCCCTACTCGGGGTACCAATTGAGCAATAATTGGAGCTTTTGCGGCACGAACTCCAACATGCTTAGAACAAGATGAAAGAAGATGATCCTGCACTTCAACAACTAGAGAGTGATGACAATCACCTAGTTTGGGTGGTTAAGGCCATTATCACTGGCCAAGAACATGGAAAATAGTCAAAGATTGGTGCCAAAATTTTCCAATTTTCATGATTGGATGGGTGAAAGAATGTCCAATTTGTTCTTTCATGTGTATCCCAATTTGATTATTTTTTTTCTAATGAATCATATTCTGAAATTGAGAAAGTGAAATTTGTTACTAACTATTTGGTGGGTACACCTAGTTATGGTGGAATGTTTTACAGCATAGCACAAAATGCCCCACCACATGGATTGCATTTCATGAAGAGATCACGGAGTCCTTCCTTCCCCCCATTTCCACTTACATGCTCGTCGATCATGGAAACGTTTTGGATGGAAAGAAGGAGATACTATGTCTATTTACACCTCAAGTTTTAGGCAAAGACTACTACTTATTCGTTCACTTGGAACATTTTCTAAAGATACGTTGCCATGAAAGTGTAAAGATGGTTTGGAGATGGGAATCCAATCCAATGTCAACACACTATGTCCCACGAACTTCATGAAGCTATTTCTTATACACATGATGTTGCAAATGAGTTTTAATGCAATTCCAAGTCCATTTGCTTACAACAAACTCGTAAACGACAACATCCAATCAAGCATAATTTTCCTTTCAAGCATCCTTTCACTACTTTTTCTTCTCCTACTTTTCAGTGCACACCCACTTCTCAATGCCCTCCTCAATCCAATTTCTCAGCACTACACAATACAACACCCTTACACCATACCAAACCTCCAACCCTTCAAACTACCATGATGGATGCTCAACAAAAGAGGCCCTCTTGTCATAGAGATTCAAATCTCTACATTTCAAACTAAACCCATTTAAGTGTGCACTTTGCAATAGAGTCCATAAGATTATATTTTGAATCGAACCATTCTTTTATTACCTTTCCAAGTAGAACTTGTTGAGATCATGAACTTCACCTTGATAAAAGTAAAAATCATGAGAATTCTTCTAGTATTTTTATATGAAACCGTACCCTATGATTTTGGACACGTGTAAAAACATGGTGCTTTTCAACCTCATGTAATTGAGTTATCCACGTGAACCATAAAACCTCCACTGTTAAATCAACTTCATGAGGCAAAAGTATTAAGTCAATATAGAAAGTAAAACAAAACTCAAAACCCGAAACAAAACGTAAAGCAAAAAGAAAACAAAATCACATCACGTAAAACAAAAGAGGAACGAATTCAAAAAGCAAAAAATCATGCGATGACGATGGATATGTTTTTTTGAAGATTCTTCTAATCGAGGAATTACTCCGCCAGCGATGGCGAGATCGCGATAACTTTCTCAATGAGTTTTAGAGCTTGGCTTTGCTTACTTGTTGGGCATCCTTAATATTATCAATCAAGGAAGCAATTTTGAGGAGAGCTCTAGGTAGCATTGAGGACATGGAGGAGATGAAGACATTGAGCGATTGAAGGAAGGAGCCGAGTATCTTGGAGGATTAAAGGAAGGAGAAGGTGGATGCTATCTTCATCTATTTAGAGGAACGAGTTTCTCTACACTTGCTTAGTGTCGTGGAGCTGACTATGCTCATCTGGGCGATGAAGGTGGCTTTACACACATGATGAAGTATTGTTGAACTTTATGACACAACAGTGTGATCAATTATGAATCAGTAAGATGTATTTTTCCATTACTTTCATTATAATTATATGAATACATGTTATGAATTTCTTTCCAATGTATCCCTACCTCTTCTTTTTCAATTCTCTCTACACTTATTTTCATATCTCACTTAAATCATGATGATAAATTGTATAAGTGAATTGATCAATTGATTTGAGTTTTAATATTCTCTTTGAGTTTCCATTCCACCACTTGATCTTGCTCGAAGGACCCTGCGTGCATGATCATTGGAACACCGGCAGTTGGCCTGATCAACCCAACTGAGCCCCTTTACGGCAAGCAATCCCGACATTTTTTTTTCATTTTTACAAGAGCTTCTAGTCCATATTGGGTACCCCCGATCTAAAGTGTGATCTTGTCCTCTATTCCTAGGTGGCGTTGTCCTTATTGCTTTGATCAACCCTTGAAGTGCTCGTATTATCGAGTTTATGGTTACAAAATCTCATGCGTTTCATGCCTAGAGAACATTAAAACTCTTTATTATTACGGATAATGGACGAGTTACGTGCACCAGGCGAGTTGTTAAATGGTCTACATTTATAAACCATCTCTTGAGCAGCGACTCCCCAGACCGCCTTGCATTTTTGTTTGATAAGACATCTAATACTCTACATTTTCCTTGCGTTCTCACAAAAGTAGGGCATTTTGATGCACCAAGGGAGGAATTCACTAGCCATAGAACATGGAAAGTGTAATTAACATAGCTTATTGAAAGAGTTTTGTCTTACATGCATGCAAGAGCAGTTGAAGCGAATGGTGCGTAAAGACAATTGCATGAGGGACTACCCTAGCTTCATCCTTTTTTCTGTTTTACCTAAATTATCCATTTGGATAAAGCATGTCCAATATTCTTTTGAAATCCTTAAAAATCTTATTCTTTGCCATTAAGGTGGTCGCGAAATCCCAAAAGTAGTTATAGAAGCCCAAATTTCGAATAGAAGTGATGCTTGAGTATAAGGCTTACACAATCTTCCTATTTCACAAGCTTGTAACGACCAATTCCTAATGCTTGTTTTCTAGCTCACCTTATCGGACCCTCATAGTTACGAAAACCTATCTCAGAACACATCGTGAATGGGTGATATCCTAGGTAGTATTCTCCCCCATGAAGATGCTAGAAAATCTAACTACAATAAGTGGTATTTGATCCAAGATCCTATGATATCAAACCCTTTGGGACTTGAATACAAGTTATGATTTTATCCTCATGAGTGAATCCTCATGACATCCAAGTGAACCTATTTGTACTTATTAATGTATCTTTGAACTTTGTATACAAAAGTGCCCTCATGAGAAACATCTCAGCCAAGAGGGATCCCATGGCATATCCTTGCCGATGAAACCAAAGAATATCAAATGCAGGAAAGAAATCAAAGCTCATGGAAGGTGAATTCTATGATAAAATGTTTCTTAAAGGGAGATTGTTCATGCATCCCCAACATGTCAATAGAAGTGGTTCTTGGATATATGAACCTATTCATGACCATTTTGTGGCTTGCCGACCTTGTGTCAACTTGATGTTTAAGCAAGCTCATGTTAGAAAAACAACATAGTTAAGTGACCTTCTGAGACATATTTTCCGAAAAGAAGGTTTTACAAAATTGAAAGAAAATATTAACCATATCGACAAAAAAACAAAATAGTGAATGGTCCTAGAAAACTTCAGACGAAGTCCCAAACCTTTTGAAAAAGGGGACCATAACATAATTGACCCATAATAACGATCAATGGTCACAAACTTAACCAAAACCTAAAAGGTACAAAGCAGTCCTATCACCAAGTCCCATGGAACCACTATCATGATTTTTAGTATACAATTCTTGCTAGTTGGAAACAAGATAAAGGTCCTAGGGAACAATTGGGGTTTGACCTTTGATTTCAAAAAAGTGAATAATCTTGTTATGCAGGCAAGGAGATTTTATTTTAGGATGTGAAGTTTTTCACTTTGGTGGGAAAGAAAGTGCTCTACAATTAAAGAACATAATGCCCATAGGCATCAGATAAAAGGGTTTATCTTATACCGATGTACTTGTTGATGGGCTCATTATTGGACAACTGTTGTTTTAGAAACTCCTCATTTTATCATTTGAATGCAATCAAGGGCTGACTTTCATCCTATCCTGTTCGAGGGATGGAAAAAACTAGGATAGAAGTTTCTCATCATCTTTATGAAATAGATAAGGAAAAAGATCGAGAATCGCTTTTATGCATGAAAATATTCTCCAAGTCTTCTTTTTCATTTTTGAGGTTGTTAGTATATGGCTCATGTCTACCCCCCATGATTTCATGCTGTAATGCAAATTTTTCAGACCCCAATTATGAGGAGAAGCCAACTGTGTAGTACCCAATCAAGGTGAATCACAACTTCTAGGTTGGATGGAGATCAAATTGGATCATCTAAGGTATTTTGAGAAAAGGGAGTTATCAAGGTTCCATTTGTAGGGTTTGTAGCAAAGATGAGCATCTTGGATGGGGGGTCCCAAGGGGACTCCCCCGTTGAAATTGTTAATCGATGCTAAAAGCTCAAGATATGTGATTAAATTTGGCTGGAAGCAATTAATATAGTAATGTACATTTTGAATAAATTTTACACAAAGGGACTCCATGGCATTACTCAAGAAGCATATTTTGGTAGAAAGCCTTTAGTAATTAATTTTAGAATTTTTTGATTCTTTTCTTGTGCACATATACATGAATGAATAATAACTAAGTTAGGATCAAAAAGCCAAAACTATGTCTTTTTTGGATATAGTGAAGTTTTTTAAGCATATAAACTTTGGAATCAAGAAGAAAAGAATGTCACTATGAGCCATGATGTTGTATTTGGGGATTGAGGAAATCTATTGGATAACAAAGGTAAACACACCACCTCATCAACTAAAGAAATAAATCACTTTGAGCCTTTCTCTACGTAGGTCAAGATGGATGAGGAGACGTTTCAAACTAATGACATTCATCCACAAAAAAGTCCAATGCGCTGGTGTGACACAAGGTAGACTACTACTAGAGTGGACACAAACATGTTTATGATCGTAATTCTCATGTTGATGTTCTAAAGTTATCCTCAAATGAGGTGGCATATATGAAACAAGATTGAGGAGAAACAAAGACCCTTAATTAAGATTGTCAATATAGCTCTTATGGATGAAATTATGGGATCAATAAAAGAATGCACCACAAGTGGAAGGTAGTAATGAAGGATGAGTATCATAGGATACCAAAGAACGACACTTGGAAATTGATTACCTTAGCACCAAAGAAAAATATAAGTGGGATTAAGTGGATTTGGAATGGAAAATGCAAAGCAGATGGTAGTTTAAAGAAGTCTAAAGGTCAGTTGCCGCAAAACAATTATCACAAGTAAAAGAATTTGATCTCCAAGAGACATAGAATGAATAAATTTCTCATGGTCCTTGCAATTGGTGCACATAAAAGGTTGCCTATGTTCTAGATGGATATAAAAGTAGCATTTGTAAATGGATACGTTAAGGAAAAGGTACATGTATTTCAATGATTAGGTTTTGAGATACCTAATTCAAAACACAATGTTTGTGGACTTAAGAAGTCATCATGGCTTAAGCAAGCTCGAGGAGCTTGGTACCAACAAATTGAAAACTGTTTTCCAAAACTTAGGCTTTCAAAGAAGTACTTCTAATGCAACTTTGTATGTTATGATAAAAGATAACTTGCGACTAATTGTTATCTTGTATGTGAGTGATTTAAACATTACATGACGTCATGGAGATTTTATCAAACAAACTCATGCTAGCTTGAGCAATGAGTTTGACATGATAGATCGTAGGCTATTCCATCATGTCCTCGACATTGAATTACGCAAAAGGATAATGGGATTTTTGTATCAAAACACAAATATGCTATAAAAATCCTTAAAATTTTTGGGATGATGAGATGCGAAGCCATGAGCACACCTATGGAGGTAAATCTTAACTTTTAAATAGAGAATGATACACTAGAAGTAGATGCAAAGTACATAAAACTTGTAGGAATTCTTATCATTTTTTTGCAACTCTAGACCCGATATGTGCTAGGCTATTGGAGTAGTGATCAAGTTCTCTAACAAACAAAACAAGAACCATTGGAATGGAGGCATCCAAATTCTAAGGTACATTATCGAAACCTTAGAATTTGGTTTTCTTTATACCGTAGACAATAAGATTCAAGAATATTATGATTTGGATTAGGATGGAGATAATTATTTTAGAAATTTAGTTTCAAGATATTGTTTCTCACTTAATTCAAGAATAGTTTGTTGGGTAAGTAGGAAACAACCAATTCTCCCACTCTCCTCCAATGAAGAAAAGTACAAAGCAACTTTCTTTGCCTCTTTTGAGGTAGTATAGATAATGAGAATTTTTAAAGTCCAATGTTTCCATCATAAATGGTGACTAAACTTAAATATGAAAATGAAAGTTGTATGGAAATTGCAAAGAACGGAGCATTGTATGCCCACACCAAGCATATAGAACGAATTGTTGGAGTTAGACGTCTGTGGAAGCACGGGAACAACACAAGGAAGAAGGATCTTGGAGCACAACACACAATACTGAATGTATTACTAGAGAATGTACAAAGATAAGTAGCCCATTAGGGCAATAGGCGTATATACCATCCGGGGGAAAAAAACCTCCTAAAGAGGGAAAAAAGTGCCCTAGCCGTCCTAGTGTGTTCACACACATCACTACCTAAATATATTAACAAATCCCCCTTGGGAGTGATGCGGTGAACAAGGAGTTGGCACTCATGTATAAGGAAGTTCCAAGCTAGGTCGAAATCACTCCACAAAAGGAAGTAAGCCCAAAGCTTTGCAGAAAAGCTTCAAACTTCTTCCTAGGTAGAGCCTTCATGAGAAGGTCTGCAATGTTCTCTTGCGTGGGCACATATGCCAAGCTGATCTCCCCAACAGAGAACCTCTCCCTGACATAGTGATAATGCACCTCAATGTGCTTAGTGCGAGCATGGAACACAGGGTTCCTCGCAACTGCCAATGCACTCTGACTGTCAGTGAAGATGGTGGTGGCAGAAGTCTGACCAACACCCAAATCAGCCATAAGGTGTCTGAGCCACACACACTCAAGAGTCACTGTGAAAGCTGCCCTATACTCAGCCTCACAACTAGAACTTGCCACAATAGGCTGCTTCTTGCTCAACCAAGATATACATGAGCTACCAATCATGAAGAAAAATCCACTAGTGGACACACGAATGTCATAGAAACCCACCCAATTAGAGTTAGAACAATCATGCAAATCTAGTGGTAGTGATCCCCCCTTGGGATAAAACAACCCAAGTAGCCGAGTACCACTCAAATAGCAACAGATGCACTTAACTGCATAACAATGCTTGACTCCTATGCAATGCATAAACCTGCTCATTTGTGAGACAACAAACTGAATATCTAGTTGAGTAATGCATAAGTAAATCAAGCATCCAACAGCTTGCTCATAGAGAACACCACCAAATGCATCTCCAGCATCATGAAGACTCAATTGTAAACCTGTCTCCATAGGAATAGCAATAGGCTTACAGTCTTCAAGGCCAAAACGTTGTAATAATGTGTTAATATATTTTGTTTGACACAAAGCCATTCCACCATCAACTTGCATAAACTGAATGCCCAAATAGTGATGCAAATGCCCCAAATGAGACATTTCAAATGAGGCATGCAAATCAGCCTTAAGATCAGCAATATGCTTCTCAATAGGACCAATGAGCAGCATGTCGTCAACATAGACAACAATGATCAGAGGCACATCATTAGCATGCTTAACATATAAGTTGCTTTTAGTTGGACTGTTCTCAAAACCACGTGCAATAAGATAGGAAAGTATCTTCTCATACAAAGCACATGGTGCTTGCTTTAAACCATATAATGCCTTCCTTAAACTGCACACCTAGTTTCCATGCCCTTTCTGCACAAAGCCACAAGGCAAAAAAACATACACTTCTTCATGCAAGTCACCATTGAGAAATGTTGTTTTAATGTCCAACTGATGTACATTCCAACCATGATGAGCTGCAAGTGCAAAAATGCTCCAAACAGTAGTCATACTTCATGTAGGTGCAAAGGTCTCATCAAAAGCAATGCCTCTCTCCTGTGCATAACCCTTTGCAACAAGCCTAGCCTTATACCTATCAACTGTACCATCTGGTTTATGCTTCAGCTTGTATACCCACTTAGTGCCAATGGCCTTCTTGCCAGGAGGCAAGTCACCTAAAGACCAAGTACCATTCTTCATTATAGCATCATATTGAGATTGCATAACAGCCATTCAACTTTCTGAATTTTGTGCTTCATCAAACGAAACAGGCTCATTATCATTAGAGAGACTAGATGAAGCCATAGCATAGCAATCTCATGCAAAAGAGGCACTACGAGAGCCTTAACGAGTACGATACGACAAAGGTGCATCTAATTTGTTGTCACGCAAAGTTTACACCAACCATTTTGGCATAGTTTTTGCCTACTCAATATCAGCTCTCTCATCAACTAGTGCATCATGTAAATCTGCATAAATATGGAATGATCTATATCATCATATGAAACCTACAAAGGTTGAGAAGTTGCCTCATTGGGACAAGCACTAGACTGTCCACATGTAAAAAGAGGCAGCAAAGTATCATACATGTCTTTGGAGCTAACATATGTCTCCTTAGTACATGAAATTAATGGTTGAATAGCATCTTCCACAAAAACAACATCACGACTAACTAGAGTGCATTTAGTCTGTGGATAATACAGACGATATCCTTTACTTTTAGAACTGTACCCAACAAAAATACATTTTATTGCTTTATCATCCAATTTTCTACGATGTTGTTCATGCACTATTGCATATGCCAAACAACCAAAAACACATAGATGAGCAACAGATGGCTTGCGATCATGCCAAGCCTCATATGGAGTGATAGACTGCAGCGCTTTAGTGGGACGCTTGTTCAGTACATATGCTGCACACATGACAGCCTCAAGCCAGAAACTATGTGGTTATGCCTAACTCTTGAACATACACCTCACCATCTCCATGAGTGACGTGTTCTTTCGTTCAGCAACTCCACTCTATTGAGGTGTATATGGCACTATACACTGGTGTTTTATCCCACGTTCAACCAGAAATGCATTAAAATCAGAAGATATATATTCCCCCCCTCAATCAGATGGAGGGTGCCCATTTTACATGCTCATAGATTTTCAGCCAAAACCAAAAACTGTTTGAAGCACATGAACAAATCGGACTTTGCCTTCAATGGATATACCCATGCATGCCTGCAAAAATCATCGATGAAGGTCACTAAGTAAAGATAATTCCCAAAAGAAGGTGTCCGCATAGGACCACAGACATCACTATGTACAAGCTGCAATTTTTGAGTAGCCCAAACTGAACCATCTTTTGGAAAGGAGGAACGCTGCATTTTTCCCAAAATACAGCCTTCACAAACATGTTTTCCAGGTGCCTCAAGTTTGGGCAAAGAGGACACCATTTTAGATTTCTACAGGTGTAGCAAACTAGCAAAATTTAGATGACCAAAGCATGCATGCCAAAGCTTTGCATCTCACATCGCCTGAGAATCATTTACTACACATCCCAAATCATTTACAGATCTTTCATAGTCTATGAGCTTATATAGCCCACAACATAAAATGCTAGAAGCAATAATCACATCCCCATTTGAGAGATCATGAGTTGTACACCTGTCATCAACAAATTTCACAACCAAGACAATCTTGGCAATGCCAAAATACCAAACATTTGAGTCTACTGCAGACATGCATTGCTCATGCGAAGATGGGTCAAAACTACAAACAGTAGTAAATGCCCATTCTTCTTCCTCCACAAGATTAGCAGACTCTGTTGTTGGTGTAGAGGCCTCTATAACAACCATTCCAACCTCTTTCTTCTTTGCGTCTTTAGCACCCATTTTTCGACAGTTCTTTATGATATGATCATTTCCTTTATAGTACTTATAGAAAAAATTCTATTTTTTTGATTTCTTCTCATCTTTATCTTCCCTCCTTGAATGTGCAAAGTTAGCAGATTTCTGCTTACTAGTTGAAGAGCTCCATTTTCTTTTGCCCTTCTGACTAGCCAAGAAAGCTTGATCTACAACTCGCATAATGGACCTATTCTGCCTAGACTAACTCCTCTTGTAATAGAACAGAGACTAACTCCTCAAATGATAAGGCATTTGGATTGCCTTTCATCATCTACCAAAGAGTAGAAGCGAAACTCTGATATGAATAAGGAAGACCATTCAGAACGGTCTACATAAGTGAGCTATTTGGTATAACCTCATCCTTCAAGTCTTTGATCTTCATTAGGAAACTGTCCATAGAATCATCTTCATTCATGTGCTCACTCTCCAATTGTTTTCGGAGGTAAACAACAAGAGCCTCATTCCTAGCTTGGTACAATGTGGTAAGTGTATCCAAAGCATCCTTAGTTGTTCTCCAAGAGGGAATGTGAGGAATAATGGGACGTTTGATAGACAAAGCTATCAATGCATGTGCTTGGGCATCTTTGCCATCCCAACGAATCTCCTCTAGAGTAGGTGCAAGAGAAACCATATCACGAACATGAATATGTAGAATATCATCATCTTCGACACCTTTTGCATCAGCTTCATTACCTCCAGTTGTAATAGTTGTAGGTGTGATAGGATGTTTTTCGACACCCTGCACAATGTTTCACAATCCTTTTGTAATCAACACATGTCGCATCATAGAAGCCCATAACGGGTAGTTGGTACCATTCAACTTATCCTCAACAGCCAACATACGAAATACATCACTGCTTTCAACCATGGCCGATGACTAAACTACCTTGATGGAGAAAATTGATTGTATCTCATAAAATTGAATAGAACTGGCCAAACGAATTCTGCTAGACCTATAGCAGACTTTATGACACTTATACTTGCAAACAAAAACTGGTATATACGTTTGGCACAAAAAGACAAAATAGTGTACACAAGCCCTGCGATAGTGCATTCGGAGGCCAAAACAAGCTCACATCATAATTTTGGCACCAAAACACGCTGAGTATGCTCACCAAAATTCGTGCGATTCTGAGACTAGAAAGGGAGGAGTGTCGACGGTGCCCTAGATCAAGCGATGACCTGCTCTGATACCAATTGTTGGAGTTAGACATCTGCGGAAGCATGCGAACAACACAAGGAAGAAGAAGAAGCTTGGAGCACAACACAATATACTGAATGTATTACTAGAGAATGTACAAAGATAAGTAGCCCATTAGGGCAATAGGTGTATATACAATCCAAGGGAAAAAAACCTCCTAAAGAGGGAAAAAAGTGCCCGCAGCGGTCCTAATGTGTTCACACACATCACTACCTAAATATATCAACACCAATATACCAATATATTCATGATCTAAAAGAAGATGAAGTTTTGGAGCTCCAATATTCTCCACTAGTGGTAAATTGTTATGATATATTCACTAAAGCACTTTGGAAAAGAGTGGCTCAATGCACATCTTCATGAGATAGGCATAGGATCAAGACCTACTTGATTTATCATTCAATAAATGTTAAGGTTGGGTATTTGTATATGAAAAATATCTACCCCTCATAGTTGTATGTTGTAATGCACATATTTTAAGGCCCCAATTATGAGAAGAAGACAATGATGCATTACCTAGTTGATAAGAAACCAAACTTGGATATTGGATTCAGGTCCAATTGGAGCATCTAAGGTCTTCTGAAGAAAGGGATTTAATAAAGTCCCAAATTATGGGGTATGAGGTGGTGATAGATTTTTTTCATAATACTTCCTTGTTCCAAACACAATGACATCCAACAAGGTTTTTCCTTTAATGGGTAAAACGTAGTAAACAATTCAAAGCACATAGTAATATTTCTTTTGAAAAATTATCCCCCATTCACAAGAATTATATTTATGTTATGCCTACTAACAAAAAAAGATCATCTGAACTCTTTTGCTTGAAATTTTGCTCTAGGCATAGGGATACCTTTAAATAAATTAAACAACTATACTTCTTCTTAACTTTTGTTGTCCTCATCTAGGCTATTTCTAGAGCATTCAAAATAAAGTTTGTTAGCTATCGCTCTTTTTCAGATTAGTATCAATTGTTTTGTAGTATGAACAACTAGCTAGTAACGATTGTAAACCTTCTTAGCCCATATTCTAGGACTATTAGGAAAAGATTTTAGTTCACTGAATTTGAATGGCACTTCATCTTATCTACACTTATCAAAAGAACTACTCAACGGCATCGTTCCATGGGTAGCAAGGAACATCTACTTCGGGTGGAAGCCCACCTTCGCTTGTTCTTTTCTTTATGTTTGCTTGAGGTGATGAATGCGTATAATCAACATAACTAGTCAAAGAAGAGATACATGTACCCTCTAGTAAAATGAAGGAGGAATTCGGTTCTATAAAATACATATGGTGAGGCAAGTGAAGCAAGATTTCATGTGCTCATGGCATTTGGTGATGACGTAAAGGTTCTCAAGCTTGTGGAATACTAGTCAATCTGTCAATTCCACTTTTATGTGCCGAAAGAGTTCATTACATGAAGTCCAATAAAGTGGAATACTTTAAAACAAAAATCTACATTTTATTCTTAAAGAGAGAACCTCGAGGCCGTAATGAGCCAGAAGCTGATGTTGGAAATTAGAAGCATTAAGCACTTTAAACTTCATGGAATATTTATTTACCGTATGTTTAATTCTTACTATGATTGATGTAAACTGATCCTTATCTAGAAAATGAGGTCCTCATATTGGGAGATCTAGAGAGATGCAGACGGTGTGAAATCATGCGAGACAATTATTGGACATATACTAATAATCCCATTGAACACATAAAGATTAAAATAGCACACTATTGTACTTTAAATATTTAATTTTCAGTGTCTTTGAAAAAAGTGGCTCTACAATAATAAAATCATTGTAATCAAGCAATATCAAATCTAGTTTTCATGAATAGAAAATGGCTATGTCACTCAGACGAAATGAAACATCTTAACTGAGTAATATGAATCTAAATGACGTAGAAATTCGGCATCTATACTCTTCTTGAAACTCAAATGTACAGATCTTATAGATGTGCGGTTTCAGAACATGCAGTTGAGATTGAATCTAAGTATCAGCTACGATGGCGAAGGTTCGACCCTCTCCACTGACTTCGGGCCGTTCCCACTGTTCTCTCTTCGAAGTCATACGATCGAGACTCTCTCTGCCTATCCAAAGATGAATAAGTAAAACGTATATCATAAAAGATATATTGATGCTGACACAAAGAGACAATCAATGATCTACCAGGTTTTCACGTATATCATAAAAGATATATTGATGCTGACACAAAGAGACAATCAATGATCTACCAGGCTTTCACAAAGTGACAATCATTGATGTTCCTTTTCTCTTTTACTTCTTGTTTAGCTTTTGGATAAGAGAACATGGAACATGTTCTTATTTGATTTCTAAGTCGTAGGTTGACAATAAAGAGGTATTTAGTCACGGTCCTTCTGGTATTTAGTCATATAATGCGAACCAGAAAAACAAGCTTCGCGTGAACGTGTATTCAACCGTTTGTATTATTCATAAATACTCGAAGGAAAGGTATTAGTACAATCTGAAATTCAAACTTTCTCAACTGTGAATTAATTATTGAGAAGAAATGCAAGATATGATTCTGACGTACAAAGTCACTTGAGGCAGCTTACAAAACAAACAGTTGACATACCTTCTTATCGCACATGCACTCATACCGCACGCATAGGCGTACCTTCATCCCTACTCATCGACCTCAATGACGCTTTGTCCTCTTTTGATCCAAAATATCGACAGATCTGCCTTGATATTTGAGAGTGATGTTTTCATTGCAGAGCCATTGGCGAAACTTGTCTGCAACAAAATTTTGGTTTCTACTTTTCTGTATTCTTCAGTGAAATCATACAAAGGACTGGAGTTTCTTTAGAAGCTCTCTCTGTATATGTCGGAATCTTTCCAGAAAATATTTTTCTATTATAATACGAGGAAAGGAAATGGTATTCGTAGAAGCGTAGTTCGTAAGCTGATATCTGAGTTTTAAGATGCGAAACTCTTCGACAGCTACCGACGAGCTAAGATCCACGTTCTCAATATACCTTCGTTATGTAAGAAATTACCATATATGTGAGGTCGAAACTGAAGGCCCAAGATGGTGTAAGACATGTCTGAGAGGAAAGGAGGATATGGCGCAAGTGTCGCGCCCTCGCAATGCCTGAACGCGGGAAACGGTTAAGAGAATCCTAGACCTAAGCCAAATCTGTTGACAGCAAGCTTTGATTTGCAAGGCAATGGACTGTTTGCCTCATCTATGTAATCCTAATAAACGGAAAGTCATCAAGAAAATATATGAACTTTAAGTTTTGTCAACTTTGCCAGTGTTCTAGGATTACTCCATTCATAGGCCCTTGTCAACACTAGGCAAAAGAATTAGGGGATACAAAAACGCACCTCTTTGCCCTACTCTATAACCATTTCTATCCAAAATAGGTGGATAAAAAAAGATGGTTTTCTCTGAAGGTGATGAAAATTTAACACAAATACATGACTTGTAATCTTTTGTATTTTACCCTTATCTGCGAGAGAGAAAATTTACTCTAAGTACGGGCTATGAGACGTTAGCCCAAAACACTCCCTGACTCACTTCAAAATACCATTGGAAGGCCGTTGTCCTTCTGAAACAAACGAGAAGTATAATGATTTCTATGTCAAAAGAAGCCTGTAATTTAATGGCTTATGCTGGTTTCATTTTCCCAAACGAAATAAAATTTCCAAGCATGTAGAAGCATCTATATTTGAAGCTGCGTTTTTTGTTTTAATTTTTTATAAAAAGGAAGTTCGGCCTTGGTCTACTCTCCCGGAAGTTTAACAAAAACTTAAAAAGAGTAATTTAAGATAATTAATAAACATTCCAAATCAGCTATCAATTGAACTGAGTGACTATGTAAATATTCTATAATATTTAGGAGAACTTTTTTCCAAGGCGCTCAAGCATTTTATACTTGAGACCATTGTTCCATTCTCCGTGATCCTATTGAAGTTAATACACAGAATTGGTTCTTTTTTGTAAAGAGCATGTCACTATACCAGATAATTGTATTCAAAGTAGGCTTAAGATTAGTATCCTTCGATTAGGAACTTCCTTTCACAGCACTACATATTTGTATGTGCATATATAGCTCATCGAACTGAATTGCTTGGGACCTTAAGGGTGTATATTGACCTTCTATACCATTTCTTATTAAATCTTTGGTTCGATGTGATAACACTCTGCACATGTGCGTACTAAAAATGAGTACCTTTCTTGATTTCTTGTATCGAAGGTTCGTTGGAACCAATAAAGATGCCTTCTTTTATACGAATTTAAATTTCAACTGACAACTTTGATAAAATAAAAAATAAACAATTTGAGGGGTCCACATTGGAATTTAAATATGAATCCTCCATTTTTTTCATTCTGATACATTTACATTCTCTACGAGTTTAACAATTAGCATGTAGATCTAATCACCCGATTTTACTGATATATCTAGTTCTTGTTCCATATCTAAAGCCATATGAAAATGTAGTCTATGTTCTTGTATGCCAATTCCATTCAATGGCTCAAGCAGAAAAAACCTAAAACAGGACAATTCAAAGGGATGAAAACACTTATTACGCGGAGGAGAAAGCTATCAAACATGGGCAAATTCTTATATATTCTTCTTACCCATTAGCTGGAGGACTCGCTATGCTTCAAAATTCCAAGCGGTTGATCCATGAGTTGGAGTGTCGACGCACTTTAAAATTAAATCTTTTTATACTTAATGTGTTGAACTAGAATTTTTATTTTGTTTCCACACCTCTGTCGGAGGCAGTCTATTGCAAACTTCCATTCGGTTCACTGAAGAATGTAGCATATAATTCAAATATCTCTGTAGGAGGCAGTCTATTGTAAATCTCCATTCTTTATTCTATGTTTCAGAAATACTATTTCTCGCCTAACCTTTGAACAATATCATAAAACCTTTATGAGGAGAAATAAAGGCTTTTATGCAATAATTTCACATTAAGTGAAGTATATATTAATTTTTTTGGTGCATTTTTGTATAGAAGTATATGCTAAATGGGCTAGGGTAGTTATTATGAACGATTACGGAAATTTAAATGAATAGTGACCGAATATGAATGTTTCCAATACAAAACTCATAGTCACATAAGTTATGTTATAGTCGATGAGGAGATGGTCCACTTCCGGATGTACAATGAGTTTTTAGAAACCATATAGTTATGCGAATATTTCAAGTAAATTCTATCAAGATAACATTATTAAAACATTGCAATATAGCAAATTTTATCATTTAACATATAGAGGAGATAAAAACTATTGAAACAAACTTAAGAAATATTCAATCAAGAATAGGGTTAAAAAGGATTTGTAGTTGAAACTGAAGAATTACTTGCTCGCTATGAAGAAACCATTAATAATTTTTATATACTTATAAGTTTTGTTGTAGCCATCTTCGATAAGCCGAGCCAAAAAGTTTACTGTGAAAACTAAGAAGATCAGCTTCACATTACTTTTGAAGAGTGCGTTCATGTGAGCCATAATTTGGACCGCCTAATAATCCTTGCAACATAGCAACTCCAGGATTGGTGTATTTCTTTGAGGCCATTTACTTCTTTCTATAACTGAACCTCAAACAGATTTTATAGATATCTCATGTACTTTAAGTTGAACAAGTCCAGTTTTTTTTTTAGTTCTGCAACCTACATCTATTTTCAATGATCCTAGCTTGTTTTTGAGGAGATGTTCAATCCAATATGAATACCTTACTTAAGACTTTCCAAAGCTACCGAAAATAACTAGGGAATTGCTTCTCAATGCTACCAAAAAGATTTTTCACGTCAGAAATACGATGAACTATTATACCTCTAGTCGAGACCACCTCTTGAGCAATACGCATCATCAATGTGCCCAACTTCATGAAAGTCTCTTTAAAACTACTACTGATCAAAGAAACAGATCAATGAAGGAAGTTTTCGAGTCCATCACTCAATTGACTCAACCACTCAAGGAACCACAAAAGGTAAACGCAACTTCCATCTACGACTGGAAAAACTTTGCAATCGACTTTGAGGTCTAGCTTCTTCTGATTGCAACATACATCAAATAATTGTAAGCAGGGATTGGATCGAATGTACTTTTAGAATCTTACTATATTTTCTTTGATTTGCATTTGCGCTTACGATGTGTTCCTGATCATTTCGTTAGAAGAGAAAGTGTGCACTGTTGTATATATGTGTGAAAAGTGTGCATGGTCGTGTGTGCAAGAATGTTGTTCTTGATCCTTTGGCATGGTCCGTGACTTTATCTACAGAGGAACTTGGCTTTGAGTTGGAGTATGCAATTGAATTTGTTCGAAATCTGTGACCCGATATGATGCTTTACTGAAACGTCCCAGAGAACGTTTGCTTTATGATGCTTTAAGTGGGCCCCAAGAGGGGGACAAACGGGTTATTCTTTGTAATTTTTTTAGCAAGTTTTAAGCAACCGCTTCTTTGTAGGATTAAGGGAGTCCCATGGGTGCTCGGCTTTTTCACTTGTACAGCTCATCTTTCTATTCAATAAAGTTTCGAAGAGTATGCTATTGCAAAGATTCCATTTTGGAAAGAAAAAAAGGAATATCCCGAAAAGCGTTTTCCATCTCTTTGAACCAAATTAAGCTCAAAGGATCCTTCCACAAGTGACCTTCAAATGCATTTCACAAGATGATTCGATTCCAAAATGGAAGAGTGTCGATTTTGGGATGATGGACTTTCCAGCTTCTGCTGATAGAGACAAATGAAGGTTGCGAGTTGTTTTCTTTTGTTTATGTGCGATCTGCAGAGATCGAGACCGAGAGAGAGAGAGAGAGAGAGAGAGAGAGAGAGAGAGAGGAAAAATAAAGCTTATATGCAAACAACTGAAGAAGAAAAATATGTAGTGTTGTGTTGTAGAGAAACTATTTGAATGTTCGGGTTGAGTTGTCACACTTCTCCGAATGAATGCTTCCAATTCCATTCAATACTAGTGCTGCTGTTATTAATGCTTCATAAAATGGATTGCTATAATTTATAGATGTGTAAATTATTTGATCAAAGTTAACTTTCAAAATACGATGACTTGTAATCTTTACCCTTATAATTTACCCTTATAATGGATTGCTATAATTTATAGATGACTTGTAATCTTTACCCTTATCTGCGAGAGAGAAAATTTACTCTTAGTACGGGCTATGAGACGTTAGCCCAAAACACTCCCTGACTCACTTCAAAATACCATTGGAAGGCCGTTGTCCTTCTGAAACAAACGAAAAGTATAATGATTTCTATGTCAAAAGAAGCCTGTAATTTAATGGCTTACGTTGGTTTCATTTTCCCAAACGAAATAAAAATTTCCAAGCATGTAGAAGCATCTATAGTTGAAGCTGCGTTTTTTGTTTTAATTTTTTATAAAAAGGAAGTTCGGCCTTGGTCTACTCTCCCGGAATTTTAACAAAAACTTAAAAAGAGTAATTTAAGATAATTAATAAACATTCCAAATCAGCTATCAATTGAACTGAGTGGCTATGTAAATATTCTATAATATTTAGGAGAACTTTTTTCCAAGGCGCTCAAGCATTTTATACTTGAGACCATTGTTCCATTCTCCGTGATCCTATTGAAGTTAATACACAAAACAGGTTCTTTTTTGTAAAGAGCATGTCACTATACCAGATAATTGTATTCAAAGTAGGCTTAAGATTAGTATCCTTCGATTAGGAACTTCCTTTCACAGCACTACATATTTGTATGTGCATATATAGCTCATCGAACTGAATTGCTTGGGACCTTAAGGGTGTATATTGACCTTCTATACCATTTCTTATTAAATCTTTGGTTCGATGTGATAACACTCTGCACATGTGCGTACTAAAAATGACTACGTTTCTTGATTTCTTGTATCGACGGTTCGTTGGAACCAATAAAGATGCCTTCTTTTATACGAATTTAAATTTCAACTGACAACTTTGATAAAATAAAAAATAAACAATTTGAGGGGTCCACATTGGAATTTAAATATGAATCCTCCATTTTTTTCATTCTGATACATTTACATTCTCTACGAGTTTAACAATTAGCATGTAGATCTAATCACCCGATTTTACTGATATATCTAGTTCTTGTTCCATATCTAAAGCCATATGAAAATGTAGTCTATGTTCTTGTATGCCAATTCCATTCAATGGCTCAAGCAGAAAATACCTAAAACAGGACAATTCAAAGGGATGAAAACACTTATTACGCGGAGGAAGAAAGCTATCAAACATGGGCAAATTCTTATATATTCTTCTTACCCATTAGCTGGAGGACTCGCTATGCTTCAAAATTCCAAGCGGTTGATCCATGAGTTGGAGTGTCGACGCACTTTAAAATTAAATCTTTTTATACTTGATGTGTTGAACTAAAACTTTTATTTTGTTTCCACACCTCTGTCGGAGGCAGTCTATTGCAAAATTCCATTCGGTTCACCGAAGAATGTAGCATATAATTCAAATATCTCTGTAGGAGGCAGTCTATTGTAAATCTCCATTCTTTATTCTATGTTTCAGAAATACTATTTCTCGCCTAACCTTTGAACAATATCATAAAACCTTTATGAGGAGAAATAAAGGCTTTTATGCAATAATTTCACATTAAGTGAAGTATATATTAATTTTTTTGGTGCATTTTTGTATAGAAGTATATGCTAAATGGGCGAGGGTAGATATTATGAACGATTACGGAAATTTGAATGAATAGTGACCGAATATGAATGTTTCCAATACAAAACTCATAGTCACATAAGTTATGCTATAGTCGATGAGGAGATGGTCCACTTCCGGATGCACAATGAGTTTTTAGAAACCATATAGTTATGCGAATATTTCAAGTAAATTCCATCAAGATAACATTATTAAAATATTGCAATATAGCAAATTTTATCATTTAAGATATACAGGAGATAAAAACTATTGAAACAAACTTAAGAAATATTCAATCAAGAATAGGGTTAAAAAGGATTTGTAGTTGAAACTGAAGAATGACTTGCTCGCTATGAAGAAACCATTAATAATTTTTATATACTTATAAGTTTTGTTGTAGCCATCTTCGATAAGCCGAGCCAAAAAGTTTACTGTGAAAACTAAGAAGATCAGCTTCACATTGCTTTTGAAGAGTGCGTTCATGTGAGCCATAATTTGGACCGCCTAATAATCCTTGCAACATAGCAACTCCAGGATTCGTGTATTTCTTTGAGGCCATTTACTTCTTTTTATAACTGAACCTCAAACAGATTTTATAGATATCTCATGTACTTTAAGTTCAACAAGTTCAGTTTTTTTTTTAGTTCTGCAACCTACATCTATTTTCAATGATCCTAGCTTGTTTTTGAGGAGATGTTCAATCCAATATGAATACCTTACCTAAGACTTTCCAAAGCTACCGGAAATAACTAGGGAATTTCCTCTCAACGCTACCAAAAAGATTTTTCACGTCAGAAATACGATGAACTATTATACCTCTAGTCGAGACCACCTCTTGAGCAATACGCATCATCAATGTGCCCAACTTCATGAAAGTCTCTTTGATACTACTGATCAAAGAAACAGATCAATGAAGGAAGTTTTCGAGTCCATCACTCAATTGACTCAACCACTCAAGGAACCACAAAAGGTAAACGCAACTTCCATGTACGACTGGAAAAACTTTGCAATCGACTTTGAGGTCTAGCTTCTTCTGATTGCAACATACATCAAATAATTGTAAGCAGGGATTGGATCGAATGTACTTTTCCAATCTTACTATATTTTCTTTGATTTGCATTTGCGCTTACGATGTGTTCCTGATCATTTCGTTAGAAGAGAAAGTGTGCACTGTTGTATATATGTGTGAAAAGTGTGCATGGTCGTGTGTGCAAGAATGTTGTTCTTGATCCTTTGGCATGGTCCTTGACTTTATCTACAGAGGAAGTTGGCTTTGAGTTGGAGTATGCAATTGAATTTGTTCGAAATCTGTGACCCGATATGATGCTTTACCGAAACGTCCCAGAAAACGTTTGCTTTATGATGCTTTAAGTGGGCCTCAAGAGGGGGACAAACGGGTTATTCTTTGTAAATTTTTTAGCAAGTTTTAAGCAACCTCTTCTTTGTAGGGTTAAGGGAGTCCCATGGGTGCTAGGCTTTTTCACTTGTACAGCTCATCTTTCTATTCAATAAAGTTTCGAAGAGTATGCTATTGCAAAGATTCCATTTTGGAAAGAAAAAAGGAATATCCCGAAAAACGTTTTCCATCTCTTTGAACCAAATTAAGCTCAAAGGATCCTTCCACAAGTGACCTTCAAATGCATTTCACAAGATGATTCGATTCCAAAATGGAAGAGTGTCGATTTTGGGATGATGGACTTTGCAGCTTCTGCTGATAGAGACAAATGAAGGTTGCGAGTTGTTTTCTTTTGTTTATGTGCGATCTGCAGAGATCGAAGACCGAGAGAGAGAGAGAGAGAGAGAGAGAGGAAAAATAAAGCTTATATGCAAACAACTGAAGAAGAAAAATATGTAGTGTTGTGTTGTAGAGAAACTATTTGAATGTTCGGGTTGAGTTGTCACACTTCTCCGAATAAATGCTTCCAATTCCATTCAATACTAGTGCTACTGTTATTAATGCTTCATAAAATGGATTGCTATAATTTATAGATGTGTAAATTATTTGATCAAAGTTAACTTTCAAAATATCAATGCTTTAGCTCTTTTCACTCCTAGAAAAGATGGTGAATATTTTCAATATTTTAAAGAGGCAAATGAATACTGGAAGATGAGAGTAATTAATAGATAGTTTTTTTTCTAATATAAAGGAAGTTCGGCATTAGCCTACTAAAGACAAGGAGAAGGGGACTAGTGCCCACGGGACCCCCCAAATCCCACAAAGCAGGGGAAGCTTTTACAGAGCTTAGATGGCATTACAAAGAAGGTTAATCACCCTCTCATCACCCTCATGTGGGGCCCACTTGGGTTTAAGCATGGTATTGATCAAAAGGAGTACTTGATGATGCCTGAAGGGGGGGGGGGGCTTTCTTATAGTTAACAATCCTTTTGCCAAGGAGGAACAAGGATTTCTCAATTGACCACTCTTTGGGGGAGTCACGAAAGTTGTAAGCACATCTTTCCCGCCACATTTTCCATAGGACCTCCCCTCTGATGGCGTTGAAGAGAGTCACAGCTCAGTCAATCTCTTCTCCTAGCAGGGCTTGCAGCCAACTGAGATGTTTCTGAAGTCTAATTTTCTTTCCAACCATCTGCCCGAGTCTCTTGGAGTTGGGGCGGGTAAAGAAGATGTGTGAAACATCTTCGATAGACCGGTAGCAGCGTTTGCACCAGGGAGGAATCCCACAAAATTTGCTAGCCTTAAGGTTGGTCTATATTCCATGATGAAGAATTTGCCATAAGAGAACAGAGTTTTTGATTTCTGTGAGGGGATGCCAGATAGCCATGAACTTCATGTCCCACTGAAGCCGCGTCCATGACAAGCACCACTTCTTGTTGAGCTTAACCTAATAGTCAATTGTTTCTTTGATGTTCGGGATTTTTGATAGGCTATTCCCATTGTGCCATTTGAGACCAAGCGAGCTCGACTTCTCGTGTCCCATGAGAAGGCGAACTCTGTGTCGGTTCCAGGCAATACATCTGCTTTGCAAAGTGTTCCATTCTTCGTACGAAATGGTGATGCAAGGGTCAATATCCTCGAAGTTCATCCAGTGGTTGGTGTCTTGTTTCCAGAGATGTTTCCATTTTTTAAAGCCTTTGTTCCATAACTTCTTGGCATTTTGAATGTTCCAAGATTCCACACTCCGGATGCCATGGACCGAAAACCAGATAGAGTCGTTTTGTCTGATTCCGGCTGCCCACTTCTAGTGTTCACTTATTCTTGTGTAGCGTTTGACTTTATTCCAACTCTTCCATAGGGAGCACACGAGATTAGAGCCTTTCGGGAAGACAGGGATCAGGGAAAACAGCAAGGTCAAGATGTCAAGATTCTTTCAATTTGGGAAACCCATGAGAGCCAACTCATTCTTGTTTCTGAAGATCACCTTGGCCCACGAGGCCTCCCCATTGCACCAAGCCTTAATCATCCATTTGGCCACCAGTTTCTTAGCCATGCACCCAATGTCTAGGATACCAAGTCCCCCACTATCTCTATGGCTATTGCAGATGGACGATTTGATTTTAGGCACCCCCCTCCTATTGTGGTCGCCCGTCGAAAGGAAGCTTCTACAAATACTATCCAGTTTGGAGAGATCTTGCTCTTTCGGTCTCCAACAAGAAAGGAAATAAATGGTAGATGATAAGAGGAACGTGTTGATAACCATAGCACGACCAGCAAGATTGATTTTCATACTTCTCCAATAGTTAAGCTTGTTTTTGAGTTTGGCCACCACCTAGTTCCACCACTATTCCATGGAGACGCCAAACCCCAAGGGAATCCCAAGAAGCTGAAAAATTTGGCCTTGTGGAATGATTTGACAGCCATGATCAATGAGAACATCGGCCTTTGACCCCACAATAGCTCTAAAGGTGGTCTTAGAGTGGTTGATTGAGGATTCAAAGGCTTCACAAAAAGTAGGCAGACACCTCCAGAACGTCTCTAGGCTAGTACTATCATTGTGAACAAACGGGTTCATATCATTGGCAAAAAGTCTCATGGTGATCTGGCTCTAGTCATGAGGCAAACGGAGGCCTTTGATATTACCAGCTTCCACCTGATGCTCCACCAGCCTGCGAAGCCCTTCCGTGGCAATGGCAAAGAGAAGGGGAGCCAAACGGCACCCCTGTCTCATAGATCTTCTAATTTTGATCACCTTCAAAAGTTTGCCATTAATGTTAATTTGGGTCGATGCATTTCCGAGAAGGGTCGCGATCATCTTGGTGAATTTCTGACTACATCCAAGATCTTAGAGCGACTGTAGAATATAGTCCCGTTCCAACCTCTCGTAGGCTTTATCAAAGCCGATCTTAAGGAAGACCACGTCTTGTTTAGACTCATTTGCAAATTCAAGAACTTCCTAGATATCTATAATGGTTTCCAAAATTGAACTGACTTTGATGAAACCTTTTTGGTCCTCGCTTAACCACGCTCTCAGAGGCAAGAGATTTTGTTGGCAATGACTTTGGCAATGATCTTGTATCCTGTTTGGAGCATCGTAATAGGACGCCAGTTCTCTATTCTGTTCTTTTCCCCTTATTTGTGTATTAACTTGATAATGGCATTGTTGAGACAAGATGGAAGCGCGCCAAACTTGAGCACCTCTTTCCAAACCACACAAAGAGGGGTGGCAACCACCAACTTGAAGGATTTAAAGAACTCTTTAGTGACCCCGTTAGGTCCCGGGCTTTTACTAGAAGGGAGAGCATTAATGACCTTGACGATTTCTGCTTCAGAGATAGGGGCATGTAGCTGGGAGCAAAGGTTGAGTGGTATCCTGTGGGGAGAAACCCTAGATATGGCTGCCCTACAGTCCCTTCTATGGTGGGAGAGGGGTTTCGAGGTCCCCAGGAGTCTCGTGAAGTGCCCTTCAATGATCCCAAAATTATTTTCTTCTGTATTGCATACATTGCCATTTAAGTCTAGCAATAAGGGGCTCAATTCTCTATTATGTTTCCTTTTAAGGATACGGGACATCTCTTTGGTAGTTTTGTTGGCTTTGCTAGCCCACCACTCCTGCAAATTTTTCATTTGTATTTCTTCCTCGTATCTCAACAGCGCTCTGATTTTTTGAAGACCTTTCTCGGCTTTAGATTTTCCTTTATTCATTTCCTCCTTGAGCCTCCAAAGTCTATGATATAGAGCTTCTCTACGAGCCCGCCGCACAAGCTCGAGCATCGTCCTGGATCTAATCATGATCTGTCGTGACTTATCGACCGCACTTCTCGAGAACTTGGTTGGGAACAAGCCGTAGGCGAACGCCTCCTTCCACACATCAGCAATTTCTTGATGGACGGAGGGGAGAGAGAAGGAGGGCGCACTGGTGTGGAACCAAGAAGCCTTATGAATCTTGGCGGAAGGTTGGAAAGTGATAAGGATCGAGTAGTGATCAGAGATGGTGAGTTCGGTTCTTTGCGAGAGGGAAGGGTGGCCCCATTGATGAGTAAAACTCTGAGAAATGTAGCATCTATCAAGTCTATCTTTCTTCACGTCCTCGCCCGCTTGAAGATTTGACCCAGAAAACCCATCCGAATCTTTAAATTCGACCAAATCCAATTGTAGTTTGGTTTTGTCCCATGTTTCTTTCTCCCAATTATTGATGGCCATGCCCTTGCACATCCATCTGTCCATAGGGTCCTCCACCATGTGGAAGTCACGACAAATAAGCACGTTGTGAGGGAGCGAGTCCAAGGAGGCCCAAGTGTTCAGTCTCTCTAACTCCCCAATAGGGGCATACAAAGAAACTAAAGTAAAATCCACAAAGCAGGGGAAGCTTTTGCAGAGCTTAGATGGCATTACAAAGAAGGTTAATCACCCTCTCATCACCCTCATGAGGGGCCCACTTGGGTTTAAGCTTGTTATTGATCAAAAGGAGTACTTGTAGTTATGAAGAAAATCAATGTGGCCAGAAAAGAAACGCATAAAAAAAATTTATGTTGAAGCATTGATGCTATTCTGAACCTATATTCTCCGGAAACCTTTATTGGAATGTGTATGAACTTTCGAACATTGGTATAGTCACCCCAATTTTACTCATATATCTTGTTCGTCGCCCATATCTACGTCCATATGAGAATGTATAGCCTGAAGTAGAAAAAGCGCTTTGGAACCCATTCTTGTGTCTAAAACAGGAAATTAACCTTAAGCCGATTTCTGGAATGATTTTGGACTAGTATTTAGCAATGCAAAGCTTGTTTAAAAGTTACAAGAAAATCTCATGTGCATTAATCTTTATGGGACAAGGTCACTGATTTCATGTACAAAAGTGGAATGACGAGATCCTTTTCCTAACCCTCAAATTTAACATCCTACGCATTTTCCTTGATGATAATTTCATTAATCATCCAATCAATACTACTGGAAGAAATATAAAGACCTATAGAATTGAGGAGACATCCTTGTTATACATCATACTAATAGAGGAAGGGAACTACTAAGGATCCATTAGTAACCACTAACGACTCCTAAGGAGACATCCTTGTTATACATCATTATACTGATGGAGGTGCTGAGTACTTTTCACATGAGTTTTTTCTATTTCTACAGGATAGAGGCATAAGAAGGGAAGTAACAACCAGGTACACTCCAGAATTGAATGGAGTGGCAGAGAGAAGAAACATGTTAATTTTTGAGGCAGCTAGGTCTATGTTAAATGAGAAAAAATTACCTTATTATTTATGGTAGAGGTCTTTCCATAGCCACCTATTTGGTCAATAGGCTCCCATCACAAATCAGAGGGGAGCTTGACCCTAAGGCACAGAAATGTATATTTATTGGGTATGATTAGAATCAAAAGTGATGTAGACTTTATAATCCAACCAACAAGGCATGCATAGTTAGTAGGGATGTAGTCTTTGATGAAAATAATTTTAGTTTGATGATGATTGGACAAAAGTCAAATTACCATATGATTTGGAAAATGATTTTCCAATCCTAACTCAAGAAGAGGAGCACCAAGCAGAGGACATCAACTCAGAAGATGAGGAGCACATTGATTTGAAAGCTTGGAAGTGAAGAGGCAAGTTCAAATACAAGCAATTAGAGGAGCTACCTGAGTCTTCCAATCAAGCTTTAAGGAGATCATAAAGAGAAAGTAACAAGCCCATAAGGTATAGAGCGATTGGTGGAGAATACAAATAAAATTTCAAGCTTGAGGTCTCACTTGAGTGTCGACAATAGTTACCATTCCATCCCACTTTGGAAGAGAATGATGGATATACCTTTGAGCTAGCCCCTTTTGATTCTTCTCTATTCCATCACAACTCATTCCACAACATGGCTTCTACATAAGCATTTTCTCATGTTGCAAGATTCTCTACATCGAATAAATTTTCTAAATTGTTAATGCGTGTATAGGTTATTGAGTCATCAACATACTCCTTTCCTCATTTTCCTTACGTATATGTTGAATGAGAGGTAGAAAATTTTCCAAAAAATAGGTCACTATAGCATATCTTTCATTTTCATTCCTTCTCTTTCAAGCTTGTAGAATCTTTGTATTTAGGGGAATCTTCATAATGAAATACGATGGGTCGAAGGTAGGTTATGGATCCTACCCACTTCCTATCACGATCTCTTGAAGATCATAAGAATCAAGGATAGCTATAATCTTACACTTATGAAGAAATAATTTGTACCATCTAGCTTTCTTTCACTAAAGGTTGTTGGAAGAACTTGTAATTTCTCCATTGGTAACTCCATTGCATGCGTTGTAGTTCCACATCGATCTTCCTCCTTTGAGTATTCAACCACCAAAAGAAATTGAGGACACAAATCTAAGGTTTTGATGGTATAAAACCGAAAAGGTGGTATATTCTGGATTGTGCAATTAAGTGGTTGTGAATGGATATCGTATGGAGTAAGTTGGAGTGTATCTAGTCCCAACAACGGGTCTTCTTCTTAACCTTTTTAAGGATCTCATTCCATCTATTGCTAGGGGATACATTGAAGCCCATCCTCATCCAAAGGAGACTAATAGTTTCCTTCTCCATAAATCCTTGGTAAAAATATTGGTGATAACCTCACGTCGAGGATTTCCAAAGAATTTGACTAGGGTTTTGTTGTGGTTAACTCTAGAGTTTCATGCAAAGGAGAAGATTGAAAGATCTGCCCAAAAATAGTTGCAATTTCTCTCTTAATAATATATTTTAGCACTGGTTTTATCACCATAGGATTGCAAAATAAGGTCCACTAAGTATCATGGGATGGTAATACCACAAATATTTCCTTTCAGCCATTTTTCTTGCCAAAGCTAGTCTAAAGCATCAATCACAATGGTATAGAATAGAGGAGCAAGTGGAGGACCTGGTCTCATAACGTTATTTAGTTTGATAGGCACAACCAAAGCGCCATCGATTGCAATTTTTCTAGAAAATCTAGCAACCAATCTGTGAGAAACACGAGTGAAAGAAGAGCCCAAGCAACTATAAATCAAATCTTGTAACATAAAAGTCCAATTGGTTCTATCATGTGCTTTATCGAATCAATCTTAGAAACAAAAAAACAAAGATTTGTCCCTTAGACCTTGCTAGGTTAATTCCCTCCCATAGAGAACTGATTTTTTCCATGATAAATTTTGCATGGTTGAATCCCTTGTGTTCAGCTCTGATGAAACTACACATGTGTAGATTATCTCTATTGGCTAGGGCCTTAGCATATACCTTATACATTGCATTCATTTGGTAATTAGGTACCAATTATTGGGCCATTGTTTGTCACCTTTCTTATGAATTAGTTTAGTAATATAATTATTGACGAAATTAGGTAATTCTTTACTAGAAGGGGATGCCACCTAGATGTCGAGTATCAGGGGGGAAATCTTCAACGAGAAGTGTGACTTCTGAAACAAGAGAGTAGAGTAGAAATCTGATGTTGAAGATGTTAAATTTTGGTTTAGCCAAGTATCACATAACCTACTCTTTTACTTTTGGAGACTTGAATTCACCTGGACTTCAAGTTAATGTATTAAAACACCTTACGTACTTTAGAAAAACAATAAGAAAGAATCGGTTAAAAACAAGGTGTTTTGCACACGTCCTAGTTCATAAAATTTTCTATTTATGGTTGGAACACGTACCTTCAAATGCGCAATGCTCCCAACCTCATTAAAATGGGCTAAATTCCTCTTAAATGATGGTTCCTTATAGGCTTACATAGTTATTATGCACGAGCTCAATTTATAATTTATGATTCACTCAATTGTGATCATAAATTCGATAGGTCGTCATGCCACCTTTTCAACAATGTGAAGAGAATTACCTAGAGGGGTAGAATGATTTGTTTCTCCCACACTATAAACCCAAATCATATAAATATTTATACATGTAAAGTAAAAACTACGAGCTTTAAAATCAGCCGTTACTTATAGGAATGCAACTTCTAAGGAGTGATAACCAACCTCTACAAGTGTATTACGTATGGAGAAGATGATGCCCACAAACGAACAATAACCAAGATGATAATGAACGTGATTGTATATTTATCTAACCTTATCATAAAAGTTCTTTTGAGACTTTATATAGGCTTTTTTGAGTCTCTAGTATATGGATTTCCAAGACTCCTCACACTCATTTGAATTCAAAACCCTTAGAGGATAAGTTGGTTTGTCTAAGATTCCTTTTCTTATAATCCGGAAATTGAAGCCTTTTCTTATGATCCATGAATTGCTTGTACACCAACCCCTGAAATCGTTGATTTAGGTCTCCCATAGCCACACTTCTATCTTACTTAGTGTTGTCACATAAATTTGAATAGAGCTATGTTTCTGATCTCTCCCACTTGGAATGTGAGAACTCTACGATGCTTCATGTTGGGTGAACTTAAGTTGAAAACCCTTCTCAAATATATGGCAAAGGATTAGCAGGGTTTTTGGTAATATTTACTACATATAGAACCCTACTCAAAATACTTTTTCTCCCATTGGGGGCTTTGGCATTGCTAATTCTTACCACATTGTGTTTGGTTTCATCCTCCTAGTGTGTTCACACTCATGTATAAGGCAGTGCCAAGCTATGTGGAATCAATCCACAAAAGGAAGTAAGCCCAAAGCTTTGCGGAAAGCATCAAAATTCTTCCTAGGCAAAGTCTTTGTGAAAAGTTCTACAATGTTCTCCTGTGTGGGCACATATACCAAACTAATCTCTCTAGCAGAGAACCTCTCCCTCACATAATGATAATGGACCTCAATGTTCTTAGTGCGAGCATGGAACACAGGTTTCCTCACGACTGCCAATGAGCTCTGGCTTTCAATGAAGATGGTGTTGGCAGAGAATGACCAACACCCAAATCGGCCATAAGGCGTCTGAGCCACACACACTCAATAGTCACTCTGAAAGTTGCCCTATAATCAGCCTCACAATTGGAAGTGGGCGCAGTAGGCTACTTCTTTCTCAATCAAGATATACATGAGATATCAAGTATGAAGCAAAAGCCTAATAATTAAGAAATTACATCCATATCTTTGCTAAATCTGGTGATGATCATAAGGTAGTAAGATCATAGGTTACTAATAAAGTTAGCATATACCAACATTAGAGGAGCCTTTTCCCTACTCGTTCTTTGTTGATGCAATGTCTCTCTCTCTCTTCTACTCACCCATCATGTAAGCTATACAAAGTTCCTACATTCAATTGATTATAGACAAGTAATAAAGAACAATATTATTCTTTTGCATCTCCTTCAATATTGCAACTTTAAAATGTGACCAAACCACTCATACCAAGTGTTAGCTATCATGAATCCCATAAAGACTATATAAGCACCCATGTCATGTACGTGATTCCTTCTTGTCATTTTTCTTTTTTATAAAATACCAATATTTTGATAACTTCTTAACATCATTTGACATAAAGAGAAATGATACCTATCCGTGTCACCATGAAAGGTTCTTGTTGAGGCTTTTTAGAACTAGATTGATATATCTCATTGGTCTTGTGACGAGATACAATGTTTTCAAGTACCCATGAATTCAAATTGATTCTTCATTTTTTGAGAAGCATAGAAAATTCTCTTTAGTTTCATCTCGTCTCTCCCCCTTACAATATTAATGTATCCTCTTCACATGAAAAATAGATTTTTCTATCCCTTCTTTTTGCAATGGATGTACTATCCTTGAAACTTCTTCTTAATACTCTTGTTATGTGCACTCTCACCTTTGGTTCATGAATCACCTTTACCTAATCGATTGGTGGAGAATAGTAATAAAATTTCAAATCTTGAGGTCTCACCTACGTGTCGATAATAGTTACCATTCCATCCAACTCTAGAGGAGAATTATGATTATACCTTTGAACTAGCCTCTTGTGAGTCTTCTTTATTCCATCACAAGTCATTCCATCACATGGCTTCTACATCATCATCTTTAGGTTCACATTGTCATCTAGATCTATGTGCATTCGATGTGCCTGCACCATTACCATCCTAATAATTGAGGTCCATGAAAGCATTTGAAGTACCCTCTTTTTGTTTGTTGGATCTTCCGTTATGTAATTTCGCATTCATTCTATGGATAAGCTCCTCTTGCTCTTCTATCTTCTTCTTCAAAACATGCATCCTGTCTTGACATCCATCTTTTCTCTAATACCACTTATAACAAGTCTCTTAATCTTCAATCACAATCCCACACAGAATAATAGAATTCAACACAACAAGATATGAGGAAGAAAAATAGAGTATGTGCAAAACAAGAAGAGAGAGAGATAGAGCTTTATTATTTGTGTAGATTTACAAGCGGCTCTGATTTGCATTACAGAATCTATCAAATAGCTTCAATGTGAAACCTCATCCACCTGAACACCCTCGAGCTATTATCAATCCCAATCCCAATCACAATCGCAATCTAAATCCCAATCCCCAATCTCAATCACAGAAGAAGAAAATTATCGAGATCAATGCATGAACATCATCTCTCCCTAGCTCTTAGTCTTCATTTTTGGATCTCCCCTTCTACCCACTACACAACCAATCATGCCTTCCTAGACATGCGCTCCTAGAATTTGCATGCTCCAAGATAGCATCTTTTTACATCTCTGATTGGAGACTTCCAAAGCACCCATGCGTCTACTTTGCATGTCCACCTCTAGAATGTACCTACAAAAACAGAGGTAATCCTTGCAACACAGTCACACACACCTCAATCACTTGAAATAACCCACATACCAATGTGCCTTTTCTAAATCCGTGAACATGAATAAAATGAATGAAGGCTTCTATTCTCTTTTAAGTACTTTAAACTGGCACTTTTCTAAACCTTGTAACTCAAAATCTTGTGAGACACAAAAATATTCAGTTCTCCAATCTATACAGTGGTGTTTGAGATGCCTTAGGTCCAAATCCACTTCCAAATATCACTTTTGAGCATGAAAAAAATTAGAAATTCTAGAGAGAGATAAAAAACATGAAAAATATTTCATTACCTTATCTTCATGACACCAAAGAAGACATACACATCGGTTTTTTTTTTTGGGGGGGGTGGGAGTCAATGTGGTATCTTACACCCCCTATTCAAATAAGAATCCCATGACAAGTCTCCCTTTATGTAGAAGTTGAGATCCCACATGAACAACCTATTATGGACACCACATTAGTGCAGAATCAAGCTAGAATCACAGAAGGTTTTTTTCTTTACTTTTGAGTCGGCTAGCGAAGATTTTTCATCCACATTGGATTTTTACATTTTGGGCCCATTACACATCAAAATTTAGTGTTTGATACAAAGTATAAATTGTAGGATTACTAAAGGCCAAGCTACCCAGCTTTTGTGACTAATCAAAAGAAAGACAAGATTCAGTAGATGAGGACGATAAGCAACAATACGATGCTAGAGATCAAAACTCTTTAGACGTCTAGCTCTCAATCAACAAAATGTGAAGAATATCAAGGAGAATCTTGAATAGAGTTGAAGACTCTCACACCTTCTACCTCTCGACTTGCCATACACTAGGAGAATCTCAAGTTCTCTAGTCATGAGTCCACTCACAAGGCATGTACCTCTAAGTGTCTTGTTCAGAATACATCATCTTCTAATGGAAAGATCATACAAGAGTTGAAGTGCACTTATTTCCCAAAGACAAGTTTGTCACTAATGACTAACTGGAGTGGTGGAAGATATAACCATAAAAGGAACATAATTCCGATGATTTCCAAAACACCTCCTACTCTAACAATACAAGGAGCAACCTATTTAGAGCATGCGATAGCGGTGGATGAAAAAGGATGAACAACTAATTATTACACCTATGCAAAAGTCAAAAAAAAAAAATAGAAGCCAACACATTGGCAAAAATGAAAGATAAAGGAAGGAAATCAACAAAAATCAATTCACCAAATTCGGATACCCAAGTGATCAATGATGGGAGACTTGAGTATCTCAAACATTTGGGTGCTAAGATTAGCTTATAAGCCCAGATCCCCCTCCCCATATCATATATCTTGGGGAATTCTAAGTCTGCTCTCTTTCACTCTTCATCTCGAATTCAAGCCATTGTAAGCAACAAGCCTTGTAAAAGTGCTCTAAGGAATGTTTGCAAATGGGTACCTAAATAGTCGTAGGACCACTTACACCCATTGTCATGTAAAACAATGTACAAATTGATAACCTCATCATGTCATCCCATAAGGGAATCCATCTCTGGTAACCTACTTTGTAATGAACTCATGAAAAAACCTTGTAGTATACTAGAGAGTCAACAAAAAAGGCACAATAAGATATAAGGAAGAAAAAAAGTATGCACAGAACAAGAAGAGAGAGATAGGATATCCACTTGATCACCCCCAAGGTGATCTCAATCCCAATCGCAGTGACAATCACAATCTCAATCCCAATCCCCAATCTCAACTAGAGAAGAAGAAAACAATCACAATCAATCACTATAGCATATGAGGGGCATAAGGATGGTTTCCATACCAACGCTCATGCCCCAACTTTACTATGATCGTTGAAAGTTCCTAGAAAGATCACACTAGGCCAACTAATGGTCACTTGACTGTCGATATAACCATTTCAAATTGATTGTTGGTGTACATGGTGGTCTCCCATATAGGCAGCGGTATAGACATTGGTACAATAATCACTATAAGTGTTAGTGTAAGCATTGGTAAATTGTTGGAAATTACTTGTGCTCATATCGATGACTATATCGACGCCTATACTAGCATTGTCTTTTAACATAACGGGAGTCGAGAGCTATAAATTCAACATTTTGTGCATGCTTTGAAGTGATTGTGCACAACCTCCATTGTGATTTGCATTGTGCACACACACACACAGATCTATCTCTTTACACACACTCTCTCTCTATAGATCTCACATCTTGGTAAGTGATGCGGGTACTCTTTCATCCTTTCTCTTTTCTAATTTCTCATCTCTTTGGTTTCACAAGAACTTTTTGGCAACGATTCTTTGAAATCTGATGAGAGACAATGTTGATTGAGCTTTAATGACAATGATCCAAAAAATAACAATGATGTAAGTGATTGTTTTGTTCTCTATTGATAGAGAGTGAGAGAGAGATGAGATAGAGGGGGAGAGAGAGAGAGAGAGAAAGAGAGAGAGAGAGAGAGAGATGAGAGAGAGAGATATGAAAGAGAGAGAGAAAGAGATATGAGAGAGAGATAGAGAATGAGAGAGAGAAAGAGAAAAGATAGAGATACATATATAGACATAGATATAACTTATTTTTTTGTTCTTTATTAGAGATAGAGAGAGAGAGATGGAAGAGAGAAAGAAAGAGAAGGAGATGAAAGAGAGAGAAAGAGAGAGAGAGATCAAAGAATGAGAGAGAGAGAGAGATACATACACACACATAATCATGTATATGCATGCATACATACACAGACATATACACACATGCATATGCATACATACATACACACATATATACATGCATACACATACACATGCATACATACATTCACACACATATTTACACACACATACACATATACATACACATACATATGCATACATACATTCACACATGTATGTAAACACATATACATACACATACATATCCAAATATTACATATACACATGCATACTACATACTCACATACATATTACATACACACATGCATATTCATACATGTACATGCATGCATACATATATACATACACACTCACATACATATAGACACACACTCACATCTATACATTCACACTCACACCTACACACACACACTCACATACATATTACATACACACATGCATTTACATACACACACATGCATATGCATACATACATACACACACATATGCATACAAACATATATATACATACATCTACATAGACATATGTACATACTTATACACATATACACATATACACATATACATACACATATATATACACATGCATACACATATATACATGTTTTAGGTCTAGGTCTTTAGGATTAGGGTTTTTTGGCTCTTAACACATGCAAACACACCTATACAGATATACATAAATAATACATATACACATACACATATATATACACACATTCATACACAAATATACATGTTTTTTAGGTCTAGGTCTTTACGATTATGGTTTTAGGCTTTGTACACATGCATACACACATATACACATATACACATACACACATAATACATATGCACATACATGTGTATATACACATGCATACACACATATACATGTTTTAAGTCTAGGTCTTTAGGATTAGGAGTTTAGGATTTCTACACATGCATACACACATATACACATATATATACACATGCACACACACATTTACACATATACACACATAAGACATATACACATACACATGTATATACACATGCATAAACACACATAATACATAAACACATACACACACACACACACACACACACACACACATATATATATATATATATATATATATATATATATATATATATATATATATATATATATATATATATATATATATATATATATATATATATATATATATATGTATATACACACACACACACATATATATATACACACACACACACACACACACACATATATATATATGTATATATATATATATATATATATATATATATATATATATATATATATATATATATATATATATATATATATATATATATATATATATATATATATATATGCATACACACATATAATGCATATAGAAATACATATGTATATACACACACATACACACATATACATGTTTTAGGTCCATATCTTTAGGATTAGGCTTTAAGGTTTTTTACATACATTCAATAACTATATGTATATAAAATAAATATATAAAAATAGGTCTTTAGGGTTTTTAGGTTTTTTACATATATTTACTGAAATATATAAAAAATGGGTTTTAGGGTTTTTAATTGAATTAAATATATAGAAAAAAAATAAAAAGGAAATTAGAATATATAAATAAATATATATAAAAAATAGGACTTTAGTATAGGTAAATAAATATGAAAAGAGCTTGGGTTTTACATATAAAATTTAAATATATATAAGTTAATATATAAAAATAGGATTTTTTGGTTTATAATTAAATTAAATATATAAAAAATAGACTTTTAGGTTATTTGTCTCTATATATATATATTTATATATATATATATACACATATATATATATATATATATATATATATATATATATATATATATATATATATATATATATATATATATATATATATATATATATATATATATATCAAACATATATAAAAAATAGGGTCTTAGGTGTTATATTAGTATATATAATCACACACACACACACATATATATATATATATATGGAAGAAAAGTACAATATACAATAAAATCATATAAAAAATAGGATTTTATTATAGATAAATAAATACAGATAAATAGTTTTTTTAATTAAATTGAATATATATAGTTAACTCGTAATATATATAATCATATAGTTATAAAAATTAGGAAAAAAAGTACAATATATATTCAAATGTACTATGTATAATCAAATACATAAGAAATAATGGTTTTTGAATTAAATTATATATATATATATATATATATATATATATATATATATATATATATATATATATATATATATATATATATATATATATATATATATATATATAATTAAATAGATACGAAATAGGATTTTTTTGTTTAATGACAAATATAGGGTTAAATAGTTAAATGTCCTAACATGGCCACACGATATCAGAAAGCATTGTTGGATCCACAGGAGAGAACAACATGTCCTTGCACTTAGTGCAAGTATCAAATTTATCGAAAACGACGGGTTTGTATTGCACATGTTAGAGAATATGGATCATTTGATAAAAATCAACTACAAAACCTATTGTACGATTTCCATGCTCCCCTTGTTTAGTAGGTGGACCCAAACAACATTACATCGATAAACTATCTTCGACAAAAGAGAAGGAAGAGGGATGTAGAAGTACACGGTAGTGGTAGCATTACACAGAATGAGCACATGGAAGAAATGCTCGAAGCGTTTTATTAGTTGGAGGAAGATCACAATGGTGGAGAAGATGTCATGGGATCCATGGACATGGTAGAATCTACACAGTTAGAAGTTGACGTAGAATATGAGAACATGCAAAGATTAGACCGTTTACCACTATACACTAGGGCAAAGATATTTGTACTATGTGTGTCACTCAGGATGCTCAATCTTCAATCTATTTATGGATGGTCATATAGTAGTGTCTCTAACTTATTTAGGTGGATTTGAAATAATTTTTTATTGTTGCATAAAAATAACTTTATTTATGAATATCATTCTAATTCCTTATTGTAGGTTTCTTAAATATCACTTTCTACTAGATGTCAATGACATGCGTCCAACACATGGAGATGCAAAAAAAAACTTTTACAATCCATTGGAATGGACTACACCAAGAGTTATGCTTGTCCAAATGATTGCATTCTCTTTCGAAACGAGCATGAGCATCTCCACATATGTCCAAATTGTGGAGCGAATAGGTTTAGAGAAGACCTTGTGGGTAAAGCAAACCACACAAAGGTTCTTTGCCCCTTTCCTATCATTCCAAGAATTAACACCATGTTCAGATGCAAATCCATAGGTGAGTTAATGTCATGGCATATAGAGAGTAGGTCTATAGATGCTGGTATGTGAGTGCCTATTGATTCTCATGCTTGGAAACACATAGATAGTAAGTGGCCAGAGTTTGTTAGTGAGCCTCTAAACTATCATCTAGGCCTAGCTATGGATGGACTAAATCCATTTGGTTTACACAGCTCTGCATGGAGCACATGACCTGTATGTTTGGTCAACTATAACATCTCACCATGGTTGGCCATAAACAAGGACCATTTATTATTAGCTCTCATTCTGCCACATAAGTATAGGGTAAAAACCATGGATGTATACTTTGCACCACTTGTAGAAGGGTTTTGCACTTTATGGGATGGGATTACTATCTCTGACATGTCTAAACCTATAAGAAGATGAGACGTGCAAGTGCAAGGCATACTTATGTGGATGATGCATGACTAGCCCAATTATGGTTAATGCTAAGGTTTATTGATTTTGGGTTACCATGCTTCTCCCCTATGTAGACCACGTCTCGAAGCATGCTACTCGAAAGTGCTTAGGAAAATTGTCTATGAAGGACATCATAGATATTTTCCTAATGGATATGTGTTACGTAAAGGGAGAATTGGAGAACACGCATAATGCCAAATGAAAGCAAGTGATTGGAAGCAGTGGTGAGATGCAAAAATGCGAGTTGATGGCATGAATGATTATCGATCTTTCATGAACTTTCTTATTGAAGTGAGTTATTGATCAATGATTGATACACCTGATGCATATTTTCAAGAATATGGGAGAGATTCTCTAGAAGACTTTGATTAGAAAGAAAGAAAGCAAAGCACAAAGAGAGGACTTGGAAGAGCAAGGTCGTATGCAAGAGTTGTGGGAAACTACTAAGCCCAACAGAGCAATGTTGCTACCAAGAGCTCCCTGGGTGCTTCACAAGATCCATGAGGGACAAGTGAAGAAGGTGATTTCAGAGTTTGAGACACTTAGTGAGTGCATGAGGTGTCTAAAGACTATCTTCAAATGAAACAATGAGCTTGGAGGGTTCGCATCCTATTATTGGCACAAGTGCTTATAGTTTGTCCTCCCTGTAGCTCTAAAACATTGTCTTTTGGAGGATGTGCAAACAAACATTTCTAAAATCAATTCCGTAGTATGGTGGATCTCTTCTAAAAAGATAAAGAGACAAAACATTGAGAGTGAAAAATTCAATGCTATAGATGATGCCTATATGGTAGAGAAATACTTTCCCACAGATGAAGTTGCAATTGTAGGAACTCTTTATAGTCGATGGTTGTTCTTATTAGAGCACTTAATGAAGACATAAAAGGGTTTGTTCATCAGAGAACACATTTAGAGGGCAGCATGGCAAAGGGATGGCTCATACAAGAGTCTCTTGTATTCATAACAGAGTTTCTATGCATGTTAGATCCAAAAATGCCTCGCTTATGGAGTGATGATGAAGATGGTTGTCTCATAGGTGATGAACCTCAAGGTAAAGGGATGCCAAAAAAAAAGGATGTAGCTTTTAGAGAGAAGGCACTGAAGTTTTGCATCGTTAACTTGGAGGCTATGCAAAACTCATTAGAGAGGAATGAGCTTGTCAAGCAGAAAAATGCAAAGGAAAGAGCTCAGTTTTGAAAGAGTTGTTCCACTTGCTTTTTGTCTCTTTCAAGAATTTGTTGCCCTCTTCCACCCTATCGAATGAGCAGATACCTAACTGTAGTGGTTTCATAAGCAAAGGCAGTGGGTGAAGGTATCTCTAAAGAAGAGCAGGAACTCACAAAGGGTATGATTGGGAGTGTTCTAAATACAATGCACTATGGTCCCATGAACAACAATTTCAGATCACATAAATCGATGAAAATAGATCTACTTTTGATAGTGGGGTGATGATGAACATTTTCCAAAAAAGTAGAGCTAGTGCAAGAGACAAAAATGCTCAAGAAGGCCAGCTCCATTATTGTGGAGTGATCCAAGATATATGGAAGCTATCCTTTAAGAGGTTTGATTACTTTCTTTCTAATATGAAATGGTTCAAAGTAGAGCTAGTGCAAGAGACAAAAATGCTCAAGAAGGCCAGCTCCATTATTGTGGAGTGATCCAAGATATATGGAAGCTATCCTTTAAGAGGTTTGATTACTTTCTTTCTAATATGAAATGGTTCAAAGTAGTAACCTCTAGAACAAATGCAATAGTGAGGTAGGATAAGAGTGGTTTGCTTCAAGTAGACTCCACAAAGCTATCAAATGGTTCAAAGTAGTAACTTGTAGAACAAATGCAATAGTGAGGTAGGATAAGAGCGGTTTGCTTCAAGTAATTTGTACTTCTCAAATAGTGTGAGCAAGTATTTTTTATGCTATTCATTTTACAAGTCTCCCCATGTAGTAGGAAAATTTGAGAGAACATAGACACAGAAGAAATTCCATCTCTAGTGGAATTTGAGATGCATTTGGTAGTTGAGGAGGAAGAGATCATTGTCTGAGATCAAGAGGTATTTGAAGAAGATGAGATACACAAGGAAGTAATAAAAAATATGTTGTACGAGAATGATGATCAAGAAGGAGCGAGTATACCAAGAGATCTAAAAGTCGTTAATGTAGAGACAGATGCCCTTTGTGCATTAGATCTCTAAGAAGATGCTAGAATAGAGGGTTTCTAAAGCAAAAATTTATACGTACTAATTTATGTTTTCTTTTCTATGTTCTTTTGTACACTACTTGTCACTCTGCACTCCATGACAAAGGAGCAACTCTTAGAGTTTATACCTCGGGTACCTCCCACTTATATGGTGGTTGCATCATAGTACTCGATCGCTTGCACTCACTCCTATGGGCCTCACTCTCACTAGCATCACTCCTATCCATGTCAATCCACCGTGATCACTCTCCCCAGCATCACTCCCACATGTGAGGCTACTCCCTCTAGAGGTACGTCTCCTTGCTTTATGATTCCTCCATGACTACCTTCTCAACCATCCCCTAGTGGCTCCAATAGTGGATGTATGCATTTGATAGCTTAGCGGGATACAAGTGCTGGCCCATCTCTTGGTCGAGGTCACATACAAGAAAAGAAGGTTCCACCAGTGGATCTAAAGGTGTCTCTAGAGGAGACAGATGTTGTGGAGGAAGTGCAATGGATGTTGTGTCTCCTCAGCTGTAGATATGCCACATGGTACACCACATACACTTAGGGTGCTCATGACGATGATGAATCCAAAGTGTATAGTATATGTGTTGGAGCTTCAATGATGGATGCGGTTGAAAGAGATATGTGTTAGCACATATGATAGTTTTGCTCCATACAATTTAGACACTTTTTCATGTTGAAATGGAGTGAACAGGATAAAGATCATAAAAGCAATATCATAGAGATGATCTATCAGGAGTACCGGCAACCACCTAGGCATCCTATTGTGAGCTCGAAGTGGATTCAGCACACACCACATGAGCTAATGTCCCATCGACAATCCAAGGCTTCTAATGCTTTCAGAGCTAGCTTACCAAAGCTTGTATGGTTAGATCCTGAGGAGTGGGATATGATCTAGAATGAGCAATACTAGACTCCTAACCAATATCGCTAGCAATGAGATGCGACGGCGACATGTCTAGTTACGATCATACCCTCACATCTCGGTAGCAGTAGATATGACACTATGCATCACGAGTTTGTAAGTATCTTTTTTATTATTGAATTTATTTGTGTAGATCATATCATGTATGTTCATCTACCGTTTTGCATATTTGTTGTAGGAGTTGGAAGTGGGTCATCCTCCGACACAAAGTGAGGAGGCTTATGGATATCCCCATGGATTGATTGAACAGTTGGAGGACTTGGAGGGATGTGGTGCGGTCATTTCATGGAAGCATCTATGATGACGTGAGCTTCTAAGCTTGGTTTGGTGTTTCAGGTTGTTGTTTTAAAATATCATATCAATTTGTCTCATTTCATGAATGTGCTTTGTTGTAGGACCTTAGATATAGATGTTTTGATCCCTCTTGTCATGTGCATGGAAGTGGTGTGCCACAATTTTGTATTTGGCTCATATATGGCAGTGGTGCGCCAAAAGATTGTACTTGGTTCCTATATGGCAGTGGTTTACCACATTTTCTATTTGGCTCATATATGACAATGGTTCGCCACACTTTTGTACATGGTTCATTTATGGAATATGCACCTCTTACTCAACCCCATAAGCTGTTTCGGCCTCTTTTTGGCATAAAACGTGGTCCTACATATCAGTTCTCCCTATTCGACCATGGTAAAGTTATATGCCGCTAACAACACATGAGTCTATAATTCAATTCTTAATAAGTGATATGCAATAACAAGAATTTTTCAAATGTATTTAGCATATGAAATCCCAGTGGAGATGGAACTTACGCATGCAGAACTATAAGCATTCAAAAGTGGAAGAGGTTCCACTTCACATTCGACTAAGAGAATGTGATGTACTATATGATCCCTCCAACCAATAGAGACCTTCCCATCCCTTGAGCCTTTACCAATAGGACCACAACTAGTAATACCACCTCTATCCTCTCTTAATCTTCAATCACAATCCAACATAGAATATTAGAAATCAACACAACAAGATATAAGGAAGAAAAACATAGTATGTGCAGAAAAAGAAGAGAGAGATACAACTTTATTATCTATGCAGATTTACAAGTAGTTCTGATTTGTGTTACAAAATCTATGAAATAACTTTAATTAGAAGCCTCATCCACATGAACACCCCCAAGCTGATCTCAATCCCAATTGGAATCATAATCCGAATCTCAATCCCAATCCCCAATCTCAATCACACAAGAAGAAAACGATCCTCATCAATGCACGAACACCATCTCTCCCTAGCTTTAGTCTTCATCCTTGGATCTCCCTTTCTGCCTACTACATGACCTATCATCCCTTCCTAGACATGAGCTCCAGAATCAGCATGCTAGAAGATAGTGTCTTTTTGCATGTCTCATGCAAGTCTTTGAGACCACCTATGCATGTACTTTTCATGTCCATCTCTAACATAATTTTTTGGGGAAATCAATGTGGTAACTTGCGATTCTCCCCCACTTTGAAGCAATCTCTCCTCAGAGTTGGAAAGATGGATAATGTTCCATAAACGCATCTAAACCAATGCATGTTGAATGTTCAATAGGATATGCAAACCACTTAACTAAAATTTCCACTATTTCACCATTCCTAAGCTGTCTAATTCTCCTATTGATTATCACTTCTGGCTCAAGATCAAAAGTGGAACCTTCCTTCAACTTAGATTCGTGGTACATTACATGATTAGCATATGACACATACATTTTAAGTAATCCAACTTGGAAAATGTGATGAATTTTCAAAGTGTTAGGCAGATCAAGTAAATATGCAATAGAACTGACTTTCTTTAAGATTTTAAAAGGACTAGCATAACTTGGAGACAATCAAGGATCTTTTCTTAGAACTAGATTTAACTAAGAAGGGTTCACTTTCGAAAAAAAAAACAAGATCATTTGTTCTAAATTCCAAGAGTCTCTTTTTGAGATCATGATATAAATTTTAACATTTATGTGCATCTTTCATGTTCATTTTTACTTTATTTAGCTTCAAATTCATGTTTTTAAGCATTTGTTTGGATACCTCAACCTGATTTTATGAATTAAAAAGTGAATGAGGTAGCAAACAACTATAGCCATACATTGCTTCAAAAGGTGTCATCTTAATAGAAGAATGCCATGGACTATTATACATACTCAACCAGAGGCAGTACTTAGTTCAATTGTTCTACTTAACATTTACATGCATACGTAACATATCCTCAAGTGCCATTTTAACCCTCTCAATCTCACCATCATTTTGAGGATGAAATGCAGTACTCATGCGTAATTTTGTTCGTATGGATTGAAATGTTGCTTTCCAAACATTATATGTAAACCTTGCATCCCTGTCAAAAATATTACTTTTAGGTATACCATTTGACCTAAAAAAAAATTATATGGGAAGAGAAATTGCCATCTTTGCAAGACAACCCACAATAACAAAGATGGTATCATGTCCACTTCTGGTCAGAAGCATCTTTTCATGAAATCCATAAAGATGGATTCCCATTTTTAATCAGGCATGTCTAATTGTTCCAACACACAAGACTCCTTTTGAATAACCTCTTAACATTTCCAACATTCTTTCACACACCTACTAATGTCATATTTCATATGCGGCGAATAACTTGAATCTTTGAATTTAGCATAAGTCTTTGAAAAACTAGGGTGTGTCGAGAAAGATGCAAGATTGTTGCATAATATAAATCTTCTTTCAATTATTTTTAAATATCAAAATTAGAAGATAAAATAGAAATTTAATTGCATAAAGGTTTATGACTCAAAGCATCAGCCACTTTGTTTTCCTTTCTTGCTAAGTATTCAATATCAAAATCATATTCACTCAGCAATTCTATCCATTATTTTTTTCTATTTACAACCGCAAGCATTCTTTCAAGTCATGGGTTCTATTATTTAATTCATGTTTCCTTAGTTTCCTTGACTCATAAGGCACTACCCTTCCTTCTTGTGAAAGTACACATCCGCTTTGACTTCCACTGGAATCATATGCGATAAAAAATGGCTTTCCTAACTCAAGTATTTTTTGCACACAATTTTAAATAATTTTTTGTTTTAATTCTTTAAATGCATTTTCACATTCAGTATTCCATGTGGTATCCATTTTTCTTTGTCAATTCTATAAGAGGATTTGCACTTCAAGAAAACTCCCTACTGTATGCACTCGCATATTGTGCCAAAGGAACAAAGTTTCTCGCATCTCTCACAAATTTGGGTGTACTCTAGTCAAGTATGCTTTTTAACTTTTTCAAGATCTATCCTTCCTTAGAGAGAAATCTCCCCAAATAAGTCACTTCCCCCTTTGCAAAAAAGCATTTACTCATCTTACCATATAGTTTAATCTCTTTGAGTTTATGTAAAGTCTTCTTGAGATGCAATGCATGCTCATCATCATCCTTAGAATATACAAAAATATCATCAAGAAAGACTAAAATAAGTTCATCAAGATATTCATGAAACACATTATTCATCAAACAAATAAATCGCATCGGAGCATTTGTGAATTCAAAAGGAAAAATTATGAACTCATAATGACCATATTGTGTTTTAAAAGTGGTTTTGGGTATGTCCTTCGACTTTACTCTCATTTGATGATACCCTGATCTTAAGTAAATTTTAGTTAATATTATGGCACCACTCAATTGACTCATTAATTCATCTGTATGTGGAATTGCATACTGGTTCCTAATGGTTTTCTTGTTCAATCCCCTATATGCAATACAAAGTCTATATGAGCCATCCTTCTTTTGCTAAAATAAAACATGTTCTCCCCAAGGTGAGACACTAGGTCTTATCAACCTCTTCTTCAATATATCATCTATTTGGAGCTTGAGATCTTTCAATTCATCAATATTGAACTTATAAGGTGCTCTGGAATAAGGCTCACTCCCTAGATACAGGTCTATAGCATGGTCAATTTTCCTAGGAGGAGGCATGCCGAGTAAATCATTAGGAAATACATCTATGTAATCATGTAAAAGTTCTTTGAATTATTCAGGCATCTCTCCTTCCTTCTTCTTCCCATGAAGCTCATTCACATAAACAAAATATGTCTCACAACCCTTTCAAGTACCCCTAATCAAATGTATCGCAGAAATAGGAGAACCCTTGAATTACACTCACTTACAAAGAGGATATTCCTCCCCCTCTATTTTCAAAGTAAGGATCCCACTTTTGCAATCAATGATGAAAATATTATGAAGTCACCACTCCATGCCAATGATTACACCACATTCTATAGTTTCAACAATGTGAAAGGTACACAAAGACTTATGTTCACCTAACATAACATCAAGATTCTCAATACAACCTCGAGTATAGTGTATTATACCATTAGCCATCTGTAAAAATCTTTTGGTCTACATCTCAATATACAATCCTAAAGCCTATACCAACTTAAGTGAAAGGAAACAATTTGTACTACTCGAATCAATCAAGAAACTAACATTATGTAAGGATATGTCCCCCTTAATCCTAATCACCAATGCCCTTGAATGAGAAGAAGTTGCCATGCATTGAAGTGTAGGGTTATAACACTTACCTTGATTATCTACTTCCTCAATCGTTCTGTTTTTCTTTGGTAGATGAGCTATTTTTTCCTGTATATAATGGTTGATAACTTTCTTTGGACATTCAAAAGTGTGATGTCCCTGTTCTCCACATTCAAAGCAAAGTCACAATCTTTTAGCCGGCTCCAAGTGCAAGAGAATAAGGATTAGGACCACCATGTGCTAGAGAGATGACTCTCCTCCCAACCAAATGCCTCTATATATACCTCTCTCTAGGGGACTGTTTGCTTGGGCAGGTGGATGCTAATTGTAAAATAAGTCTATTATCCAAGGGTCTTGCCGATTCATAAAAATATAGAATTTAGGGTCAAAAAGCGCCTTGCTATGGTGGCTAAGGCTACTTTTCTAGGCTGTATGGGCGTGGGCTCAATACCAATGCAAGACGACAAGGATTAAGACCTTCTCAAAAGTGCACATGAAAAGTTTTTGACAATTAAAGTTGTTGACACAGAACCAACTTTGCTTGGTTGGATCAAGCATAGATCTTTCGACCCAAAAGTCGCAGGCTCAAACCCTGTGGATATCTTTGTAAGAATCGATCATCCTTATGATTATGATCTTCAACCTTCCATAGCAGCGGCCAACGTTACATAATAATTTTTGCTACATGGTGCCGGGTGTAGAGGAGGTACTCGGGTGTCCACTTTTATCAAAAGTAGAGAGTAAAATATGTCCAGTACGTCGCCTACTCAAGGGGGGTTCTCTTTAGGGAAGTATACCCTTTAACATTTCTGTGAGCAGCAGAGGTAAATAATTGCACAGAGTTGTACATATTCCAGAAAACATCAACAACAAATGACCAAAGAAGACCATCCACTTCTTGATTCAAATAAGATGATTACAAGATTGGTCAAAGAAATGCTCAAAAACTCATGCTCAGAGCTTCATGTCACTCTATGCAGACAAACACAGATCAATACAAGCGGTGGAGAATTCCTCTAGACAATAGGGCTTACAATATCCTTGTCCCTAAAAAAAATCCAAGCCACTCTCTTACACTATAGTGCTGTAAGCCCTCCAATGGGAAGCCCACGCTCTATATCCACACTACAGAGTGGCTCCTACAGTAGGCTTGAGCCACAAAGTGCAAGAGAGGATTTCTGCACGTACATACGCGTATCTGAACCAATGTATCTCTAAATAAAAATTATACCCCAAATGAGCACAAATCCATTGTTTTTATAGGCTCCAATAGGCCAGAGAGGGCCTTGCCGATTCTTTACGTCCACTCATCACGCGTCGGTTGATTACCCAAGATTGGAGGGGTAGGTCAATTATTCCTTTGATTTGAATTGGATCCACAAAATAGGTAGTCGACATGAATGGTGGGCGGCAATAGCTATTTCTCCCTTCCACTTTTGCCTATTTACACTTTTACCCATCTGTATGCCGGTGGTGACCCCTATTACGTGCCCTGCTTGTGATATTTGAATCACCTAACACATCCCTTTTCGACTTCTTCTCCCTGTATGGAATATGAAGATGGGACACATTGTCTCCTTATTTCCAAAAATGGGGTCATCATCTTCATCCATGTGATATACCTTAATCAACACTGTATTCTTGAAGTATGGATTTACTGCAAAATAGAATTTCTATCTTGAAACCTCTTTCACCCTCCAGATTGAAGCTCTGAATATCCTTTAGATACTTGACAGGGCCCACATCACGCTTTGTTATCTCGTCACTAAGAATATCATTTGTTTTCATAGCTATCAGCCAGAAATACGGAACTCTTTTTTTTTTTTTTCGCTGTGGCATTTGCATCCCCTATTGTAGGTGCCTCATTAGATCCTGGTGTTGGAGATTCCATGGGGCTCGAGGATGGCGGGGGTGGGCAATGGGGTGGCGAGGCTGAGAAAGGGGGGGGGGGGGGGGGGGAAGGTCTTAAGGGTGGCAAGGGGGTGGCAGCGGAGTGGGCGGGGGCTGAGGGCGGCAGGGGTGGGCAATGGGATGGCAGTGGAGTGGACGGGGGCTGAGGGCGGCGGAGGCGGGTAGTGGAGAGGAGGAGGGCTGAGGGGGCGCAGGAGGCAGAGGGGGCAGGGTGGTGGGGGTGTGAGGGGGTGGGCTGCGGGGTGGGGCGGGGGTGTGAGGGGGTGGGCTGCGGGGCGGGGCGGGGGTCTGAGGGGGTGGGCTGCGGGGTGGGGCGGGGGTGTGAGGGGTGGGCTACGGGGTGTGAGGGGGTGGTTGTGGGTGGGGCGGGGAGGCCTGCAGGGCGGGGCTGAGGGGGGGCTTGCGGGGGCAGCGGGGGGCTTGCGGGGGGCAGCGGGGGGAGGGGGGGGCTTGCGTGGGCAGCAGGGGGGCTTGCGGGGGCAGCGGGGGGGCTTGCAGGGGCAGCGGGGGGGCTTGCGGGGGGCAGCAGGGGGCTTGCGGGGGGCAGCGGGGGGGGGGGGGGGGGGGAGGCTTGCGGGGGCAGCGGGGGGGCTTGCGGGGGTGGCTGCGGGGGCAGCGGGGGGGCTTGCAGGGGGCAGCGGGGGTGAGGTGGCAGGGAAGGAGGGAGAAGGGAGGGGGGGGAGAGAGAGAGAGAGAGAGAGAGAGAGAGAGAGAGAGAGAGAGAGAGAGAGAGAGAGAGAGAGAGAGAGAGAGAGAGAGAGAGAGAGAGAGAGAGAGAGAGAGAGAGAGAGAGAGAGAGAGTGAGGGGGTAGGCCGTGAGAGAGAGAGAGAGAGAGAGAGAGAGAGAGAGAGAACGGGAGGAAGAGAGAGAGAGAGAGAAAGAGAGAGAGAGTGAGGGGGGTAGGCCGTGAGAGAGAGAGAGAGAGAGAGAACGGGAGGAAGAGAGAGAGAGAGAGAGAAAGAGAGAGAGATTTAGGGGGGTAGGACGTGAGAGAGAGAGAGAGAACAGGAGGAAGAGAGAGAGAGAGAGAAAGAGAGAGAGAGTGAGGGTGGTAGGTCATGAGAGAGAGAGAGAAAACGAAGCATGAGATTGAATACCACCACTATCAACAACTACCCAAATCCAACTCCAAAGGTAAATCACCTCTTCAGAAGCCTTGCATGATGTGAGCCCCAATGGAAAACAACCTGGTTGAAGGCCTCTGTCTCCCATGCCATGAACCTACCCAGAAAAAGCGAGAGAGAGATAGCAAGACAGAGAGAGAGAAAAGAAGGGGTACTACAGACCCCCACATCAGGATTTTGCACCGCCTCGGTGCAATTTCCCTCTCATGCGCTTATTGAATAAACGAAATGACTGCAATTACTTTGAATGTCATGTGGTATGTACAGTGGTTGAAATCCTTCCAAGTTAACTTAGTTTAGATACTTCTTCACCCTGGAGATATTAACCAGGGGAATCCTTATACCCTGCAAATCCTCCAAATACACCGCACCATGTGGTAATACCTTGATTACCTTATAAGGTCCTATCCATTTGGGTGCGAATTTAGTTGAAATTGTTGGGACTTGCTTGCACTAAAACCATGGACCCTTCCTGAACTTCATTGGATCTCAGGTACCTCTCATGCAGTCTCTTGCGCTCTTCTTGTGTTACCTGAAGTTTTTGCATTGCCCCTTCTCTGTATTCTTCTAATGCCACCAATCTCTGAATGGGGGGTTCAATTCCAATGGTTTTGATTCCTATTTCCTTTCTGATAATGAACTCGAACGGTGCCAATGCCTCTTTCCCATATACTAAACGAAATGGAGTCTCTCCTGTGGTTCCCCTCTTCGTGGTTCTGAAAGCCCAAATTGCACCGATCAGTGCTTGTGGCCAGGAGCTTTGATGATCGAAAGATAATTTCCAAAGCAATCCAATCAAAATCTTATTGGAACTCTCTGCTTGGCCATTTGCCCTTAGATAGTAGGCACAAGATTTTTTATGGAAGATTTTGTACCTGACAAATATAAACTGGAGCAATTGATTTATGAAATGTGTGCCTCTATCACTAGTGATTTTCAGTGGGCAACCAAATCTTGAGAAAATACGTTTATACAAGAACTTAGCTACTGCTAAAGCCGTGCAGTCCATAGTAGCTTTAGCCTCTATCCATTTAGTGGCATAACATGTGGCCATCAATATATATTTTTTACCCCCAGGTTGACCAGCTGGACTAATTGGTCCTATGAAATCAAGACCCCATCGTTCAAATGGGAGCCATCCTGTGGATATGACTAATGATTGGAAATTCAATCTGGTTGGCGTAGGAGCACACCTCTGGCAGATGTGGCATTCTTTAGCAAACTTGATTGCATCCTTGTAAATATGAGGCCACCATAGACCTTTGTGGATGATACTATGAGCCAATTCTTGCCCCTTTAGATGTCCTTCACTGTGTGTAGCCTCTAGCAAAAGATTTACCTCCTCTGGATAGACACACCTTCTCAAGATATCATCCTGACACTATTTATATAAATTTCCATTTATAAGAGAATATGCTTTGGTTTTCAAGAGTAATCTTCTCTTTTCTATAGGTGTCAAGTGTTCTGGGATCTTTCCAGTAGTGAGAACATGGAGAATTTCATCATACCAACCTGTCCGAATTGCTACTAGAAAAAGATTGCTATCCACCAATTCATCATTAATACCTGTTGCTTTCTCGCTCATTGCACTCTTGGACACTTGATCTCCCATGTAGTGCTCTTTTCCTGGCTTAATATGAATATCAAAATTAAATTCTTGAAATAGGAGTAACCATCTCCAAATCCTTCCAGCTACTCTAGGCTTGTTTATCAAATACTTCAAGGGCTGATGATTAGATATAGCTATAAAATGTACACCAAGGAGATAATGTCGGAACTTCTGAAGAGCAAATACGATAGCCAAACCTTCTCTTTCCATTGTATTGTAATTTCTTTCAGCTTGGTTGAGTAGTCTGATGGCATAGGAGAAAGGTCTATCAACCTTATGTGATGATGGTTGAGCTAGAACTGCACCAACAGCATGAAGACTAGCATCTGTATGCACATGAAATTCCAATGACCAATTAGGAACACTTAAAAGTGGAGCAGTACATAGCCTCAGTTTTAGTTCACAAAATGCTTTGTCAGCTTCAGCACTCCATGAGAAAGGGACCTTTTTACTGGTAAGCCTTGACAAGGGCTTAGCAATTTCTGAATACATCCGAATGAATCTTCTGTGATATCCTGCATGGCCTAAGAAACTTTGCACTTCCTTTGGGCTCTGTGGAATTGGCATGGAAAGAATAGCCGTAACCTTTGCAGGGTCAACGGTTATACTTTCAGCAGATACTAAGTGACCAAGAAGAGTACCCTTGGTGACCAAAAAGTGACATTTATCACGATTCAATTTCAAACCTGTGTTGAGACATTGCTCAAAAATTTCTTTTAGATTTTCCAAATGATCATGGAAATCTTGAACTATTGCTCTTCTATCTGTTCCTGAAAATACTGAAAAGTCATCCATGAAAATGCGTAAAAAGGTTGTCAACCATTTGCCCAATATTAGATACATTGTTCTATTAAATGAAGCGGGTGCATTCTTCAAACCAAAAGCCATGCGGGTATAGACATAAGTGCCCCACGGAGTAACAAAGGCTGTTTTGTCACTATCATCAGGATGGATCACTATCTGATTGTAGCCACTAAAACCATCCAAGAAGCTATACAAAGTGTGACCAGCTACTTCCTCAAGTACTTGCTCTGTGAAGGGCTGAGGAAATCCATCTTGAACAGTCACTTTATTCAAAGCACGAAAATCAACATAGACTCTTATTTTTCCACTGGTTTTCTTAGGCACAATAACCATAGAAGAAAGCCACCTAGAATGTTCTACTGGAACAATTATACCTGCTTCTTCTAATTTTGTAATTTCTGCTTTTATTGCCTCTGCATACTTCGGATTGAGTCGATATGGCCTACTTCTTGCGGGCGTGGCTCCCTCAACTAAGGGTATCCGATGTAACCCAAGATCTTCTGGTATCCCTGTTAGATCTTTGTAGGACCATGCAAAGACATTTTTGTAAGTAAAAAGCAAAGAAGTTACCTTCTGTAGTAAAGGAGGATAATGCCACAACCAGGATGCCAAGTGAACTACTTGAGGGTTCTCTTCATCCCCTAAATTTACTTCTTCAACCAATGTTTCAGGACTAGTCTTGCTTGAGAAATCATCTCCACTATATGCAGGAGTGGACTTTAGTTTATATTCTGCAACATGTTCTTCTATCCATCCTTGAGGTATATCCGAAAAAGGAAGATCTTCTCTGTACTTGGATTCATGACTTTCCATCCCAGACACTTCTATATTGGTTGCTTCTTCAAGGCTTGTCTTTTCCTGCAAATCCTCATTCTCCAACACCTTGTGATCTTTGTTGCCCTTCCCTGTAATTACCTTATCTGCAACTACTTCCTCAATTTGATTGATTTCCACTGTGCAACACTCTGCACTTCCCATCATCCAATTTAACAATGTATCATCTTCTTGGGGTAGAGAGGGCATTACCTGAGTGTCCACAGTATATCCAATAGTTTTTCCTGAGTCGAATCCTTCTTCCAGATGTAGTTGCAGTTGGCTATTGGTGCTTGTTGAAATCCATAGTTTGTTTTTCCCCCAATCTTGCAAAGCTTTTGCTTGCCTCAGCCAAGGTCTCCCCAGGAGTAAAGGGTAGGAAGTCTCCTGTGGAAGTGCAATAACAACAAAATCTAGCACAAAGTGGCAGCCCTGTACTACCATCAGTACCTTTTCAATAATGCCAAGTGGCGCAACCCAATGTTGATCTGCTAATGTAACCGTGAATGGTGCCAACTTGGTGGGGCTCATTTCAGTTTCCTCATTGTAAAATCTGGCACCAAATTGATACCAGAGCCTCCATCTATGATCACACCTGTGAGAGCTTCATCCTTTATATAAACAGATAATCTTGAGCTTTGGTAATCTGCTAAGGGTGCAGGAGGAAAATCAACCATGAAACCATCTATACTAGGTGATTGGACCAAGTGAGCAGAGTGTATAATCTTCAGTAAGTCACTTCTTATTTTTGAATCCATCCTTATAAGTTCATATAGACTAACCTTGTGATGAATACCCTTCAAGATCTGTTCAATGTTTACCTCATGAGTGTTTGCCTGCAGATTTGTTGATTGATCCTTTATAGAAGTAGCCATCTTTTCATAGGCTCCTTCAATTTCTGTCTGGCCCTTCCACCCAGACTTCCTTTCCTCCTCTTTATCCTGGATTCCTTGTAGTTCCTCTCTATGGATTGCTGCTGCTTGTCTAGCCCTAGTCATCATGGGCATTGTAGAGGATGAAACAGCATAAGACTGGGTGGTCATACCTTCTTCTTGTGGAGAGACTGCAATCATGTGGATTGGAGCAGGACGACCTCTTGGGCAATCTTTGGTATAGTGATCCTTAGCCTCTGGACAATGTTGACAAGGAGGTGCATCTTGTGGAAGAGAACACCTATTTTGCATGTGGCCGTACTCACCACAACGATAGCACATCAAAGGTCTATTATATCTAGGTTTTGGAGGCCGATTCTCCTCTCTATTTGATGTATTTGAAGTACTAGCATAATATGAATCCAAATTTTGAGGGTTACCTCTTTGCTGTGTACCCTTGAGATACTAGCAATCCCTAGCTTCATGAACATCCTTTCCACAAAATTGACAGCTTACCTTAATAGGGCAATTAGCATTGGAATGTCCATTGTTGTTATAGATTGTACACCAAATTTGTCTCCTTATATCCTGAGTGGCCTTCAAATCTTCTAACTCCCAGCGAAGTTGAGCTACTTCATCATCAGTGTGACGCAGTGGTGGCAAGACCTTCTCTTCTTGTTGATTTTGTTGCATTTTCAATGCTTCCAGTTCCTTAGTTGCCCAATAGGATCCAGGTCTGCACCATAATTTCTTTGTGTATCCTCTTCAAAATGTTGCCTTGCTTCTTCTATGCGTGATGCCGCTGCAACAAAATCATTGAGGGTTGCATCCAATCTAAGAGAATCACGAAGCTTCTGCTGAGATGACTTGGGCAGAGCCTTTTCTATCCACTTTTTAACCAAAAAGTCACCTGGAGCATGTGGCAGACGTGCAACAAGTGCTTTTGTTCTAGTGTGAAGTTCATGAAAGGATTCACCTGATCTTAGCTTCAAGTTCTCTAGCTGATCTAGAGCTCTTTCCGAGGAATCACTTGGTCGGAATGTCTGTGAGAATGCCGCCTTCAGAGCCTCCCATGTAGTGAAATGGCCATCTGCATATTGACTATACCATTTATCTGCAAGACCCTCTAATGTGGATGGAAAGAGTGCCAGCATTGCATCCTCTCTATTTTGCAGACCTCGTCCACGGCATAAAGAGATGAATCTCCTCACATGATCATCAACATCCTCATAAGCTTGTCCTTGAAGGTAGGGAATTTGATGTTTAGTCTGGAGAGTAAATGAGAGAGATCCTCCATTTGGACTGGTGTTTCTTGTGACGTATCTGAGGAGAAGTCTAAGGTTCTCCTATGCTTCTCTTTTGACAATGGTGTCGCACGTAAGTCAATAGATAAATTCAAGGTGGGTGGAGGAGAGGTAGGCTCACTAGTTGTGGCTATGTCTAATTTGTTCAGGATCCTTCCTTCACGGAGAGACTCCTTGTCTGCTCACGTATGGTTCATGTACCTAATTGCAAATCTAATAGGGCAAAAATACCTCTCACAGAAATGCAAAGGTCCCACCGGGCGTGCCAAACTGTAGAGGAGGTACTAGGGTGTCCACTTTGATCAAAAGTAGAGAGTAAAATATGTCCAGTACGTCGCCTACTCAAGGGGGGTTCTCTTTAGGGAAGTATACCCTTTAACATTTCTGTGAGCAGGCAGAGGTAAAAAATTGCACAGAGTTCTACATATTCCAAAAAAAATCAACAACAAATGACCAAAGAAGACCATCCACTTCTTGATTCAAATAAGATGATTACAAGATTGGTCAAAGAAATGCTCAAAAACTCATGCTCAGAGCTTCATGGCACTCTATGCAGACAAACACAGATCAATACAAGCGGTGGAGAATTCCTCTAGACAATAGGGCTTACAATATCCTTGTCCCTAAAAAACTCCAAGCCACTCTCTTACACTATAGTGCTGTTAGCCCTCCACTGGGAAGCCCACGCTCTGTATCCACACTACAGAGTGGCTCCTACAGTAGGCTTGAGCCACAAAGTGCAAGAAAGGATTTCTGCACGTACATACGCATATCTGAACCAATGTATCTCTAAAGACAAATTGTACCCAAAATGAGCACAAATCCATTGTTTTTATAGGCTCCAATATTATTCCTTTGATTTGAATTGGATCCACAAAATAGGTAGTCGACATGAATGGTGGGCGGCAACAGCTATTTCTCCCTTCCACTTTTGCCTATTTACACTTTTACCCATCTCTATGCCGGTGGTGACCCCTATTACGTGCCCTGCTTGTGATATTTGAATCACTGAACACATCCCTTTTCGACTTCTTCTCCCTGTATGGAATATGAAGATGGGACACACTGTCTCCTTATTTCCAAAAATGGGGTCATCATCTTCAGCCATGTGATATACCTTCGTCAACACTGTATTCTTGAAGTATGAATTTACTGCAAAATAGAATTTCTATCTTGAAACCTCTTTCATCCTCCAGATTGAAGCTCCGAATATCCTTTAGATACTTGAGAGGGCCCACATCACACTTTGTTATCTCGTCACTAAGAATGTCATTTGTTTTCAAAGCTATCAGTCAGAAATCCGGAACTCTTTTTTTTTTTTTCTCTATGGCATTTGTATCCCCTGTTGCACGTGCCTCATTAGATCCTGGTGTTGGAGATTCCATGGGTCTCGAGGATGGCGGGGGTGGGCAATGGGGTGGCGAGGCTGAGAAAGGGGGGGGGAGGGTCTTGAGGGTGGCAAGGGGGTGGCAGCGGAGTGGGCGGGGGCTGAGGGCGGCGGGAATGGGCAATGGGGTGGCAATGGAGTGGACGGGAGCTGAGGGCGGCGGAGGCGGGTAGTGGAGAGGAGGAGGGCTGAGGGGGTGCAGGAGGCAGAGGGGGCGTGGTGGCGGGGGTGTGAGGGGGTGGGCTGCGGGGTGGGGCAGGGGTGTGAGGGGGTGGGCTGCGGGGCGGGGCGGGGGTGTGAGGGGGTGGGCTGCGGGATGTGAGGGGGTTGCTCTAGGTGGGGTGGGGAGGGCTGCGGGGCGGGGCGGGGAGGGCTGCGGGGCGGGGCTGAGGGGGGGCTTGCGAAGGGCAGCGGGGGGGTTGCGGGGGCAGCGGGGGGGCTTGTGGGGGGCAGCGGGGGGCTTGCGGGGGGCATCAAGGGGGGCTTGCGGGGGGGCTTGCGAGGGGCAGCGAGGGTGGCTGCGGGGGCAGCGGGGGGGCTTGCGGGGGGCAGCGGGGGTGAGGTGGCGGGGAAGGAGGGAGAAGGGAGGGGGGAGAGAGAGAGAGAGAGAGAGAGAGAGAGAGAGAGAGAGAGAGAGAGAGAGAGAGAGAGAGAGAGAACGGGAGGAAGAGAGAGAGAGAGAGAGAGAGAGAGAGAGAGAGAGAGAGAGAGAGAGAGAGAGAGAGAGAGAGAGAGAGAGAGAGAGTGAGGGGGTAGGCCGTGAGAGAGAGAGAGAGAGAACGGGAGGAAGAGAGAGAGAGAGAGAGAGAAAGAGAGAGAGAGAGTGAGGGGGGTAGGCCGTGAGAGAGAGAGAGAAAACGAAGCATGAGATTGAATACCACCACCATCAACAACTACCCAAATCCAACTCCAAAGGTAAATCACCTCTTCAGAAACCTTGCATGATGTGAGCCCCAATGGAAAACAACTTGGTTGAAGGCCTCCGTCTCCCATGCCATGAACCTGCCCCGAAAAAGAGAGAGAGAGATAGCAAGAGAGAGAGAGAAAAGGAGGGGTACTACACCGGGTATAGCCCAACGCCATGATCTCAAAGACAAGATGATATCTTTTTCTAGAAGACCTCACGGGCTCAAACCCAAGCACAATCTCTATGGAAAGTTCTCTACTTGTTTTATGACAATGTCTATTATGAAGCATGCCACCCATGAGAGGAACGCCAAAATTTCTGTACATCCACGTGAGAAAACTAAACCAATGAAAGAGAAGAAAATCACTCATAGATATGATGAGATGAAGCTCTACAAGATTATGAAAGGATGCTCAAAACCTTGCTCTAATACCAATGCAAGAGAACAAGGATTATGACCACGATGTGCTAGAAAGATGACTCTCCTCCCAACGAAATGCCTCTATATATAGCTCTCTCCAGGGGACTCCCTACTTGGGTAGGTGGATACTAACCATCCATGTGTCATCCATGTAATTGCATGTGCACCAAGTGTCCTAGTTAACGAGAATTAAGTGGATGCTGCTTTTAGAAGGTTCTAGAGAACTTTAGGCAAAACACTCTCCCCATGTACCCCATGGGGATTGAACCGAAGACCTCCTTGTTCACATCCTTGAGTCTTCACCACTAGGTTAAGTGGATTACTTGGTTACAAGAGTAAATGACCTTCTAGGAAGTCTAGACTCGAGATATTTGGTCATACATAGGGGTGACCAAATGGTGTCCAATTTCAGATCTGTCTAAACCGACCGGACCCTTGGATCATACGCTTACTTTATTATAGCAAGAGATCAAAATCATGTTGCCAATGCACTGGTTCTTGCTTCTTAGCAATATCAATCCGCTTTGGCTTAGTTTCTCCTCCTTGACCATTAATAAATTTACTTGATTTCATCCATTATGATTTATTGAAATAGTTCTTGAGGTTCAATGTCATGTTGAGATAAACCTTGATTTGGATGCCTTTTTCATTGTACAGTTCTCCATCTTCTCAAAGTTTTCTGCTTTTGCAATCGCATAAAGAAAATCTACACATCCAGACCCCTTTACTTGATTGCAAAGCTCTTCTGTCAAGCCTTCAATAAATTTGCTCTTTGAGGCATCTCTAAACATGTCTAGTGCATACTTATGTAAATGCAAAAAATTCTCCTTATATTCTTCAACTCGCAAGCTATGTGTATCATATTCTTGTTTCTTGAAGGACTAGAATTCCATTTTCTTCTGCATTCGATAATGTGGAGAACGATAATCATTCTCTCACTGCTCTCCACTCTTTCCACAGAATCGACCTTTCACATTCTCTTGTCTACATGTATGATTTTCACCACAATTTGGCGACTCCCCACAGATGCAAAATTACCACTATTGCTTTTGATCCCTTGCTAAACATGCATAGATCAAAGAGATCCTTGAGCTCCTCAATCCATTCTTCAATACCCTCCCCACTTTTATTCTCATCATCAAATTCATTTAATCTTGCTCTTTTAAACACATGCTTATGTGCAAACTCACTTACATCATCATGATCTTCATGTTCATCTTTTTGTCTAGCTCTACATGCATTCGATCTGCCCCCACCATTAACATCTTGATCATTGAGGTTGATGGAAGCATTTGGAGTAGCCTCTTTTTTTTGGATCTTTGCTTATGTAATTTTGCATTCACTCTAGCGATAAGCTCCTCTTTCTCTTCTATCTTCTTCTTCAAAGCCTACATCTTGTCCTAGAATCCAACTCCACTTTGATACCACTTATAACAAGTCTCTTCATCTTCAATCACAATCCCACACAAAATAATAGAATTCGGCACAACAAGATATAAGGAAGAAAAGAGTATGCATAGAACAAGAACAGAGAGACTAAACTTTATTATATGTACAAGTATGCAAGCAATTCTGATCTACATTACAAAATCCATCAAAAAGCTTCAATGTAAAGCCTCATCCACCCAATCACCTTGGATCTGATCTCAATCCCAATTGCAATCATAGTCACATTATCAATCCCAATCCCCTATCTCAATCATTGAAGAAGAAAATGATTGTGATCAATGCACGAACACCATCTATCCCTAGCTTTCAGTCTTCATCTTTAGATTTCCCCTTATGCCCACTCGACGACCCATAACACCTTCCTAGACATGCACTCCTAGAATTTTCACTCCAAGACAACATCCTTTTGCATGTCTCATGTGAGACTTCTAGACCCCCCATGCATCCATTTTTCATGTCCAACTCTAGAATAGTGCTTGCAAAAATAGAGGCAATCATTGCAACACACTCACACACACGTGAATCACCCAAAATAACCCACATACCAATGTGCCCTTTCTAAATCCATGAACATGAATTAGATCAATCAAGGTTTCTCTTTTTTTAAGTACCTAAAAATGGCACTTTTGCAAGCCCTATAACTCAAGAACAATGAGGAATTAGCTTAAGCTTGTGAGAAAAAAAAATATTCAGTACTTGGATCTATACAATAGTATTAGAGACACCTTAGGTCCAAATCCACTTCCAAATATCAGTTTTGAGTGAAGCAAAATGGAAAATTCTAGAGAGAGATAAAACATGAAAAATCTTTTCATTTATTTATCTTCGTGACATTAAATGAGACATACACAAGAAGTACCAAAAATCAGATCACCTAACGTTTTTCTAGTAAGACCACTCTACCTTTCTATCATTCAATACTTTTTCTTATTCTTTCATCTTCATGCTCAAATTTAACACACAAATTGCATGTGATAACTTTTCAGAGAGAGTATGTAAAACATCTTTCTATAGAATTTTGCTGACATGATTAGAATACCCTAAACATAAAATTTCGTTAGGTACACATCCTTTTTTTTTGGGAAATCAATGTGGTATCTTAGACCTGCTATTCAGATAAGAATCCCATGACTAGTCTCCCTTGATGGTGAAGGCAAGATCACACATGAACAACCTATTGATGACATCACATCAGTGCACAATCAAGCTATAATCACGTAAGGTTTTGTGTTTCTACTTTTCAGACGACAAGTAAAGAGTTTTCAACCACATTGGATTTTTACATTCTGGGTCCATTGCAGATCGAGGTCTAGTTCTTTGACACAAAGTATAAATTCTAGGAATACAAAAGGCCAAGCTACCTAGCTTTTCAGATTGATCAAGACCAAGACACCATTAAGTAGGACAAAGAGGATGAGCAACAATAGGATGCTAGAGTTCAAAATTCTTGAGACGGCTGGCTCTCAATCAACAAAAGAGCTGAAGAATCACAATTCTTGTAGCCCTATACCCACTATCAAGTTGGTGTCTCTCATCTTTTCTTGAGGTGCATCTGCCCTCTATAAAGTTGGGGTCTCTCGCCTTTTCGAGGTGAATCTACAATAGAGTTGAGGACTTTAGGGTCTTCTAGCTCTCAGATTGTCATGTAGTAGGAGGCCCTCAGGTTCTCTTGTCATTCTTCCACTCACAATGCATGTACCCCTAAGTGTCTTGTGCAGAATACATCACCCGATAAAGGAAATATCATACAAGTGTTGCAGAGCACTTCTTTTCCAAAGACCATTTTGTCGCTTATGACTCAACTATAGTGGTGCAAGATATAACCATATATGGATCATAGTTTAGATAATTTCCAAAACACCTCCTACTCAAACAATACAAGGAACAACCTATTTAGAGCACATAGTAAGGGTGGATGAAAAAGGATTAACAACTAGTTGTCAGACCTATGCTAAAGTCATCATACAAGGAATAGAAGCCAACCGAAAGGCAAAAATCAAAGACAAAGGAAGGAAAACAACAGCAATTAGCTCACCAAAATTGGGATACCCAAGTGATTAATAATGACATACTTGAGTATCTCAAACATTTGGGTGCCTAAGACTTGCTTATAAGCTGAGATCCCCCTTCCCATATCATCTATCATGGGGAATTCTAATTTTGCTCTCTTTTACACTCCATCTACAAATCAAGCCATTTTATACAACAAGCCTTGTAAAAATGCTCTTAGGAATGTTTGCAAATGGGTACCTAAATAGACCTGGGACCACTCACATCCATTGTCATCTACAAAAATGTACAAATTTATAACCTGACCATGTAATCCCATAAGGGAACCTATCTCTCATAAACAACTTTGTAATTAACTCATGACTTAGAAATCTTGTAATATACTAAAGAGTCAACAAAAATAATGTTGATCTTATGCATTATTTCAAGTATGCATGTAGGTGGTCTAGTGAAATGCACTAGGCACAAGCTTACTAATGTGCACTTCTATAGTAGACAGAGCTACACAAGAAGCATGTTAGTGTTGGAAAGATATTGAGCTCTCACCATGTGACGAGGATTAAAATTCGTTTCCATACTAATATGGTGTCTTGTGTATGAGATACGTTTAGGCAACAAGAATTTAGAAGAGGCAAATAAGACACCTCTATGTAGCAGGCCCCAACCACAATCTATCCAATTTCAAAGCCCTCCCCATACAGGAGTACCCATTAGTTCCACCCTAAGAATTGGTAGGATTTCAAGGAGAAATTCCCATGGAAGATCCCCCTAAGGGTAGGAAAGACATACTTGGTGTCCACGCTCATTTGTTTCAAGGCCTAGTAGGTTCCCTTGCACATGCAAAATACATTTCGAAATCCAAACTAGAATTTGACAAGTTTTGGTGGAGATTTCAATTCTCCTCCCAAGAATTTGAGGAGCTCCAAAATTCAATAGAGCTTTAGTCCATATGGGAAAGACTTGTGCTAGCTCATTATTTTGAAATGCCATTAATGAAACTAAACTTCTATCGGTGTAATTTTTTAATCCATACACTATAACTAGGCAACTATAAAGATTTCCAAAGATCCTTTATACTTCCTTCCATACTCCTTCATCAATCATTAAAGAAGCTCAAAATAAGTCACAGTTAGTACGAGAAGCATTGAAGATGTTATGGATGCATGTTCCCTTTGATAAACAAACTTTTATCCCAAATATGATGAATAAAAGATGGAGTTAATTTAGATGTCCATGATCACACCTAACCTCTCTACTTCGCTTCCCATGTGCATGCAACACTTTAGTTTCCCACGTAAAGATCATTTTACTCAACCCCATAAGTTGGTTCTACCTCTTCCTAGCCCGAAACATATCCATATATAATAGGTTACCCCATCAGATCATGGATACGTTGTATGTTGCTAACAACTTATGAATTTGTAAGCTGATACTTAATGGGTGATGTGCAATAACAAGAATTGTTTGTATGTGTTGAGCATATGAAATCTATATGATGCCCACAACCTATAAAAACCTCGCCATCCCCTCAACCTTCACCAATAGGACCACAACCAGTAATACGCCTGTAACAAGTCTCTTAATATTCAATCACAATCCCACATAGAATAATCGAATTTGGCACAACAAGATATAAGGAAAAAAATAGAGTATGCATAGAATAAGAAGACAGAGATAAAACTTTATCATCTTTGTAGATTCACAAGTAGTTATGATCTGCATTACAAAATCTATCAAATAGATTCAATGTGAAGCCTGAACCATCCAACCCTCTCCAAGCTTATGTCAATCCCAATCACAGTCATAATCACAATCTCAATCCCAATCCCCAATTTCAATCACAGAAGAAGAAAACAACCTTGATCAATGTATGAACATCATCTCTCCCTAGCTCTCACTCTTCATCTTTGGATCTCCCCTTCTACCCAATGCACAACAAATCATGCCTTCCTAGACATGCACTCCTAGAATCACCCTTCAGTCACACATACCAATGTGCCTTTTCTAGATCCGTGAACGTGAATAAGATGAATGAAGGCTTCTCTTTTTTTTTTAGTTCTTAAAAATGGCACTTTTCCAAGCCCTGTAACTCAAAAACGGTGAGGAATTTGCTTCAGTTTGTCAAACTCAAAAATATTCAGTTCTTCAATTTGTACAATAGTGTTAGAAATGCCTTAGGTCCAAATCCGCTTCCAAATATCACATTTGAGCCCTGCAAAATCAGAAATTCTAAAGATATATGAAAAACATGAAAACTACCTTCATTAACCTATCTTCATGACACCAAATGAGACATAAAACACAATAACTACAAAACCTTCAACCAACTAAAGTTTTTTTCTACTAAGGGTACTCTACCTTTCTCCCATACAACAATTTTTCTAATTTTTTCATCTTCATGCTCAAATTGAACACACAAATTGCATCCCACAACTTTCTAGATATAGAATGTAAAAACTTATTGCAACAAAATTTTGGAGACATGATCTGAGTATCCTAAACATTAAATTTCATTATTTCCTACACCATGTTTTTTTGGGAAATCAATGTGGTATGTTACACCCCCTATTTAGATAAGAATCCCATGACTGGTCTCCGTTGATGGTGAAGGCGAGATCACACATGAACAACCTATCAGTGACACCACATTAGTGCACAATCAAGCTATAATCAGAGAAGGTTTCGTGCTTCTACTTTTGAGATGACCAATGAAGGTTTTTCTCACACATTAGATTTTTACATTTTGGGCCCATTACACATTGAAATTCAGTTTTTAGACACAAAGTATAAATTGTAGGAATATGAAGGGCCAAGCTACCAAGCTTCTAAGATTGCTCAAGAGGAAGAGAGGATTCAATAGGACAAGGAGGATGACAAACAATATGATGACCTAGAGAATGACGAAGGTGATGAAAAACATTGAAGTGAAAACCCTATGTAGATAGAGGCACTCCAAAAATCTTATGCAAGAATGCAAGCTACGCACGCAAGGAATCAGAGGACTAAAGAAAAACGCCATGCTCTCTTCCACAAAGAACTTATTGATAGGAGTTTCAACATGGTATTTATAAAAAAGATACACTTACTCTTAGAAGCGGCAGGCATGGTTAACGCGCTCTAATTTCTAACAAAACGACCTCCTATATGCTATGATCCACTATGAGTACCAAAAGACACTATGAGGCTCTACTATGTACTAATTTATCCTAATCTATCATGTAGGTAAACCCTCAAACCCCATAACCCAACCGGGATCGATCCCATGAAGAAAACTACATTTTCCACTATCCATTCCTCCCCCTTCACCACCAATCAGGTGTCCAAAATCCATACTGCATTCTTTGAAACCACCCCATCGCACCTCATCACCCATCCTCACAACATCATTACCTTCTACCCCTACCCAAGCTCCCCTAGCATAGATTTTCCCACTCCCTGTACCACCTCCCTAAGGTCCTGTTCTTGATGTCAACTTAACAACATGCATATCCACTTCCATCCTTGACATGTGCACTTCAAGGTTCGCATCCTTACCCTATAATTGCCCTCCTCTCACTATTTTCTTTCCTACCTGTACCTCCTTCCAAACCCACCATTTCATTAGTCACACCTTTTCATTGCCCTTTTTAATGTAGCAGTACTACAAGAAAACTATAATAGGAGCAATGCATATATTGTCATCATTGGCGATCATTCCCCCCATCCCTGTCCCTTTTCCTACCTAAACCCACCACAATTCCCCATTCAAGCTTCACCACCGGGCACTCACCTACAAGCTTTCCCACCCCAAAAGGACACAACCATATGCTGCATGTATTGTACCTGAAAATCTTTGAATCAGAGGACTAAAGAAAGAGACCATGCTCTCTTCCACAAAGAACTTACTGATAGGAGTTTCAACATGGTATTTATCAAATAGATACACTTACTCTTAGAAGCGACCTCCCATATGCTATGATCCACTATGAGTACAAAAAAATTGTGTGAGGTTCTACTATAAATATACTTACTTATCCTAATCTATCATGTAGATCAACCCTTAAACCCCATAACAATCGAGATCCCTCCCATCAAGAAAACTACATTTGCCACTATCCATTCCTCCCCTTTCACCACCAATCAAGTGTCCAAAAACCATACCGCATGCTTTGAAACCACCCCATTACACCTCATCACCCATCCCCACAACATCATCACCTTGTACCCCTACCCAACCACCCCTAACACAGATTTTCCCACCCCCTGTATCACCTCCTTAGGGTCGTGTTCTTGATTTCAACATAACAACATGCATATCCACCTCCATCCCCGACATGTGGACTTCACATTGTACCTTTTGTGAAGTTTAGGAGTGCTCTAGGATGAATACGTAGATAGCCCTTACCTCTACTAAGCAAAACAATTACAAGACAAAAAAAGTACCTACTTTTCCCCAGTCCATGAAATTTTTCATCCAAAACAAAAACACAAAAATAAGATGCATTCCTCATCAAGGTGACGAGAAATTAATAATAGGCGTTGTTTTTTATCCTTTATGTCCCTCTCTTCTCCTGATTGTAAGAAATTTTATCTATCAAAATATTTTGATGCATTTGTCATTTCGAAATAGATGAGAAATATAAAGATATATCGCTATTAAGTGTGTTCCTACAAGCATTCGTAATTGAAGTTCATGTGGTGTCACAAAATAGCTAAGGCTCATAAATGATATATAGGGTAACCTTTGTTTGTCTATGCAGATGACAAAGATGGTGTGAGAGAGAGAGACACAAAGAGAGAGAGAGAGAGACACAGAGAGAGAGAGATGCCATATTAGTATTCAAGAGAAATGATATTTGGAACACTATGAGTTTGACGTATAAAGAGACTTGAACTAACTCACAAAACAAAATAATCTAAAGAAATGTATGTGTGCCTAGGCACATGTCTGCATATGTATGATTTTTTTTCTCTAACGACATGCATGCGTGCATTGATAGGCATTAACACATACACACAACTTAATCCCTACTATCCGTCCTCAAGGAACTTGTGTGAGAGGTGTGGGATATCGCATATAATTTTATTTCCACTCATCTAATTCATAGAAGCTTTGTTCTTTCTCGAACCAAAATGTTGGAAAAACTTGGCTTCAAATTCGCTATATAAGGTAGAGTTATGTTTTGTTTCCTCATCCATTGACCCACCTATCTATGAGATAATTTTGATTTGTAGCTTTCTTTATGATGTCCGTTTTTTTCGAGAAAATCATACAAACAATCAAATGCCTCTATATGCTCTTTCTGTATTCAATGGAGCCCTCGCAGAAAATAAACTATAATCTAATATAAAGATTTTTTTTTTGTAGAAGCAAAGCCTGAACAGGAAGGATTGATATCAAAATTTAAACATACACAACTTTATCGTCTAAGAGGATAAAATGATATGCTCCATGCATCGTACCCTAACAATGCCTGAATCTGCGACTTGGTTTAGAGCATCCTAAAGTTAAGTGAGATCTATTGACAAGAAGCTTTGATGGGCGAGGCAACGGATTACTTGTATCTACTTTGGAATGCTATTAAAGGGAAAGCTATCAGGAAAATGTACAACACTATACCTTATTTGTCCAGTTTGGGAGTGCTCTAGGATGACTACATAGATAGCTCTTATCTCTATTAAGAAGAAGAATTACAAGACACAAAAACTACCTACTTTGCCCTAGTCCATGAAAATTTTAGTCCAAAAAAAAGACAAAAATAAGATGCATTCCTAATGAAGGTGATGAGAAATTAATAATGGGCATTCTCTTTAATCCTTTCTGTTTCTCTCTTCTTCTTATTGTTAGAAATTATATCCATCAAAATATTTTGATACATTTCCCATTTCGAAATACATGAGCAATATAAGGATGTATCCCTACTAATTGTGTTCGTACAAGCATTCATGATTGTAGTTCATGTGATGTCACAAAGTAGCTAAGAATCGTAAATGATAGATAGGGTAACCCTTGTTTCTCTATGCAGATATGACAAAGATAGTGTGAGAGAACGAAGGAGAGGCATAGAGAGAGAGAGGCCATATTATCGAATCTCCCCCCGAAGATAGAATAATCACGAATAAAGAAATAAAATATACCCATGTCTCCATACAAAATGAAGTCAAGGAAAAACAAAATTTGGATACATTAAAGCTTCCAAGCTCGTCAAGCATCCAATAGATGGATTTTTCCTTTTGGAAGAACCTTCCTTACAACATCTCTGACTTTTGTTCTAGTGTTTAGGTAAATGAAATCCACCTCTAGCTCCATGAACTTCTTATTCACAAAGTGGTAGAAAACTTCACTTTGCTTCAATCTAACATGGTACACTGAGTTCTTTGAGTACATAATGTTACTTACATTGCTGTATTAGATGATGACCTTTTCCATTGATGTAGAATCCCATGTCTTCAAACATGTATTTAATCCATGTTTCTTTTCAAAATGCTTGAGTAGTTAGTACCTCTATATAGAGCTGCTCGAGTGCCTATGTGGTGTTTAGTTTCTTGTAATACTAGTGAAATAGCTACGTTCCAAGTTAGAATCCAAAACCACTTATTAACTTTTATCAGAGTATTTCTTACCCAATCTACATATGTTAATGCATGTATACATTGTTGAAACTTTTTCTCATTTAAAAAAAAACGAAATTGCATGCAACTTTCACATATCTCAATATTCATCTCACTCCATCATGGTGCACTTTGCAAGGCATATGTATAAATTGACCCACCAAACCAAATCCAAAACGTAAATACGGTACTCCTTTTTTATATAGGTCAATATCAATTCACTACAACATATGAGGGGCATACCGACGCTGCATATACTGACGGTCATAGTCGGCGTCGGTATAGCCCTTGTAAAATCTCACTAAGAGATGCCGATGGTCAAGTGATCGTCGGTATGACCGTTTTAAACAGATCGTCGGTGTGGCCCGGAGCCGCCGGTATAAGCGTCGGTATAGGCGTCGGTATATGCATTGGTATGAGCATCGGTATAAGTGTCGATAATTTACTGGCATCTACCGACGCGTATACCGACATTACCGGCACCTATACCGGCGGCAAATTTTAAACATACCACGAACCTGAGAGCAAAACTTCACATTTCTGCGCGTGTTTGAGTACTGTCGGTCTACTGTCGAACTTGCGCGCACGAACCTCCATTGTCCTGTGCACACACACACACACGGATCTCTCTCTCTCTACACACACACACTCTCTCTCGGCTTAGATCTCACATCTTGGTAGGTGTTGCGCGTACTATTAGCATTTGTGTTTCTCTATGCTTTAGGGTTTCTAATTTCTCTTTTCGTTGATTTTGCAGAAGTTCGTTGGCATCGATTGTTTGGAATTGGACGAGAGACGACCTACATTACGCTTTGACGACAACGATTCAAAGAGGGACAAACTTGTAAGTGATTCTTTTATTCGCTATTGATAGAGAGAGAAGGAGAGAGAGAGAGAGAGAGAGAGAGAGAGAGAGAGAGAAAGAGAGAGAAAGACAGAGACAGAGAGAGAGAAAGAAAGAGAGAGAGAAGAGAAAGGAAGATACACATTAATTTACACATGCATACATACACACATACATGTACACACATGCATGCTTACATACACACACCTATACACACATGCATGCTTACATACACACACACATATACACATATGCATGCATACACACACACATAAATTTACACAAATGCATACATACACACACATGCATACACACATACATACACACATATATATACACATATGCAAACATACACATACACACACACATATACACACATACATACACACACGCATATATACACACATATACACACATGCATGCATACATACACACACATATACCGGCATGCATGCATACACACATATATACACACATGCATACATACACACATATACACACATGCATGTATACATACACACACATGTATACACATGCATACACATACACACACATACACATACATGCATGCATACATACACACACGTACAGACACATGCACACACATGCATGCCTACATACACACACATACACATACACACACATGTATACACATGAATACATACACACACACACATGTACACATGCATACATACACACACATATATACACACATGTATACATACACACATATAATCCTATTTTTATTTTGAAGTTTTTTTTTACATCAACTATATAAAAATAGGATTAGGGTTTTAGGGTTAAATATTTAAGATTAGGGTTTTAGGCTTTTAACACCTACATAACATATATGCACACATACACATGCACATATAATACATATATACATGTATATACACATGTATACAGAAATATACATATTTTAGGTCTAGATATTTAAGATTAGGGTTTTAGGGTTTAGTATTTGATATTTAAGTCTAAGTCTTTCTGATTAGGGTTTTGGGATTTTAATACGTAGATAACATATATACACAAACACCCATATACATATAATACATACATACATGTAGATACACATGCATACAAAAATATACATATTTTAGATTTAAATCTTTAAGATTAGGGTTTTAGGGTTTTAACACCTACATAACATATATGCACACATACACATGCACATAAAATACATATATACATGTATATACACATATATACAGAAATATACATATTTCAGGTCTAGATATTTAAGATTAGGGTTTTAGGGTTTAGTATTTCAGATTTAAGTCTAAGTCTTTCTGATTAGGGTTTTAGGATTTTAATACATTGATAACATATATACACAAACACACATATACATATAATACATACATACATGTGGATACACATGCATACAAAAATATACATATTTTAGATTTAAATATTTAAGATTAGGGTTTTAGGATTTTAACACCTACATAACATGTATGCACACATACACATGAACATATAATACATATATACATGTATATACACATGTATACAAAAATATACATATTTTAGGTCTAGATATTTAAGATTAGGGTTTTAGGGTTTAGTATTTCAGATTTAAGTCTAAGTCTTTTTTATTAGGGTTTTACGATTTTAGTACGTAGATAACATATATACACAAACACACAGATACATATAATACATACATACATGTAGATACACATGCATACAAAAATATACATATTTTAGATTTAAATCTTTAAGATTAGGGTTTTAGGGTTTTAACACCTACTTAACATATATGCACACATACACATGCACATATAATACATATATACATGTATATACACATGTATACAGAAATATACATATTTTAGGTCTAGATATTTAAGATTAGGGTTTTAGGGTTTAGTATTTCAGATTCAAGTCTAAGTCTTTCTGATTAGGATTTTAGGATTTTAATACGTAGATAACATATATACACAAACACACATATACATATAATACATACGTACATGTAGATACACATGCATACAAAAATATACATATTTTAGATTTAAATCTTTAAGATTAGGGTTTTAGGGTTTTAACACCTACATAAGATATATGCACACATACACATGCACATATAATACATATATACATGTATACAAAAATATACATATTCTAGGTCTAGATATTTAAGATTAGGGTTTTAGGGTTTAGTATTTCAGATTTAAAGTCCAAGTCTTTTTTATTAGTGTTTTAGGATTTTAATATGTAGATAACATATATACACAAACACACATATACATATAATACATACATACATGTAGATACACATGCATACAAAAATATACATATTTTAGATTTAAATCTTTAATATTAGGGTTTTAGGTTTATAACAACTACATAAGATATATGCACACATACACATGCACATGTAATACATATATACATGTATATACACATGTATACAGAAATATACATATTTTAGGTCTACATATTTAAGATTAGGGTTTTAGTGTTTAGTATTTCAGATCTAGAATTTTAAGATTAGGTTTTTAATTAAATATATATAATTAAATATATAAAATCAAATATATAAAAATAGGATTACATAAGGAAAAAAATCTTAATATATATATAAATATATATATATAATAAGATAATTATATACATAAATAAATATAAAAAGAACTAGTGTATTAAATAATTTAATTAAATATATATAATTAAAGATATAAAATCAAATATATAAAAATAGGTTTACGTAAGGGAAAAAAATCTGAATATATAAATAAATATATATATATAAAATAAGATAATTATATACATAAATAAATATAAAAAGAACTAGTGTTTTAAATAATTTAATTAAATATATAAAATTAAATATATAAAAATAGGATTACATAAGGAAAAAAAATCTGAATATATAAATAAATATATATATAAAATAAGATAATAATATACATAAATAAATTTAAAAAGAACTAGTGTTTTAAATAATTTAATTAAATATTTATAATTAAATATATAAAAATAGGATTACGTAAGAAAATCTGAATATATAAATAAATATATATATAAAATAAGATAATTATATGCATAAATAAATATAAAAATAACTAGTGTTTTAAATTATTTAATTAAATATATATAATTAAATATAATTAAGTAAAGAAAAAAACTGAATATATAAATAAATATATAAATACACAAACACACATACTTATATACCTATCTATATTCACATATATATACATATACACATATATATACACATGCATACATATATATACATGTTTTAGTTCTAGGTCATTTGGATTAGTGTTTTAGGGTTTTAACACGTACATAACATATATACACACATACACATACACATATAATACATATATACATGTATATACACATGTGTATAGAAATATACATAATTTAGGTCTAGATCTTTAAAATTAGGGTTTTAGGGTTTAGGCATACATATAACTTAATTAAGAGGAAAAAAATCTGAATAAATAAATAAATATATATATAAAAAATCTGAGACGAGATAAGAGCGGTTTGCTTTAAGTCGACTCCACAAGATTATGGACAGATGAAAGGGATACATTTGTACTTCCTAAACACTGTGAGCAAGTTCTTTTTATACCAGATTCAAAAGACCCAGAGTGGCTATTTGTTTTACAAGTCGCTCCACGTAGTAGACAAATTTTTGAAAATGCAGATGTAGAAGAAAGTCCATCTCTAGTGGACTCAGAGATTCATTCGATAGTTGAGGAGGAAGAGATCATTGTTCGAGAAGAAGAGGTCATTGAAGAAGAGGTCATTGTTCGAGAAGACGAAGCAATAGACGATGATCAGGAGGAAACGAGCATAGCAAGCGATTTAGAAGCCATCAATTTAGAGATAGATATTCTCGGTGCATCGGATCTTCAAGAGGATGCTAGAATAGAGGACTTTTGAATAAAAGACTTGTACGTACTAATTTTTGGTTTTTTTTTTTGTTTATTCCCTATATTATTTTTCTTATCGCATGCTAATTATTTGAGTTCTTTTATTACAAAGCACGATGGGAGACAGTCCTCCAGTCACTCCACAGTCCATGACAGAGGAGCAGTTTTTGGAGTTCATCTCTCAGGTTCCTCCTGCGTATATGGTCGCTGCATCACAGTATTCGATCGCTCGTGGTAGCACTCCTCCCGGACTCACTCCTGGCGGCCTTACTCCTGCCGGCCTCACTTCCACTGGCCTCACTCCTGTCGGTGTCACTCCCGCCGGTGTCACTACTGCCGGTGTCACTCCTGAGGGTGATGCTACTCTCGTAGGAGGTATGTCTCCTAGCTTTGTGACTCCACCATGACCATCTTTGCAGCCATCTCCTACTGGGTCTACTAGTAGACATGTGCGTTTGACACCTCACTGCGATACAGGGTCTGGCCCGTCTTGTAGATTGAGGTCACGCTCTAGAGCAGGAGGTTCTAGGAGTGGATCTACAAGTAGGTCTGGAGGTGGAGGAGGTGGTTGTTGTGCAGGTAATGCGACGGAGGTTGTGTCGCCCGCTTCTACTCCTAGGACGAGTACCTCAGATGTAGGTACGCCACATAGAACACCACGTAGTACACCACGCAGTACACCACGTACACCTTGGGGTGCTCATGACCATGATGACTCCAAGGTGTATAGTATCCGAGATGGAGCTCCGGTGATGGATGCGGCTGGCAAAGCAATGCGTGCACGCATACGATAGCTTTGCTCCATCCAGTTTGGACACTCCATCATGTTGAAATGGAGTGAAGAGGATAAAGATCGGAAGAATTATATCACACAGAAGATTTACCAGGAGTTCCGACCAGCCGATGGACAGTCGATTGTCAGTTCAGAGTGGATTCTGCACACCGCACGTGAGGTCATGTCGCATCGACGATCCGAGGCTCGTGATGCATTCAGAGAAGGCTTACCAAAGCCTACGTGGTTAGATGCTGAGGAGTGGGACATGATTCGTGATGAGCAGTAGCAGACTCCTGATCGATATCGCCAGCAGCAAAATGCCGCAGCCACACGTCTAGACATGATTGGACCGTCACATTTGGGCAGCGGCAGATATGACACTATGCGTCATGAGTTTGTAAGTACCATTTCATTTATTGAGTTTATTTGTGTTACATTTCTCATATATATTTCTCTAATATTTTTATATTTTTTTAAGGAGCTGGCAATGGGTCGTCCTCCAACACGATCGGAGGAGTCTTATGGATATAATCATGGGTTGACTACACTATTGCAAGACTTGGAGGGACACGGTGCGGTAGTTTCATGGGAGCATTTGCGATGAGGTAATTAATTTATAAACTTGGTTTTTACTTGTTTGTAATTTTCATCTGAATTTATCTCATTCCATTAATGTTCTTTTTTGCAAGACTGTTGATATGGAACGTTCTTTGCATGTGTATGGCAGTGGAAGACCAATATTTTGTATTTGATTTCCATATGGCAATACATTGCTTTGCCACATTTTGTAAAAGCGTCATATATGACAGTGGTTTGCCACACTCTTGTACATGCTTCATTATTGAAATATATAACTTCTTTTGTACATGGTTCATTGTTCATTCTGATTATCGATCTCTTTTGTGTACAATAATACTCTGTTTCATGAAATCATATTTCCGTTGTCATTAGAGTACACATCACATGTACTCGGTTTTTTTTGGGCAGAGTCTATTGTCTTTTGTTCAGCAACATCATGGTAATGTTGCTGTATCAAAAGACAAAACACTCTGCCCAAAAAAAATTTTGCAGGTATGGTCGTCGGTATACGTGACGGTACTCCCAGTAGTGTCATCGAAATAACCGTCAGTACACCCAGGAGACGATGCAGCAGAAGCCGATTACCGACGCATATACCGATGTTTATACCGACGCCTATACTAACGTATATATCGACGCATATACCGACGTTTATACCGACACTTTGGTACCGACGCGCAAACCGACCTTTACACCGGCGTCACGGCAAATAAAGCCGCGTTCATTTTCCTCGGTAAAAACCTCGGTATACCTTCCATCTATTGTAGTGATTGTCATTTATATCTATTTGTATCATGAAAATATTTCCCATCATCCGTGAGTTTCACATAAGCATGATGTGGTGCATTGATAGGTATCCAAGCACTCATCCAATACGTAAGTATGTTAAATCCTCAAAATTCCCTCTTGCATTGAGACTCCTTCAATTTTAAGAAAATATTCATGCTCTCCCAAATCTAACATCAGAAGTTCAAATTTCTTGTGTTTTAAGATCAATAATTCTCTTTTCATCATTGTCAATAACAATCAAATCATTCACATAAATCACAGAAAAGAGTGAATAATAAATATCCTTTGACAATAAAAACTAAGTTATACCTTTCCATTGACTGATCACTTTTTCACTCTATTTTGTGAACCTATTTCTATCCAATAGCTTTTATGTTTGGTGGCAATTTCACTAATTCTGAGGTATCACTCTTCTTCAATGCATTCAATTCATAATATGTTGCTTTTTATCAATATTTATTACACGATGCTCCATAAAAAATCCTCAGCTCGCCCTGCTTTTTTCTATCTAGCATGTATGAATAATGAAGTTTCATAGAATTGTTCTAGAGATTCAATCTGTCTACAAAATGTGTCAATTTCATAGATCTTCTCAAAATTTTTCTTCATCTCTAGTTGATCTTGTTTCTCGTCTTGCATGTTTAAGAACATATTTTTCCTTTATATCTTTTAATATTCTTGGTGTGACTATTTCACCTTCAATATGCGACTCAAATGCATACTTTTATATGTTTTCTTTCTATTACTCCCATTACCTTGCATAGTCCTTTGCGTTTTCACTTCATTATGCTTTTCGTTTGAGAAACTCATAGCATCCATAGTTTTGGCTTTTTTCATGATCATAATGTCTCCAAATTGGTTTTAGCTCATTATGACCATTATGCATAACATCATTTGAATCATTTTCTATGATTGCCATATCTTTGGATGCATACAATGAAGCGTTTTTATTAAATATTACATCTCTATTCACAATACTATATTTGACCATAGGATTGTAGAATTTGTTTCCTTTCTTTTTTCTTTGAATATCCATTGAATATGAATTTTCTAGAATTTAGCTCAAATTCACGTCTCAACTGACAAGGCATGTAGGAGAGCGAATGGATCCAAAAACTCAAAAATATCTTACGCTTCGTTATGGGTCCATAGTATCTCATACAATATAAAATAATGCACCATTCCTATAGGACATGTACAAGTGTATTACTTCTTCTTCCCAAAAGCTATCAAAGAATGTCTTTTCATTAAGCATAGCTTTTGGAACTTCTCATTTTCATTACTTTTTCATTTTCTACAACATTATTTTATTGTGGTGTGTATTTGCAAGATAATTTTTATTTAATGACATCGTAACTTAGATATTGATTAGATTCTCTTAAATATATTGTTCTCATAAATACGGTAATAGAAACTTTATGTACATGCTCAATTTCTTTGCAACCATACTCTTGACCTCGACAAATCATTCAAATAACTCACGTTTTAGCTTAAACAAGCATATCCAATTCTATGTTCTATAATTGTAAATGATTATAATGAAGTAGAGTGATATGTAAATTGATTTTTTTCTTGTACAATTACCTACATCACTATTTTCAATTCCCAATGTGTTCTAGTTGTTAGTAAAGAGAGTGGTGGCATATGACTAACAAATACCTAAATTAGCCAAAGAGAATCTCAACCATAAATAGTCAATAGAAACATTGAACAATATGTTAATCTCAACCTCACAACTAGAACTAGACATAGTACGCTACTTCTTGACCATTGAAGATATGCATGAAGCAAAACCCTTGGGGACACATGAGTTTCATAGAAACCAATCCAATCTAATTTTGATAATGCATGTAAATTTGTTGGTCCATATCCTTCCTTGCAATAAAATAATTGAGGTTGTACCACTCAATGTCAAAATATGCAATTACCTACCTACCAATGCTTGACACCTAGGATATGCATAAAATTCCTCATCTGAGAGATAGAAAAATGAACATGAGGTTGGCTTATACATAATTAAATGTAGCATAAAATTGTCTATTTATAGTGGAAGACATCAAATGCATATTCAATATCATGAAGGCTCAACGATAAATCTATCTCCATGGGAATGACAATAGGTTGTCAATCTCCAAGGCCAAAACATTACAATAATATGTTAGTGTATTTTGTTTGATGTAATGTTTCCAATATCAACTTTATAGATTGAATTCCTTGATAATGTGCAAAAGCCCCAAGTCTAACACAAGGAGCATGCAAATGAGCCCAAAGAGCCCCAAGTTTAACACAAGCGGCATGCAAATGAGCCCTAAATTTAGCAATAACATTCTCATTGAGACCGATGAACAACAGATGCTCAATATACATTGTCTAGGTGGTTAATATATAAGGTGCTCTCTAGTGGATCCTTCTCAAATCAACCTTCTATCAACTAGGGATGTATCTTTTCATAGCATGCACATGGTTTGTAATTCGATCAATACAATAACTTTCTCTACCTCCAAACTTTTTTTTCAAGAGGATAGGTGTGAAAAACATAGACTTATTCATGTATATCATCATTTGGAAATGTAGTTTTCTAATGTCGAATTGGTTTACAATCCAATCTCGATTATTTGCGAGTACATAGATGCTACTAGCAATCGTCATTCACCACATGGAAGAAAATCTCTCATCAAAATCAATGCCCTTCTCTTGAGCACAACATTTGGCACCAAGTCTAGCCTCAAATCAATGGTTCCATCAAGCTTATAGTTCAACTTCTATAAGCTTTTACTACCAACCTCCTTGATGCCAAGGTGAAAGTCACATAATGAAAGATTACCATTATTCATAAGGGCATAAAATTCATATTGCATAGTAGCCATGATTTCTTTTTGTGGCTCATCAAAAGAAAAACGACAATTCAAATCACAAAATTTATAGACATACATTTCATACCAATTTGATGCAAAAGATACCTTATGAGATATTCAAAAATTTTGATAAGACAAAGGTTTATCTAGCTTTCTATCTATAGAAGTGTGCACTATTTATTTCGCATAATTTTTTACCTCCTTGCTATCATCTTTCTTATCAGTAACTCTATCTTTCAAATCATGAATAGAAGGATATGCCTCAATATTTAAAATCATTAACGGCCAAGAAATCACCTTCTTAAGACCAAAATGTGACTAAGAACTTGTAAAAGAGGTAGCAAAGTGTCATACACATCCTTTGAGCTAATTGATATCTCCTTTCCACATGAAACCAATGTTTGAATCGGACATTCCATGAAATATACATTTCACCAACAAGAATAGGTCTCATTCCTAGATGCTATACAAGATAGTCTCTGCTTTTAAAATTAGGCTCCAAAAAATTATGTTTTATATTGTAATCATACATTTTCTTCTATTTTTGTCATAGAATAATGGGTATTTCATGCAACCATAAGCACATAGATAAGAATTAGAAATCTTGTGGCCATTGGTATACTTTTTAATTACATATATTTCATAATTAACAACCTTGATATAGAAGAAATTAGATCAAGCATGGATTTGACCATATACCTTAGCATTTCCATGAGAGACATGTTCTTCCTTGTAGTAGTTACATTTCAATTAATATGATATGGCACTATAAAATTATGTTTTATCTCTGCCTTAGCCAAAAAATGAATTAAAATTAGAACACATATACTTGAATTCTGGATCAGTAGAGATGGTGCATACTTATTATGCTAATAGATTCTCGACCATAAGTAGCAATAATTTAAATCACATAAAGCCCTTTGAATTTCACTTTCATTGGATAAATCCATGCATGTTTTCAAATAACATCAATGAAACTCAAAAAATTACGCTATTTGCAAATGAAGGTATCCACATGGCACCATGAACATGACTATGAACAAGCTGCAATTTATGTTGAGCTCAAAGTGAAATGTCTATGGGAAAGGAAGAATTTTGCATTTTACCCAAAAATGAAAAAACAAAAGCCCTCAAAAACATGATTCGAAGGATTCTCAAGTTTGGGAAACAAGGAAGCCATTTCATATTTGTTTTAGGTGAATCAATCTCGCAAATTCTAGGTGACAAAAGTGAGCATGGCAAAGTCTTGCATCTAAAATAGCTTGAGAATCATGAACTCTTCATGCTAAATAATTATACAATATTGCATAATCTATTATCTTATACAACCCATGCCATGAGAATTCACAAAAAATGCAATTACTGCAATTCAAAAGATCATCAACTGTACTCCTATCATCAACGAACTGAACAATCTAAGAGATTTTGGCTAGTGTGGAAGAATATTATAAATTATTCTCCTTTTTTGTTACATGTAAAGCATCTCATCATGTCAAAGTGCTATGATTGATAGTAATTAGAACGATATTTCTAGAGCCCATGATAGAACAAGAGATTTTGTTTCACATGTCATAGTATTCCCTCTAGGATAGACATGCGTAAAATCAAGAAAGGATGATGCAATGTAAACCGCTTGATTGCATCATTATCAGAATACCAAACACTAGATTCTACTAGAGTCATATATGTCAATCAAAAGGAGATAGGGAAAAGAGCTCACTCACACACCCTCACACTCAAGAGGAGCACACACAGATTGAGGCAAGGAAGAATGATCTTCTTCTTCTTCTTCTTCTTCTTCTTCTTCTTCTTCTTCTTCTTCTTCTTCTTCTTCTTCTTCTTCTTCTTCTTATTCTTCTTCTTCTTCTTCTTCTTCTTCGTCTTCTTCTTCTTCTTCTTCTCCTTCTTCTTCTTCTCCTTCTTCTCCTTCTTCTCCTTCTTCTCCTTCTTCTTCTTCTTCTTCTTCTTTGTCTTCTTCTTCTTCTTCGTCTTCTTCTTTTTCTTCCTCTTCTATTACATAAAAGTAATATACAAGAATGACCTAAAAGAAAAATACAACTATTGTCGTATATAAAGAACAATACACAAGGAAAATCCTCATGTCTGCAAATGATTGACCTGGCAAGAAAAAAATGTGTCATCACTCTAGCTAGATAAATCTACCAAAGCTCACCAAAGTATCCATAGCATATATTGACATGATCAATATACATGTCAGAGAAATGAAAATGTGCTATGTTTCATCCTTGATCATCAGGTGTTTTACTTGATATCTCAACTCTCCTCGTCGTAACTACTATTCATAGCATCTTTGCACTTAGATCTCATCATCGTTGGAATGTACATCAGTTGGAAATTAAAACTGCATGGTGATTTACATGAAGAAGTGTATGTATTTTAGACCCATCGATTTGTACAAAAACAGCATGAAAACAACATGTCTAGGTTGAAAAGGAATTATATGGTTTGAAGCAAATACCATGTGCTCAGTAAGAAAACATACATGCCTAGTTGATAGAACATGGTTTTGACAACAATCCAGCCAAGAACGCCTTATATCTTAAGTGAGTAGATGACATAACTCTCATCATTGTTGTGTATGTGGATGACATGTTGCTCACAAGTCCTAATGAGAAGCATTTTCCTGAATTTAAGGCTGTTTTTTATGCCTCTTTTGAGAAGCCACATTTTGGGCATTAGCATCATTATTTTGCCATTCAATTTATGAAAGCTGATGGGGGAAATGCTTTACGTCAAACCAAATATATTGACACATTAGTGTAGTGTTTTGGTCTTCAAAATTGAAAATCTATTGGCATTCGTACGGAAATAGGTTTATGATTGAGTCTTCATAATGCTAGAGATGCATTTGATGACATTGTCTATCAACAAGCTCATGGATGCTTAGTTTATTTATGTTTAATGTGGCTTCATATTCAGTTTTTTGTCTTAAAGAATAACAGATTTATGCATTGCCTAGGTTTCATGTATATGCACACAATTAAGCACCTTTTTTGCTACTTGAGTGGTACCGAGCTACTTGGATTTTTTTATCCCAAGGGGGTATCTTTACGACAAAATTTACATGCTTTTGTGACTCAAATTCGGTTGGTCGATATGAAATGGGTGTGCACACTATTTGTTTCTGCTTCATGCATGGTAACTCATGCATATATTGGTTGAGAAATAAGGAGTCTATTTTTTCCACTTCTAGTTGTGAGGTTGAGTATACAGCAGATTTTACAACCACTATTGAGTGTGTGCGGCTCAGAGGTCTTTTGGCTGATTTGGGTGTTGGTCTGTCTTTCGCAACCACCATCTTCAGTAAAAATCAAACCACATTGGCAGTGGCAAGGAATCCTATGTTCCATGCCTGCACAAAGGAGATTGAGTTGCATTATCATTATGTGAGGGAGAGATTCTATACTATAAATTACAAATCTTTTCAAACAAGTTTTACCTTGAGAAAATTTTGAGGCTTTCTATAAAGATATAGGTTCTTACTTCTTTTTGTGAATTGATCTCTTTTTACATAGCTTGGCACTTACAAGAGTACCAGCTCCTTGTTCACCACATCACTCCTAGGAGGATCTGTTTATATAGTTTGGTAGTCATGTGTGTGAACACACTTAGAAATTTTTTGGTACTTTTTTCCCACTTTATGATGTTTTTTCCATTGACTTCCATATGCCCCAATAACCCTAATCGGTTACTTATCTTTGTACATTCATTTGGTAATATATTCAGTATTGTGTGTTATGCTCAAAGCTTCTTCTTCTTCCTTTTTTTGTTTATGTGCTCTCGTAGACCTCAAACTCCAATAGTGGGCATGATTTTATATTTTTTAAACTCCCTTAGGACCAACATGACCACAGAACATGAAAGTTGGGGTGTGATATTTTTCAACCTCCATTTTTACACCAAGTGGTCCTGTTGGCCTTGAAGGGATAAAAGGAAGTGAACACATAAGATAAGCCATATTTTTATGTTTTTAGGTCTTAAAAAAACCTTTGACTATTGAGAAATATGTCTTCTGATATAATGCACTTAGTTTCTAGGTGCCTATTACATTATGCATATGAAGAACGCTTTGACAATTTCATGAAGAATTTTACTTTGGAGGCCTATTACATCATATATCCTAGATGTTGAAAAGTAAGGCTAGTTCTCATATTTGATCATTTCTATACAACATTTTCCCTTGTTATATTCGATATTTTATTTTTAGACTTCATTGGAGTCTCACACACTTATAGACATCCTCTAGCATCATGCATGATTCATGAATTCCTTCCAATACCTCCATGTAGACTATAAAGTGTATGTTTTTGCTCAAATAAGGTTGAGCTCCATAGAAACTTAAATATGAGTTTAATCTTTAATGTTTCTCTTTCTTGTACTGCTTCAAATTTCATAAAGAGTAAGAAGGGCCTCAATGATGCAAGCACATTATTTTGTAGTCATGAAATAACCCCAAGTTCCGTTCTTCAATCTCTCTTTGTTGCCCTGGACAATTCCCTAAGTGTCATGCTAGCACAATGGTATGCACCAACATGAGGAGATCCTCCTAAATGTGAGTTTGTGGAGATTTGAGTGTGGTATGATGACCATGAGCAAGTGGACTACGAAAGTGAATCAGTGAGAAGCACACTAACATATGCACACACGCATGCACATACAAGGCAAAAAAGAGAGAGTACAATAGAATCTTTGATTATCCAACCCAAAAATAGTGTAGAATACTCTAGAATATGTTCACTCTTCAATTACCTACCTCGAAAATGAACTATCTAGCTCTTTTTATATCTTTTTGACTAGCTTTGGCCTTGTTAGACTAAGTATCCAACTTAGTTAAAAATAATGCTCCCTAACTCATTTGAAGGCTCAAACGGGTTTAGAAAACTATGAATTTGGATACATAAGTGGTTCTGCTACTCCTCAAGATCAAGAAATCCTCCGCTTCAAAAAAACGGAGTGTATTTTACCATAAATAGGATTTACAATGAAGTGCAATGATAACACTCATTGTCTATTGTACATTTGATTTGGAAAAACATGATTGGCCTGATTGCCAGATCGTCAATGGCTTCCTTGTCTAATTGGGCCTCATTAACCTTCTCTTTGATTTTTTTTCTCTTTGGCTTCCTTTTTGGTACAATTAGTAAGCCTAAGTTCTTGGCTAATTATGTAGGATGACACATTCTCTTATTACCTCACATAACAGAACTACATGTGATCCCATGCTTGTCATTTTTATCACATTTACTTTGAAAAATTGTAAAAGCCTAGAGAAAAAGGAATCTCGTGAAGTTAGGGATCACTTTTTAGGTGAAGGAAAATTCAAAATTCAAACTCAAGACATGTGTATATATACACATGTTTTTAGCCACGGTATAAGAGAGCTATTTTGAAAACATTGAGCTAACTCAATGAGCATACTTTGAGCTAACTTCATGTATGATTAGTCCACTACACTTCCCTTGTATCATATGTTCATTAACATTTACATTTTCATTCATTTCATCAAGTACAACTCTTTCTACTTTTCACTGTTGCATCTTCATCATCACAGTGATCTTATGGAATTGGTTTCTCTACGTGTAGTTATTCCCTTTTTATACTTTAACTTGGGATACTTAGATTGAAGTATCTAGTACTAGATACCTACATATCAAATTGAAAAATTTTTTGTTTAATAGATCTTGAGATATGAAGCATAGAAGGTGACTCTATTTGCACACCTTCTAGATCTTGAAAAGTGGGGATGACCCCCCTAGCTTGTTAGATTGATTTCTCAGTGTATGGTACAACTAAATTGATGCAATAACTTCCTTTCATTAGCTATTGTTAAATCTCTATCCTAACTAATGGTATCTATTAAGAATAACAGTGACAGGATAACCTACAATGTTCTTAGGATTAAAAGGGGTCTCTAATCAGAGGCCCTATAATATTTTCCCACTACACAGATTAATAAATCACTACCATAATTTACTAAAATATTATCTTATCTTTTGCATCTTAGTGCCTCAAACTTCCACTCATTATATTCACCACTTTAATCACTGATCAATTCACTGATCAGAATGTTATGTTACTTAGAAATATCTAATACACACTTACTATTTGTGCAAATCACGTATTATCGGAATAGAGCACAAGACACAATACTGAATATATTTCTAGAGAATGTACAAAGATAAGTATCCCATTAGGGCAATAGGCGTATATACAAGCCGGGGGAAAAAACCTCCTAAAGAGGGAAAAAAGTTCCCCGGTGGTCCTAGAGTGTTCACACACATCACTACCTCTATATATCAACAATTCCCCCCGGGGAGTGATGTAGTGAACAAGTAGCTAGCACCCATGTATAAGGAAGTGCCAAGCTATGTGGAGATCACTCCACAAAAGGAAGTAAGCCCAAAGCTTTGCGAAAAGCTTGAAACTTATCCCTAGGCAGAGCCTTCATGAGAATTTTTGCAATGTTCTCCTGTGTGGGCACATATGCCAAGCTGATCTCCCCAGCAGAGAACCTCTCCTTGACATAATGATAATGCACCTCAATGTGCTTAGTGCGAGCATGGAACACAGGGTTCCTCACAACTCCCAATGTGCTCTGGCTGTCAGTGAAGATTCGTAGTAGAAGACTAACCAACACCCAAATCAGCCATAAGGCATCTGAGCCACACACACTCAATAGTTGTTGTGAAAGCTTCCCTATACTAAGCCTCACAACTGGAAGTGGCCACAGTAGACTGCTTCTTGCTCAACCAAGATATACATGAGCTACCAAGCATGAAGCAAAAGCCACTAGTGGACACACGAGTGTCAAAGCAACCAGCCCAATTAGAGTCAGAAAAAGCATCCAAATCTGGCGGTAGTGATCCTCCCTTGGGATAAAACAAACCAAGTAGTCGGGTATCACTCAAGTAGCAAAAGATGCGCTTAACTGCCTACCAATGCTTGACTCTTGGGCAATGCATAAACCTGCTTATCTATGAGATAGCAAACTAAATATCTGGCCGAGTAGTGCATAAGTAAATCAAGCATCCATTAGCCTTCTAATAGACAACAACATCAAATGCATCTCTAGCATCATGAAGACTCAGTCGTAAACCTGTTTCCATAGGAGTAGCAATAGGTTTATAGTCTTCAAGGCCAAAATGCTACAATAATGTGTCAATATATTTCCTTTGACACAAAGCCATTCCATCATCAACGTGCATAAATTGAATGCCCAAATAGTTAAGCAAATGCCCCAAATCAGACATCTCAAATGAGGCATCTAAATCAGCCTTAAAATCAACATTATGCCTCTCATGAGGACCAGTGAGCAGCATGTCATCAACATAGACCACAATGACTAGAAGTACATCATTATCACGCTTAACATATAAGGTTCTTTCAATTGGACTGTTCTCAAAACCATGCAGATATGCATGTATCTTCTCATACCAAGCACGTGGTGCTTGCTTTAAACCACATAATGCCTTCTTTAACCTGCAAACCTGGTTCTCATGCCCTTTCTACACAAAGCCATGGGGCTCAAAAACATACACTTCTTCATGCAAGTTACCATTCAGAAATGCAGTTTTAATGTCCATCTGATGTACATTCCAACCATGATGGGTTGCAAGTGCACAGATGCTCCGAATAGTAGTCATATGGTATATAGGTGCAAAGGTCTTATCAAAATCAATCCCTCTTTCCTGTGCATAACCCTTTGCAACAAGCCTAGCCTTATACTTCTCAGCTGTTCCATCACGCTTACACTTCAGCTTGTAAACCCACTTAGTTCCAATGGCCTCTTGCTAGGAGGCAAGTCACATAAAGACCAAGTACCGTTCTTCATTATAGCACCATATTGAGATTACATAGCAACCATCCAATTTTCTGAATTTTGTGCTTCATCAAATGAAACAGGCTCATTCTCATCATAGAGACTAGATGTAGCCATAACATAGCAATCTGATGTGAAAGAGGCACTATGAGAGCCTGATCGAGTACAATATGACAAAGGTGCATCTAATTTGTTGTCATGCAAGGTCTGCGCCAACCACTTTGGCATAGTTTTTGCCTCCTTAACGTCAGCTATCTCATCAACAAGTGCATCATGTAAATCTACATAAGAAATGGGATGATCTGCATCATCACATGAACCCTGCAAAGGCTGACAAGTTGCCTCATTAGCACCATCACTAGACTGTCCACTTGTGAAAAGAGGCAGCAAAGTATCATACATGTCTTTGGAGCTAACAGATATCTCCTTAGTACATGAAAGCAAAGGTTAAATAGCATCTTCCACAAAAAACAACATTACGGCTAACCAGAATGTGTTTAGTCTCTGGACGATACAAACGATAGCCTTAATTGTCAGAACTCTATCCAAAAAAAATACATTTTACTGCTTTATCATCCAATTTTATACGATGTTGTTCAGGCACCAATGCATATGCCAAATAACCAAAAACACACAGATGAGCAACAGATGGCTTGCAATCATGACAAGTCTCATATGGAGTGATAGACTGCAACGCTTTAGTGGGACACCTGTTAAGTACATATGTTGCACACATGACAGCCTCAAGCCGGAAACTATGTGGTAAAGCCTGACTCTTGACCATACACCTTGCGATCTCCACGAGTGACCTGTTCTTTTGTTCAACAACTCTATTCTGTTGAGGTGTATATGGCACTGTACACTAGTGTTTTATCCCACGTTCAACTAGAAATGCATTAAAATTAGAAGGCATATATCCCCCCCCCCCCCTCGATCTCAATGGAGGGTGCCCATTTTACATGTTGACAGATTTTTAGCCAAAACAAAAAACTATTTGAAGCACATGAACACTTCCGACTTTGCCTTCAATGGATATACCCATGCATGTCTCAAAAAATCATCAATGAAAGTCACGAAGTAAAGATAATTTCCAAAAGAAGGTGTCTGCATAGGACCACAGACATCACTATGTACAAGTTGCAATTTCTGAGTAGCCCAAACTGAACCATCTTTTGGAAAGTAAGAATGTTGCATTTTGCCCAAAATATATCCTTCACAAACATGTTTTCCAAGTACCTCAAGTTTGGGCAAAGAGGATACCGTTTCAGATTTCTGCAGGCATAGCAAACTAGCAAAGTTTAGATGACCAAAGCGTGCATGCCAAAGCTTTGCATTTGACATAGCCTGAGAATCATGTACTCCACATGCCAAATCATTTACAGATCTTTCATAGTCTATGAGCTTATACAGCCTACGACATTAAATGCCAGAAGCAATAATCACATCGCCATTTGACAGATCATGAATTGTACACCTGTCATCAACAAATTTCACAACCAAGCCAATCTTGGCTAATGCAGAAACTAATAACAAGTTCTTCTTGATCCCTGGCACAAATAAAGCATCTAACAAAGTGAAAGAACTCCCATCAGCAATAGTCAAAATGATCTTACCAACTCCCATAACAGGATAAGAGGAGTTGTTGGCGCAAGTAACAGTATTCCCTGTAGGGGTAAGCTCGAGTGAAGAGAAGAAACTGCGGTGCGAGGTAATATGTTTGGTCACCCCATTGTCAAAGTACCAAACATCTGAGTCTGTTTTTGGTGTAGAGGCCTCTACAACACCCATTCTAGCCTCTTTCTTATTTGCCTCTTTAGCAGCTAGTTTTGGATAGTTCTTTATGATATGATCATTTCCTTTACAGTACTTGCAAAACAATTTCTGATTTTCTGGTTTCTTCCCATCTTTATCTTCTTTCTTCGAATGTGCAGTGTTTGTAGATGTCTGTTTACTAGTTGAAGAGCTCCATTTTCCTTTGCCCTTCAAACTAGCCAGGAAAGCTTGATCTACAATATGCATAATGCACTTGTTCTGGTTGTACTGATCTTCCTCCAAAAAAACAGAGACTAACTCCTCAAATGATAAGGCATTTGGATTGCCTTTCATCATTAACCGAAGAGTAGAAGCAAAAGTCTGATACGAATCAAGAAGACCATTCAGAACAGTCTACACAAGTGAGCTATCTGGTATAACCTCATCAACAGAAATCAATTGTTCCTTCAAGTCTTTGATCTTTGTTAGAAAACTATTCGTAGAATCACCCTCATTCATGTGATAACTCTCCAACTCTTTTCAGAGGTAAGCAACACGAGCCTCACTCCTAACTTGGTACAATGTGGTAAGTGTATCCCAAGTATCCTTAGTTGTTCTGCAAGAGCGAATGTGAGGAATAATGGCACGTTTGATAGACAAAGCTATCAATGCATGTGCTTGAGCATCTCTGCCATTCCAAAGAATCTACTCTATAGTAGGTGCAGTAGAAACCGCACCACGAACAAGAATATACAGAATATCATGAGCTTCGACACCTTTTGCCTTAGCTTCTATACCTGCAGTTGTAATAGTTGCAGGTGTGATAGGACATTTTTCAACACCCTACACAATGTTCCACAGTCCTTTTGCAACCAATACATGTTGCATCATATAAGCCCATAATGGGTAGTTGGTACCATTCAACTTATCCTCAACAGCCAACATACAGAATACATCACTGCTTTTAGCCATGGCCGATGACTAAAATACCTTGATGCAGAAAATTGATTGTATCTCAAAAAGTTTAATAGAACTGCCTACATGAATTTTGCTAGACCTGTAGCAGACTTCAAGACGCTTATAGTGCCGAATAGAAATTGGTATATACCTTTGGCACAAAGAAGACGAAATAGCCTGCACAAGCACTGTGATACTGCATTTGAAGGCCAAAATGAGCTAAGATGGCAATTTTGACAACATAAAACGAAGCTATTTTGATCTCAAAAACACGTAGAGTATGCTCACCAAAATTTGTTCGATTCTGAGACAACAACCGGGGGAGTGTCAACGGCACCCTAGATGAAGCAAGGACCTTCTCTGATACCAATTGTTGGAGATAGACGTCTCTGGAAGCACACGAACAACATAAGGAAGGAGAAGAAGCTTGGAGCAAAACACACAATACTGAATGTATTACTAGAGAATGTACAAAAATAAGTAGCCCATTACGGCAATAGGCTTATATACAAGTCAGGGGAAAAAAACCTCCTAGAAAGGGAGAAAAGGTGCCCTGGTGGTCCTAAAGTGTTCACACACATCACTATCTAAATATATCAATATTTATCACATTAAAATTCATTCAAAATGTCTTAAACAATTTATCACCACGAACAAAAAACATTGACTTCTCAAAGTATACTACACATTTAGTAGAACTCGACATTGTAGTTGTGTTCAACCTTTTGAGGTACAACCAATTTTTTGCATCAGAGTATTTTATTCAATGGCCATGGTTGAAAGCAGTGATGTACTCCATATGTTGGCTATTGAGGATAAGTTGGATGGTACGAATTACCCATTATGGGCTTATATGATGCGTCGTGAATTGGTTGCAAAAGTAGAGTGGAATATTGTGTAGGGTGTTGAAAACCATCCTATTACACCTGCAAATAGAGTTGCTGAAGCTGATGCAGATGGCATTGAAGATTATCATATTCTTCATGTTCTTGTTCCCGCGATGGTTATGCTTGGGATACACTTACCATTTCATATCACGCAAGGAATGAGGCTCTTGTTGCTAACCTTCGAAAACACTTGGAGAATGAACACATGAATGAAGGAGATTCCATGGATAGTTTTTTTACAAAGATCAAAGATCTGAAAGATCAATTGATTTTGGATGATGAATTCTTGCCTGATAGTTCACTTGTGCAGACTGTTCTGAATGGTCTTCCTGATTCATATGAGATTTTTGCTTCTACTCTTTGTTTGATGATGAAAGGAAATCCAAATGCATTAATCTTTGAGGAGTTTGCTTCTATTCTGTTGCAAGAAGATCAATCTAGGCAGAACACGTCCATTATCCATGTTGCAGGTCAAGCTACCCTAGCTAGGCATAAGGGAAAAGGTAAATGGAGCTCTTCTACTAGTAAGTAGAAATCTTCTAATTCTACACAATCAAAGAAGGATGATAGAGATGAGAAGAAAAAACAAAATTGAAAATTGTTTTGCAAATACTATATTGGAAATGATCATGTCATAAAGAGCTATCCAAAACTAGCTACTGAATAGGCAGGGAAGAAAGAGGCTGGAATGGTTGTTGTAGAGGCCTCTACACCCAAAATAGAGTCTACTAATCTTGTGCAAAATGAAGAATGGGCATTTACCACTATTTGCAGTTATGAACCATCTTTGTATGAACAATATATGCCTATAGTAGAATTAGATGTTTGGTACTTTGATAATGGGGAAACCAAACATATTACCTCGCAACATAGTTTCTTAACTTCACTTGAGCCTACCCCTACAAGGAATACTCTCACATGCACCAATAACTCCTATTATCGGAGTCGGTATCATCATTCTGACTACTACTGATGGTAATTCTTAGACATTGTTGGATGCTTTATTTGTGCCAGGGATCAAGAAGAATCTCTTACCAGTTTCATCTTTAACCAATATTGGCTTGGTTATGAATTTCGTTGATGACAGATGTACAGTTCATGATCTATCAAATGGTGATGCCATTACTACTTCTGGCGTTTTATGTCATGGGCTGCATACCTCATAGACTATAAAAGTGAATTATTCAGCATATGTACTACATGATTCTCAAGCTTTGATAAGTGCAAAGCTTTGAGACTAAATGCATTTTGGCTAGCACTGATTTTTTTTGTGAAAGGTGTTGGTCAACGATTACTTTCATGTACTAAGGAGACATAAATTAGCTCCAAAGATATGTATGACACTTTGCTACCTCTTTTTATAGGTGGGCAGTCTTGTGTTAGATGAGAGAGCTAATATTGAGGAGGCAAAAACTATGCAAAAATGGCTAGTGCACACTTGTGTGACAACAAACTAGATGCATCTATGTCATATCATACTCCTTCACACTCTCATAGTGCCTTGTTTGCATCAAATTGGTATGCTATGGTTGTGTCTAGTCTTTGTGACGAGAATGAGGTTGTTTCATCTGATGAAGGAGAAAATTCTAAAATTGGATGGTTTTTATGCACTCAAAATATGATCCTATCATGAAAAATGGTGACTGTTCTTTATGTGACATGCCTTATGGCAAAAAGCTCATTGGCACTAAGTGGGTATACAAGCTGAAGCGTAAGCCTGATGGAACAGTTGAGAGGTATAAGGCTAGGCTTGTTGCCAAGGTTTATACTGAAGAAAGAGGCATTGATTTTGGTGGGACCTTTGCTCCTACATGCTGAATTACTATTGTTCATAGCATCTATGCACTTGTAGCTCATCATGGTTCGAATATACATCAGCTAGACATTAAAACAACATTTTTGAATGATGACTTGCATTAAGAAGTGTATGTTTTTCAGCCCCGTGCATTTGTGCAAAAAGGCCATGAAAACCAAGTGTGCAGGTTGAAAACGGCATTATATGGTTTGAAGCAAGCACTACGTGCTTGGTATGAAAAGATATATTCCTATCTGATTGCACATAATTATGAGAACAATCCAACTGAGAGCACCTTATATGTTAAGCGTGCAAATGATGTGCTCTTGATCATTGTTGTGTTTGTTGATGACATGCTACTCATTTTTCCTCATAAGAAGCATATTGTTGATTTTAAGTCTGATTTGCATGCCTCATTTGAGATTTCAGATTTTAGGCATTTGCATTATTATTTCGGGCATTCAATTTATGGAAGTTGATGAAAGAATAGATTTCTGTCAAATCAAATATATTGACACATTATTGCAACGTTTTGGCCGTAAAGACTGCAAACCTATTGCCACTCCTATGGAGATAGGTCTACGATTGAGTTTTCCTAATTTTGAAGATGCATTTGATGTTGTCATCTATCAGTAGGTTGTTGGTTGCTTGATTTACTTATGTATCACTCGATAAGGTATTCAGTTTGTTGTCTCACAGATGGGTAGGTTTATGCATTTCCCAATTGTCAAGCATTGGCAGGTGGTTAAGCACATCTTTCATTACTTGAGTGCTACTTGGCTACTTGGATTGTTTTATCCCAAGGAGGGATCAGTACAGCCAGATTTACATGCTTTTTCTACTTTGACTAGGCTAGTTGCTATGACACTCATGTGTCCACTAGTGGCTTTTGCTCCATGCTTGGTAGCTCAGGTATATCTTGGTTGAGCATGAAGTAGCCTATTATGACCACTTCTAGTTGTGAGGCTTAGATGCCTTATGGCTCATCTGAGTGGTAGTCCGTCTTCTACCGCCACCATCTTCACTAACAGTCAGAGCGGATTCGAAGTTGTGAGGAACCCTATGTTCCATGCTCTCACTAAGCACATTGAGGTGCATTATCATTATGTTAGGGAGAGGTTCTCTGCTAGAGAGATCTGATTGGCATATGTGCCCATGCAGGAGAACATTGCACAACTTTTCACGAAGCCTTTTCCTAGGGAGAAGTTTGAAGCTTTCAGCAAAGCTTTGGGATTACTTCCTTTTGTGGATTGATTCCACATAGCTTGGCACTTCCTTATACATGAGTGCTAGCTCCTTGTTCACTGCATTACTTCCAAGGGGATTTGTTGATATAATTAGGTAGTGATGTGTGTGAACACACTAGGACTACCGGGGAACTTTTCTCCCTCTTCATGAGGTTTTTTCCCTCACCTAGTATATACACATTTATCCCTAACAAGTTGCTAATCTTTGTACATTCTAGTGTTAATAAATTCAATATTGTGTGTTGTGCTCCAAGCTTCTTCTTCTTCCTTGTATTGTTCGCATGCTTCCACAGACCTCAAACTCCAAAATCTTACCTTCAAAAACAATTGGAGATTGACCATATGAATGAAGGAAATTCCAAGGAGATGTTTTTTACAAATTCAAAGATTTGAAGGTGTGTTTGATCTTTGCTCAGATAAAGTTTCACTAAATAGTTCAAGTGTGTAGTCTATTCTTAATGGTGTTCTAGATTCATACTAAAGTTTTTCTTCTACTCTTCGATCAATGATAAAAAGCAATTTAAATTCCTTAACATTTGAGGAGGTGTTCTTTGTTTTGTTGCAAGAAGATCATTCTGGGTAGAATATGTTTATTATGCATGTTGTAGATCAAGCTTTCCCTATGTTGGCTATTGAGGATAAGTTGGATGGTACCAATTATCCATTGTAGGCTTATATGATGCATCATGTATTGGTTGCAAAAGGATTGTGGAATATTGTGTAGGGTGTTGACAAATGTCCTATTACACCTGTGAATATAGGTACTACAAATATAGGTACTAAAGGTGATGTAGATGCTGTCGAAGTAAGTGCTTGGCTAATTATTTAGGACTACACATTATTACCTCACATAAAATAACTACATATGAATGTAAGCTTGTTATTTTGAGCATATTTACTTTGGATAATTTTAAAAGCCAAGAGAGAAAGTAATATCGTGAAGTTATGGAGCTCAACCCACAACTCATCTAGTAGGAAGAATCAACTAAAATCATCCTCAAAATGTATGATCACTTTTACGTGAAGGAAAATTCAAAATTTAGACTCAAGACATGTGTATATATACACATGTTTTTAGTGGCAGGATACGAGAGCATCTAGTACCTACATCTCAAATTGCAACATGTTTAGTTTGGTAGATCTCGAGATATGAAGTGTGGAAGGTGACTCTATCTACACACTTTCTAGATCCTAAAAAGTGGCAATGACCCCCTAACTTGTTAGAGTCATTTCCGAGTGTATGGTAGAGCTAACTTGATGAAATGACTTGTGTTAGTTAGCTATGCACTTCAATTAGATGTGTGAAAAAGCTCTCTAGTCAATTCATACCATGTGGTTATGGAGGGTCCTTGGTCATTCTCTAGGACTCCAAGAACAAATCAATTGGAAGCAAGCACTTATTGGTGAAGCAATTGGTTGCTCTGCGCGGTTGTGGAATGTGATCAGAGGAGAGATCCTTTGGAAGATTTGGCAGGAAAGATGCACTCAAAACTTTGGTAATACCCCTAAGGAGTGGTCGATCGAGAAGTCCCTATTCCTTCTTAGCAAAAGAATTGCTAACTGTAAGAAACCCTCCCCCCCCTTCAAACATCAGAAAGAGCTAGAGTATGTCAACAATAAGCTTAAAACCAAATGGGCTCCGCAGGATGGGGCTGCGAGGTTTATCAACCTCCTCTATAACTTCATCTAAGCTTTGCAAGTTCCTCCATGAAGGAAAAGAAAAAGAAGAAAATTAGATTTCAGGAACATATTAGTTGGAAGCAATCCGTTGCTTCACGACTCTCTAGAACGCCATTAGAGGGAACATCCTATGCAAACCCCTGGGAGGAAAGATGTGTTTGTAACTTTGAGAGATCACTATTCCTCAAAGGATTGCTATTTTTAAGAGTCCCCCCCCCCTTCAGGCTCCATCTTGTGTTCCTTTTAATCAACAACAAGCTTAAACCCAAGTGGGCCGTGCATGTGGGTGATTTTCCTTCTGTGTAATGCCATCTAAACTATGTAAATGCTACCCCTGCTCTGTGGGATTCGGGGGATCCTCTGGGCACTAGTCCCCTTCTCTTCTACTTTTCTTTTAATTTATTTAAGTTGGGGAGAGTAGGCTAAGGTCGAACTTCCTTTATTTAAAAAAATTCCATACCATGTTGTGAGCTCTGAGCATAAGATTGAGACGTTCTATTCCCAAAATAGAAGGTTCCTTATGTTTCATGCATATTCTAGTTTTTTTTATGCAATCAAGTGAGATTGATATTCCAAAGGACTTGGTGGTTCTAAATGCATCCATGTGAAGCTAAAGGGGTGTACTAAGCATCCCTAGAGTAAGATTCACAGGTGTAGAGTAGGTTTTCTTCACACTAAGCCATCTCTAGAATTTATCTCACCATCTTTGCACATCCATGGCCTCATGCTTCCTTGTCGGATTCCTCATTGACTACTAACACCCGCCCTCTCTCAAATTTATTGTCCGTGATAGAACCTTGTTGCGGGTGGTATTTTGTGTAGTATTGAATGACATGGGTAGCTAATTCATGCTCCCTAAGTCAGAGTTTGCATGCTAGGTAGGTCATTAAAAAACCCCAATCCAATGGCCTCAAACCTCTAGATGGGGAAAACATAACTATTCTGCATGGAGGGCTTGTTCCGCTTCAAAAGGATGTAATAAGTGGATGGGTTATTCTATGAATATCTCAGAGTGATATTCTAAGAAGCCGTGGAGAACATCTCTTTGGAGGTTTGCTTGTAGCATGTGGATAAATATTGGATGTGCATGTCTTTAGCATAGAGAGTGTTCACTAATGGCATATTCTCATATCATATACCAAATCAAAGTTACCTTCATTACAACGTGATGCTAAAATATATAGAGCCTTGACATTGCAAAATGTTTTAAAGATGATAGTCATGAGCTTGAAAATTTTTGTACACATCTTTTTGGCTACATCACTTATGTTCTTCAACTGAGTGGTCCAACGGGGAATAATTGATACCATGTAAGCTAGTGTGGAAGGATCGCGAGGATCATGCAAAATACACGTAGTCCAACCGGTGTCAACATCTAGGTCTATTTCTGACCTTTATCACAAATGTGGGTCATGGGATTCTAGAAGGTACTAGAGAATAACATGGGTTATACTTTGTGGGTAGAGGCATCTTGGAATAAGTTTGCATCATTTTTGGATACGTTTCTAGCACATGTGCTTGCCAATCGGGTTAGAAAAGTGTGTCACATTTAGCCCTCTCTAAGAGATCGTTTTAACAAAGTGTCAAACATTCACTCTCCTCCTACGACTATCTAGAATTTCTCCATTCTAATCTTCCAAAAGTATGAAATATGGCATACATTAGAGTTCAAAAACTGTAATCAAGCACTTGTGGGATAGATTTCAAAAATATTCTTACTTTAACATTGTTTCTTCAAGATTTAACATTGAATGTATCTGGAATTGTCACACGGTCATCATGAGCGCATACAATATCATTGAGTTGTTTCAAAAACTAAGGGATGGGTGCTTCATATCTCAATGACTCGGCCACCTAGGACTAGTTGATGTTCATATGCATCTTCAAAAGTTTCATCCACTAGAATTTCGATTATTTCTTTAGGTTCAGGCACATCTTGTAGAGATGGTGGTCATTCCTACTGTAACAACTTGGTTTGTAACCTTTCTATTTTTTTGTGCAAGGCATGAACCTCTTCTAGAGTGAGACTAATTGGGATAGCCTTTGGCACCTATGTGTTGGTAGATGGTTGTTCACTATCTAACTATTTGTGTTTGTCTTGTAATTGATCATATGAGTCGACGAAGCTGGCATGTTATTCTAAAAGTATGTGGATTGTCTCTCATGGTAGAGCTTGGAATCTAGATCAACTCATGTGTGCTCCACGCGTACTCTCCATAGAAATTTCAAGGTTTTGTTGGTTCTATATTTTAAGGAATTTATTTTCTTCTAACATCATTGCCTTATGTGGGCCTCGAAAAAATTGAAGAGCCTCCAAAAGAAAGTGCCCAAAAATAAGGTTCACTATTCTATTGAAAGTGCTTGGGGCATTTTTTATTTTAAAAGGCATCTTTACATAAACATATGTCCACCAATGTGTGATGAAAGCTATCATTTCTTGATCCTTAGGATGGATGGATACTTGATTATAGCCACTAAATCCATCCATGAAGCTATATAGTATATGTCTAACCACTTCTTCTATAACGTGTCCTACAAAGGGCATATGGAAGTGATTTGAAATTGTTACCTTGTTAAAAGCTCTAAAATCTATAGATATTCTGATTTTTTTTGTATTCTATTTGGGCACAATGGCCACGGGAGAGAGCCACTCTGAATACTCCAGTCAAACAGTAATTCAAGCATCCTCCATTTTTTGGATCTGTAGGTAGATAGCTTCAACATACTTTGGATTCAACCTGTAGCTTCTCCCCCTTACTAGTTTGGCTCCTTTAATCAGTGGAATCCTAGGTCCCCCACAACTTGTAGGTACTCCTTCCAAATCCTTGTAATGTCATGCAAATGCATCTATATAAATTTTCATAAAAGATGTTACTTTTGAAAACATCTCTTGATAACTCCATAACTAGGTGGCCACTTATATAGGATAAGAGTTTTTCTTGTCACCTAGCTGAATTTCATTGATAGGGTTCTTATCCAATACTCTATTCAGAGTTTCCTCTTCATCTTAAGGATCTTCCATCACTTTGTTCCACATAGATTGAGTGTTATATGTAGGCGCACATTAGATATCATTTTTTTCTTCCTTTTCTTGCATCCACCTTGCAAGGATTTCATGAATTGGAAAAGAAACTCCTTCTATAGATTACTTTACCTTTTAGTTAGTCTCCTTCTTGGTATTTGAATCAACTTCATATATGCTGCACTTAAGAGATGTTTTCTTTCCTCTTCTATGATCTATCACTAGTTCACCCAATTCCAAAACTTGGATGATCTCTTCCTTTTATTTAGAAACTTCTTCTATACTTTAGTCATTTGGAAAAACTCCATAGCAAGAAATGATTTACCCACTTGCAGCGAGGCCAAAACGTCTTGTTCCTCATATAAATCCAATTCTAATTTGTCCATCCTATCTTTTTCTATAAAAATACCAACTGACTACATTATTCTTGTATGCCCCTAATGGTCTAGTCTTTCTTCCAAGTATACTTTTTTAAGCTCTTTTTCTTCATGTTTTACCCACAAAGTATCCTTGCCCCATTTTCCTTGTTTATTCCATTTGTACTTGATCTAGCATATGATGATGGCATAATGGTTCCTTTTGCAACTCATTCCTTACTTATAGAGATCATGTAAATATGAGGATGTGATGTGGATGCTTTGTTCTGTGTGCAACAAATGATGTAGTGGTCTCTAGCTTCTGGGACATTTTTGTAAGCAGGAGAATCCTTTGGTAGAGGACACTTGCTTTGGTAATTTCCACATTTCCCATGCCTAAAACAAATTATTAGCCTTCTAGGCCCATTTCCAAAATTAGCTCAAGGACATGGGTTTTGTTTGTTACCTTTACTTGGTGTAGCAAGCATTACATTTTTTGGTGGTTGGACTCCTCCTTATCACTAGTATGTATGTGGAGGCATTCCTCTTTAGTGACACTAATGGGATTCATGGCTAGTTTTCTTATGTAACTCATAAGTCACACTTACGAGAGGGAAATCAATTACCACATGTCCTTGTTCGCTACACATGTTGCACCATAGTCCACTTTTGATGCCACTTCCATGAAGCTCTTGTAGCTCTTATCCAAGTTGTGCCAATTCTTTTGCTTGGGCCTCCTCCTCCTTTTGTAGCTTTAATGCTGCAATTTCATACCTTAGTGGCACTATCTTCTTCTTTGTGGAGCTTATTTCTTCTTAAATTATAGAGCTCCTTCCTCAATTGTGTTACTATGTCTTCTTGTTCCATAGGGTATAGTAGACTAGAAGAGCTAGTTTCATGTTGGTGTCTAATTTTCTCCAACCTTGTTGTTATGGTGATGAATTCTTCAATTCTTGTGGGAAGCAATATTTCCATGATCTTGCACTATGTGGATATTGGAAGTGGTTTAGCAAGCCACTTTTTGAAAAGAAAAAAGTAATGGGGAGGGCTAAGTATTTTACCCATAAGGTCTTTGGCTTTAGTAACAAATTTAAGAAATGTCTCTTCTGCACCCACTCATAAGTTTTCTAATTATTAAATGATGTTTTATGTTCTATTTCCTTGTTGAAAGTGTGCTTTGAAGGCATCCTTCATCAAATCCCAAGTACCAAAATGGTTGTCTATAAATTGGATAAACCATTTGGTTGCTAGACTCTCAAAAATTGCTAGGAAAAGGATTAAAAATACATTTTTTTTTTCATTACCCCCTTGTTTTACATAGGGCTAAAAATATTTTGACATGCTCTTTGGAGTCTTCATGTGCTAATCCTATAAATGAAGAAATTTTATATTCAATCATGAAAACAGACTTTCTAGGTGTACTCACTACAAGGAATATGGGCACATAGCGACGATTAATGGGACACAATTTTGTCACTATATAATTGCATCAAACATCGCGATGAGCTTTGAGCATGTGGCATGGATTAAAGGGTAAAAACTTTGACGTTCCTAGCGACATGCTCAGCAACGTGCATTGCGACAGCAACATTAAGCGTCGCTAAAGAGACAAAGTAAAAAAGTGTTGCATAAGTCATGATAAAATGCATTGCATAAATGACGACACAAAGCATTGCATAAGTGATGTAATGTAAAGATGGACATATGATGGTTTAGCATTGGTTACATGATGGTTTTTTTACTGAAAAAATAAAAATGTTGGAGGCTCTTCAATCAGCATATGATCAAAGAGCTCTCCAACATTCACAATTCTGTTGCACTTACAAGCTGAAACAATCACTTGCTGAACTCTTCTTTTATCTAATCTCAATCTTATTTTCTCTCTCTCTCTCTATCTATCTCTCTTTGTTTCTCTCCTTTCTACCTCTTTCTCTTTGAACTATCTCTCTTTCTCTTTCTCTTTTGATCTCTCTCTCTCTATCTATCTCTCTC
>CM035422.1:113831590-114054090 GCA_020310875.1 Ceratopteris richardii | reverse complement strand
ATATATATATATATATATATATATATATATATATATATATATATATATATATATATATATATATATATATATATATATATATATATATGTATGTATGTATATATATATATATATATATATATATATATATATATATATATATATATATATATATATATATATATATATATATATATATATATATATGCATGCATACATATACATATAAATACATACATACATATACATACACATATACATGAATGCACATACACATATAAACATACACACACATATACATACATACACATGTTATGAAAGTAAGGCTAAATTATACATACCTATATCAAATGAAGATATTCTATCCATCTAGCCTTTGCAATTGTCTACCCAACCTTCATACTCTTCCTAACACATCTACTTCTCATATTCTATTCGACCTAATACCTCCGCTGCTAACGCTTTCATGAACTTTGCATGCAAATATTAAGTAGTAGTTAGCTATGGAGGTATTAGGTCATTTGGGAAATAGGAGAAGCAAATTTATTTAGAAGATTTTGAAGGATGGAAGAAGAATTTTAAAGGATGTGCGAAAAGAAAGCATCCATTCAATGGAGGTTCTTGTTCTTACCTTAGCTAAGGTAAGAACAAAAAACTGCATTGAATGGATGCATCCAAACTATTCATCCATCTTTGAAAATCTTTGAAATAAACTTTCTTCTTCTATTTTCCAAACTACCTAATACCTCCATAGCAAGCTGATACTTTATATTTGTAGACAAGTATGTAAGTCTTAGTTAGCAAGGTAGGTAATTGATTGACTATAAAATGGGAAATAACCAAATTATTTAGCTATCTATATATCTATGTGAAAAAGTCTGCATACCACAATAAACAAAAAGAAAATTAGACATGAAAACAAATATACACACCTACACATACATACATACACACACATACATAGACACATACACATACATAAATATATGCATACACATATGCATACACATACATACATTCATACATAACATATACACACATACATTACATATACACACATACATACACATACACATACACATACACATACACATATGCATGCATATGTGCATGCACATTGTCAAGCGATTTATGGGAATATTAAAAGGTTATGTGCGGAAAAGAAAGAAACCAAAAGGATCCATGGCAAAGAGTTGGATGCTTGAGGAGTGCATGTATTATGTTAGTGAGTACCTTGAAAGAGTTCATAAAGAAGCTCCACATGCAAGGACCAATGAGTCTTCTTCAAAAATAACAGATGAGGTATTATTAGGTAATGATGTTGCATTTTTATTTACATTTCAAGAAAAGAATGATGTTTCCACTTTTCTAGCATATAATAGAGAATCCATGCAAGCATTCATTAGCGAGTACGAACAGGAACTTTAAAACCTCCGAAATAAAAGATGGAGAAACAAAAGATATAGATGTAATCTCGATAATAATGAGATTACAAATATATCTTCTTTCACGGATTGGTTGTATACTCGTTTGCAACAAGCCAGTGCAAATAATGAAGAAATCTCAGATGAGCAGAGAAAGTTAATGATAGGTTGTGAACGAAAGGTAATTTTATTTTAATAATATTCTATTTTTTACATATATGTATATGAGTTTCTCTTTACTAATTTAATTTCTTTTGCATGCCCAAATGTTCACTAATATGTGGGCTTTTGGATAGCATATTAGAATCAAAGCTATTGATTCTTTACGTAAAACAAAGGATTCTAGCATTGTTGCTTCTTTCAAGTAACTATCACGTGCTAGCTCAAAAGACACAAACCTTATGGATGGCAAATTTTGTTACGTGGGAATTGTTGTTGGTATCTACAAAATATCTTTTTGCACATTCAAACAAGAAAAAAAGTTTATATTTTTTATGATAGAGTTTATTATTTTTTTAAGCAACTAATAATGGTTTTCTATTTTTATATATTTTGATAGGTGATTTTAAAGGTTGATTGGTTTAGAGCTTAGTATATAAGGTAGTAATTCCACATTGAGAAAGGAATTATCTAGGTTTTGGGCAATTGATTCTTCTAAGGTAATGCGATCTACTAGAGAATCATATATTCCTAGGCATATTGAACAAGCATTTTTTTATGGAAACCATGATGCTCATCCTTGGTGGCAAGTCATTCATGTTCAACCTAGAGGTAGGTTATTGTTTGAACAGTTTATTGTTATAGAGATCAAAGAAAGTCCTCTTGATGATTCACCATCAGATACTGATACATTGGCATCTCAAAGAGAAATTAGAATCGTTGTACATAATTAGGGAAAAAAATGAACCCTCCATGGGCCTTTTAGATTAAGGAGTGATTAGTGATGGATCAATGAGAAGAGGGTGGTCGACACACTCTAGTTCCTTAATCACATAAACAAGGCATAGGCTTCCCTTGTTTCTATATGGTCAAAGAGGAAGAAACCACCAAGAATTTGTGGTTTTGCTTATTTCAATGGTTTTCAAAGGGTTGCAAATGAATATGAGTCCTTGGATTGTCTCAAAAATCCAAAGGATATGGTTGAATGGCAAAAGTCAAGGCTAGATTGCATCTGGCCCTTGGATTGCTTTTGAAATGCATGGCTAGGATCTAGAAGCCTCCAAAAAAGTGTCTTTTGTTATGAGCCCTAGGATTTAGTCTTTCATCCGATGGCTAGGATTGAACCTTCCATATTTTGAGTGCCTTCGTTATTGTCCTTTTGGATCTACAGAAGACCGTATGGCTCTGATTGATTGGCCCCTTTGGATGCAACAAGACCTTGTGCCTTTTAATGTATGCCATCGGATAAGAGTATGATCCAATGGCTAACGGATGCTCCTCTCTTGAGATCAGCCCCAAATGCACTTTACCATTGGATTTAGGAAGATTTTATGGCCCAGAAACATGTAGAAAGTCTGCAAGACCATGCGTGAGTATTTCCAAAGCCCCAGGACTTCTCACATACTCTCTCTCTAGCTTTTCCATCTGCATTAATTTTAACCATTCAATTGAAGCATATGAGGGTTAGAAAATCTTCATTCTTATAATTCAAATATAAACGTATATCAAATACTATTTTATATGAGAATACCACTACTTGTTTTCATGTATCCTTAAACTCGTGGATTAAGCTTTTTGTGTATATGTGTAAATGTGTACATGTAAATATGTATGCATGTATATGTATACATGTGTGCATATAGGCATCTATGTGTCATGCATATTTATCTAATCCATCATTTTATATATACGTATGTGTATCTACATGATGTGTATGTATCTTTATATATATTATGTTCCTTGTTGATTCGCGTAGCTATGTATAGAGGCATAAGTTTGGGAGGAGACATCTCTCTAGTAGGTGGTGGGAGGAATAGATGCAATGTGTACATATACTTCAACCATATGGCAAAAAAGTCTAAATAATGGTTTCTAAATTAGGGTTTCTAAAATATGGTTTTTGAAATACTACACACACACACACACACACACACACACACACACATATATATATATATATATATATATATATATATATATATATATATATATATATATATATATATATATATATATATATATATATATATATATATATATATATATATATATATATACATATATATATATATATATATATATATATATATATATATATATATATATATATATATATATATATATATATATATATATATATATATATATATATATATATATATGTATGTATATATATATATATATATTATAAAAATATATATATATATATATATATATATATATATATATATATATATATATATATATATATATATATATATATATATATATATATATATGTGTGTATATATATATATATATATATATATATATATATATATATATATATATATATATATATATATATATATATATATATATATATATATATATATATATATATATATGTGTGTGTGTGTGTGTGTAATGGCACATTTCTTCATGTGTTTGAATCTATGCCATTAGATTGTGTTCATATCCAATGGACAAAATTTCATGCAATAATTATTTTTGACATTTAACATAAGCCTTATGATCTTTGAGTTCATCCAAGGGCAATGGTTGAAACTTTTGCACTATCAAACCACTTTTCAAGAAGAACTTGTGTTTTTTAGTCACTCGCACCAGCTTTGACCACCAAAAAGACAAGGGAAGCCTAGGCCTAGCCTAGGTGATTAGGGGGCTAGATTGTGTCCACCACCCCCCTCTCATTGGTCCATGAATAATCACTCCTTAATCTAAAAGGCCAATGCAAGTTTCAAATTTTCCCCTAATGTTCATCTACTTTTTAAATATCTACAAGCACAAATGATAAGGGTTTTAATGCTATTAAAAATTTGCATTACATAGATGGAACAAAACTTTAATGTTTTTCATAGGGAAAGTCAGATAATAATCATGTCATTGTCTAGTATAGACATTGAGAGTAGCTTTTTTCATACCACATTGAACACAACAAAGCATTTTCTAACTAACATTTCAGAAAGATGAATTTAGACAACCATAAATGTTAAACAATATCCACACATTGATCAAACAAGAAACCTCAGCATAGGTAAAGATAAGCACAATTAAAAACAAGCAGTTAGCATTGTATTTCTATTAAATTGATTTTTACACTTAAGATATTGTTTACAAAAATAAAAAGCTCCACAATAGAAGTTGATCATATGTTTCCTCAACTGCATGCATAATATCATCTTCTGGAGCTTTAGAACTCTTAGCTTGTTTTTCTTGCTCCAAGATTGGCTCTTCAAGGTCAGCCATGTCTCCATGTTCATCTACTAGTAGTGGAACAGGTTCCCTTGGAGTGGCTTGAAATGTTTCAATAGCTGCAATGTGCTTCCTTCCAATGTCTTGGTCCTCATCTAGGCATTCATTCAACCCATTAATCCTCATTCTTATGAAGCACACTTGAGCTTCATCTTTCTCTATAGCTATGCAATGCTTGAACATCTTTAATGAACAAGCGAGAGTCGTTCCTGAAAAGGAAGCAAAGGAATTAGAGGCACATCAAGAAACATGGTCAATGAGAAACACTACAACTACAATTACATGTGCTAGAGAAAAGGTTGAGGACCTAGGCATCATTATTGGAAAACAACTGAATTAATCACATAATTAGTTTTTGTGGCTTCTGATACGGATTAACCAATGCCTTGTCCCCAGCCACATGATGGCGTTTCTTTCTAACTGCAGGGAACATGAGTACATTGGAGATTCTGTTCTCATTGCAATGTTCCTTGACTCTGCATTTGCTTACTTCATCATAATACCCGACTGTAATGCATTCAATTGAACTCACAAACCTATGCAAAGGAGTATGGTTCACATTTTTCTTCAACCTATCAAAGAAAACCATAAGTAAAATAGAGTTTATCACGCATAAATCAGAGACAGAAAGAAGATAGAATACCATGTAAGACACTCCACAACATGACATCTTGACCTCAAAGCAGTTGATACAAGGCGATTGCAACACCTACCTAGTCACGGAAGAGTATAAACTATTCTGATAATGCTTTGTATGATGAGGTGGTTGGATACTCTGATTGGACTTCACTCGAGGAGAAGCATCCCAACCTGTTCATCATTACCTCCTCAATCTTCATATATATAACTTTGTGATTGCATTCCCAAATGTTCATAAAAATCATTGAGTTTAGTAATGAGAAACACAAAGCAAAGTAGATTTTAGAAACTCTTACTTATTTATTGAGCTCAATGACCATCTCTTCAAGACTTAAATCCTTGGAAATTACTCTTGATAATGTTGATATTATCAAGGTATCATCCTTGATCCCTTGTAGGGCTCTCCATGGTGTCAGCTTCATATCCTCAACAACCTCTTCAATGGAAAGATTAACTTTCTTTCCTTTTCCCTTTACATCAACCTTAAGATCTGGCCTTGACTTCCTCCATTTTTGGCCCTCCTTATTTTCCCACATCCTAAAAATCTTTTCATGGAGATCCCATATTTCACCTGTTCTGAAGGCCATTTAAAACCAAGCGTCGAATTTTTGCAAGGCATCTAATTTTAGATTCTTATGCACATCAATCCCAACCTCAAAAAGACATTGCTTCTTTGGATTAGGATGTACTCTCTCGGCATCTTTCTTTAGAGAATCTTCATAATCATGGTGGAAGAAGCAAATTTGCTCATTAGATGACATTTTCTACCTATACTCATTGTCATTATTATGGTCCCAAGCCACGAGCTTGGCCTCTTAGTAGTATGTCCTACATATATCTTGCACTCTCCATACTTAAAGAATAAGTTTGTCGGGTGCTCCTTCACCAGCTGTCTACGAGCCTCTAAAGAGTGTGATCGACCAATCACATAGTACGTGTAATCCTCAAACAAACCCTCATTGAAATCTTCCATAGAGCTGCATTCATTTGGGTCCACCATCACCAGAAAAGGAACTACAATTGCATGAGGGTTGATCTTCATTTTTTTCTTTAGGTTCTACACATGGAGACTATGTGCTTCCCTTATCTCAAGGGGCCTCCTCCTTGTGAATGGATCAATTGGTGATTTGTGGATAATATTTACGGCAAAATGTGGAATTGTTGCCCTTTTCTAACAAGTTTTCTCTTAGCAATCTCTTCCCTCATCTTGTTCTCTTTAGTACCCAAGATCCCAAATGCAAGCTCTCCACCAAGTGCAATGGTAGCATCCTCTGAGTCAAAACTTGATGCAATGGATACTTCATCTTCAGTTTTGTTCAAGTTCTTAAGTGGTTTCTTCTATACACACTACTTACCCTTTGCCTTTATTGGGGTTTTCTTGTTTTGTTGTGTTGGCATTATGTTCCCTCTGATCCAAGGCATTAAATTCCTGATTAGATTCTTAGAGTCCCTGCAAATATCTGCAAGCATTTTTGGCACTCAACACTCTGGGCACAAGAGCTCCATTTTGAAGATTGCATTTTGTAAGCCTTAAGATGTCTCCACTAGGAACAGAAGGTTGTCTTAATCTTCATCCTCGTAATCTACGTTGAACACCAAGCCATACTAAAAAGCTTTTGTTGTCATGAGCTTTTCACTCCCATAGGCTCCTGCAAACACCAAAAGGGTCGCATTTCTCTCTTCAATGTACTAAAGATACCACTCCAAATTTGTCATGTCCCAATGTGGTTGATCTTTCCTAAAAAGCCCAATTTCCTTTGACCTCACCTTCCTCATTGAATCATCATCACTCGGTTTTATACTGCTATGTCCACCAGATGAGATCCCAATCGGGTTGCTTTCCCTCTCAGAGGATAATGAAGCCATGCTTTTCTTTCCTTTCATGGGCCGACCCATGCTCCTATCACGAGGTTGTTCCCCTGTGCTCTGAGTCACCTTAAGCTTCTTTACAATCTTTTCCACTCTTCCATCATTGTCCCTAAAATGTGCAAAAATGTTGGTTCTCTCTCTATGAATGACCTCGATCAGGTGCAGGTCGATGTCAAGCATCAACTTTAAGGTGCAAGTTGATGCTTGGCACTGACCTTTTGCTACAATTTGATTGTCGAGCATCCACTTTGTCATGCAAAATTGATGGTTCATCTCAAAGTCGATGCTTGGCATTGACTCGCACTCAAAGTCGATGCTTGGCATCGACTCACACTCAAAGTCGATGCCTCGCATCAAGTTGCACCACAAAGTTGATGGCAGGCATCGACTTTGCACCACAAAGTCGATACCGGGTATTGACTTGCAGCACAAAGTCGATGCCACGCATCAAACTGCACCTTTGAGTCGATGCTTGGCATTGGACTGCACCTCAAAGGCGATGCCAAGCATCAACTTGCACTATAAAGTTGATGCCTAGTATCACCTTGCAACTCAAAGTTGATGCCTCGCATCGACTTTCACTTGGCTAGATAGCTCATTCATATCAATGGCAATTCGATGCCAAGCATCGACTTGCACCTGCAAGTTGATGCCAGGCATCAACTTTGTAGTGCATGTCAATGCTAGGCATCGACTTGCACCCGTAAGTCGATGCCAGGCAATGACTTGCACCGCTAGGTAGATGCCTGGCATCGACTTGTCTCTCAAAGTCCATGCCTAGCATCAAGTTTGAGAGACAAGTAGATGCCACGCATCGACTTGCACTGCTAGTCAATGCGAGGCATCAACTTGCACCTGCAAGTCGATGCTAGGCATTGACTTGCACTCTAGGTGGATGCCTACCATCGACTTGCATGTAGAAAAATAGGGAATTGGCATGTACATAAAAATTAAGAGCCTAAAAATATAGGAATTCTCTATGATAGTAAAAGGGAATATTTTTGGAATCTTTTTTGAAGCAAGATTTTTGGGTACCTCTAAGCAAACTTGGCAGCACTTTCCTTCTTCATTTACTTGTCTCTGCTTGTTTTGTACACAAAAATTTAGAGCCAAAAAATACAAGAATTCTCTACGATAGTAAAAGGAAGTTTTTTTGGAATCTTTTTTTTGAAGCAAGATTTCGGGGTACCTCTGAGTATTCTTGCCAGGAGTCTTCTTCTCCAATTTCTTGTCTCTGTGCTTTTTTGCTCTCAGTGCTCTGTTGCTCTCTCTCAGCTCACGAATTTTAGAAATGAGATTGATCTCCTCCTCCACTATTTATGGGAACTTGCATGGCTTGAAATAGCAACTAACTAGATCTAACTGAATCTGACTAGGCCCTTACTAGGTTAACAAACTGAAATGTGTAGTTGAACTAAGAACCACTAGCTATGACAATTTTGGGTTTGATAAGAGAGGATATTCCAATTTAGGAAGCAATAGGTATGCCAACTTAGGGTCTTATAAGAGAGCTTAGTCCAACATATGTTTTTTTGTCTCTTTTTCCATTGAAATTTTGCACACGCTCCCACTCTCATTCGAGGATGTTGAAGCTATGCTCAGCTATGAATAAGGTTAACAGATCAACATGAGAATCAAAATACTATTGGGAATACTATAACTTTTGGAAGGAATAAAAGAACTAGAGCTTATGACCTTTGACAAGAAAATGTGAAAAAGTGATGTAGAGCTACAATATATGTCACATGTTGTTGAATGATCATAAATATAGCTAAGAAATAGTTTCAAATCCACAATTGGCTATGCTAAATAATCAATAATCTACAATTGGCTATGATAAATAATCAATAATCCACAAATTGACTAAGAAAGGGTTTCAAAACCACCATTGGACAATCAATAAACCAACAGCTAAATGAATGTTAATAATCCGAGAGTTAAACAAATATGAACCTAGATAATAACATCACAAAATATTTTTTCATGTGCATAGTAAAACACTTCAAATTTTGTTTTGTTAACAACTCAAACATCTTGATTAAATAGTAGGCCATTTGAAAGGATTTCTTTCTAGTTCATCATTGTTAGCATGAAAGCATGGTGTAAGAACGTTATGAGGAAATACATTAAATAGTATATGCAAGAACATTTGAGGCCCTCAAGAAATAATGGCCCAAAAGAAATAAAAAAGTTAGTTGTGTCTCTCAAGGAATTTAATTTATCACTTTGTCATCAAATATTTTTTTGTGCTCACCAATTTTAAGAGAGTCAACAAAGTTGGATAGCGGAGGACTAGGCTCTCTTTTCTCCACATTCTTCTTTCCTTTCTTCTTTTGGGAGGTTAACAAAGTGGATAAGGAAAAGATATGGTTCTTTTTTATTCCAATGTATAATATGACAAAACTTTAAAGTATCATCATAATTACACATAGCATACTTTATTAATCTCTCAAAACTTTATTATGTATCTGAAAACTTTATTATGTATCTCAAAACTTTGTCAGGTCACATAGAATCAATAACCTGACCTTGACCCATAAACATATCAAAAAAGTACTTTTCTCTATGTACAAATGCTTCTTAGTCCATTATACATGTTATTTTGATTCTCTTCTCTCTCTTCCTCTCTCTTACCATCTGAATTCTAGCAGTCATGGGATACTCGAACAGTTTTCTCTAAGGAGAAGATGTAACAGTACAGGAATCACTCACAACAAATATTCGCTACCTTGAGATGACAATGATCATGTCCAAGTAGGTGGTTCATTATTTCTTTGAGATTCAAGATCTACCATTCATTTTTACATTCTAGTATTCATACTATTTTTGAGAAGAAAAAACAAGCAATACCATCATTGGAAGCTCTTTTATGTGGAGTGGGAGGACACATAACATATTCTTCCAATGAGGTATGTATTTTCCTTGATTCTCATATTTGCAAAAGCATGAAACCAATATTTCCCTTGCATAGGTAATTCATCGAAAAATAACTGCTTCATCAACACCAAAGAAGCACTTTAAATTTTTAAATAGTTTATTTTACCTACTTCTCCTTCTTCTCAAAAGAATAACACCAATATTAAACAATATGGATAGACAAATGTGTGTGAAATCATTTCTCCATGCTTATAGAATCTATTCATTAGGAAGACAAATTATAAAGAGGACATGCTTAATATTGCTTTAGAACACTTACACATAAAAGAAAATATGCCTAGGTATGTTTGGCATGCAACACGTCCTTAGTTGATGAAGAACTCATATACATATGCTTTTGTTTGTACAAAATAAAAAAAAATTAATCTATAGAGACTTCAAAAATCAATGTTTTTTCTTCTAGAATAAAAGCTACCTATATTAATTTTCTTTGCACATCCTCTTTTATTTTTATCTTATTTATGTTTATCTTTCTCGTACATGTTGTGGTGATCGACTCAAATTCATATTAAAGCAACTAATCATCAATGGCTTGGAATGGTAAAAGGTAAAGTAGATTCCACATTCAAATGTTGTTTGGTTCTTTAGGTGGTGCTCATTTTATTCATTGAAATATAACATGTTGTAATGTCATATGGACAATCTTGATATTTTAATTTGTATCAATCAAGATTCTAGTGCACTAGTAATGGAAACATTCCACTATAGATCTAAGAATAATTTCTTAAAAAGTACATGTCATATTAGAACCAAGTTCTATGCATGTTTATTAGTTTCAATAATACTTACTTGGTTTTCTTCAAACAACTTTTGCAAGAGTTTGACAATTAGAAATGTTTTCGTGAAATTACAACAAAACATTGCAAGTGAAAATTGGAGGCTCTCAACAAGACCTTTGCATCATGATCAATGTCATGCACAAAACATTTTTGAGGATTCAACTTGGAAATGAATTTATATAAAAGGCGTCATTTGCTTATTTTATACTAAAAAGTTTTTGTGGTATATCCTATCCATGTTCAAGGTACACAATGACCACCTTGGATGCAACCCCCATCATAGAGGATGAAGTGGTCTACATGCAATAGAGGTCACCATACAATCATAGAGTGGTTCAATATGAGAAAGTGAATTCAATTAAAAATATCCAAGTACTTTAAAGCCTCGTCCATAGAATCGCTCTTGAGAGCATGATGAAGATCAACCACCACAGAGGAGACCATTCAAATAAAGATTCTAAGGACATCACAAAGGGGAAGAATAGATCCACTACTTATTGATGATGAACCATTTGAAATCTATATACTTCCAACTAGAACATGGTTGATGAAAAGTGAAGTGGCCATTCCAACTCATCCAAAAAGAAAAGCTTGAAGGAGCCATCATGGAACATAAGCATATTCCAACATCACATCAAGGAGAGGCTAGAAAGTCCTACTATAAGGTCAAAGCACACTACACACATATGAGAAAAGAGAGAAAATAAAACATATGCCATAAATTGTGCCACAATGTCAATCAAGGCATACATGTAAAATGAATAAGAGTAATCAACCACATAATAGATCATATGCAGCACAACCTAAAGTTCCTCCTAATGTGAAAGCAACAATAAAGTGACGCAATATTATAGATCCTTTGTGCTTCAAAGTTAATGCACAAGACTATGGATAACAGCAATAGCACTTCAACCCATCCAAGAGGAAGTAGATGCATTCCTTGTATTTTGAAAGATGTTAACTTCTTTGTAGCTCATGTGAAGATGATGATTATACAACCAAAAGAACTAGTTGGGACGATACATGATTATATAATTATTCTTGTTGAAGAGATATATTTATAAAATGAAATTTCCATTATGATAATCTACATTTTCATCATCCTTCTTACACATGCTCAAGTCCACATTGATGTATATCATATGTCCATAATTGTATCACTTGCTTAAAGATGGTATATGTGCAAAACAAATAATTGAAGATTGAAAACTCATATTTCCATTGTTCAACTACAATCTGCATATAATAAGTTTCATGGACCTAAAATGTGAAAGAAAGGTTCTATATTTCCACTAAATGCATGGTATTCAAATGTCCTTAGAAGACGATACAATTTGGGTTCAAGAATTCCATGATCACCATCCCACATCAAAAAGATCATCATCAAAGTTGAAAGAGGATTACTATCCATCATGAGAATCATGCCCTTGATTATATACCTAGATATACTACAAAGCCTTTCTAGTTCCATCATGGATATCCATCATTATTGTGTTTGAATAAAACATATTAAGAACTCTACAAAGACCAATAGCTATGAAGATTCAATTTCTATAAGATCTCACAGTCACATAAAAACTTCGCATGGAACTCATCACTTTGAGAGGGAGATGATTTCATAGACACAAAGGAAACAAGGCTAAAACCTTAAATTCTATGAAAATGTATATATCTCTTCATTGGTTCAAACTTTGGAGAAATTAATCCTACCATCATGTGTGGAGCATGCAAAAACCCTATGATGGATTGTCTATTTGTTTGATTCTAACACCCAGACACTTGATAACCTCAAAAAGTACCAAAAAAGGGCAATCATAGAAATGTGAGATAGCCCTATGCAAAATTTTTGTAGAGGCCTATCCTGTGTTTCTATGGCTTTCATATATGACTATGTGATCATTCTTCTCGAAGAGATGTTTTGTATATGAAGTTATCTTAATGGTGATATACTTTTTCATAACCTTTCTTACACATGCTTAAGTCCACATTGATCTATATCATATGTTCACAGTCATATGCACTCAATTCAACATGCTATGTGTACAAAGCAAATCATTTATAGTTATAAAGCCATTTTTCCATTGGTAAATTGATTTAAAAACATAATGAGTTTTATAGACTTTAAATTTGTAATAATAAAGTTTCATATCCACTGGAAATAAACTGGCATGGCCTCAAAAGCACAAAAAAGGGCATCCATAGAAGCAGACAATAGGCCACTACAAGAAGCTTTTAGAGGCATATCCTCTGTTTTTGTGGATCCCCTTTTTTTGTGCTTTTGAGGCCACGCAAGGTTTATTTTAGTGGATATGAAACTTTATTCTTAAAAGTTTCAGGGCCATGGAACTTATTTCTAACAAGTAACCTACTCTATAGTGATCCATTCATATATAGCTTCTACAATGGGAGCCAATATAGACAAACATAGTCACATGAAATAAAATAGCTTGCAAAATATAATTTGTGATAATATCTTCATGTCTAGAAGTCTTTTTTTACCTCTGAACCCCAATAAGGTGGAAATCCCCCCCTTTCAACTCTTCCCATTAAGGTTCCATGGGGAAATTCCATGGCACGAGAGGGCCTTTATTTTCACCTTGAATGGCAACCATATTGGAATAATGCTTTTATGCCACACTAACCTAATGACCTCAATCACAAAGACCATCTATTACCATAAATTTTCACATATAAACCTCATCTCGCTTAGAGGCTAAGGTTCCATGAATGTTTGTGCTCTGAAAGTGGTTTCTCCTCATAATGGGGGACATAACTTGGAGCACCATGGATCATTTGTGGTTATTGAGGACTAAGTATTGAGTATATCTAACATGATTGAACGTTTTGAGTTATATCATTTGTAATTTCAAACTTCATAAATGATCATCTATTGAGAAAATTAACCAATAAAAAGTCAATTAATGTAAAAATGAGCATACTCTGTATAAAAAAGAGAATTGAATAATCACCAAGAGACATTATAAATGCATAGTTGTAGACTAGAAAAATATGAAAGTAGACATGTTTTAATTACAAATATCAAATATTAAAAAATTTCCAAATTATCGATAGCAATGATTGTACAACTTGAAGTGCTTGCAAATGTAGGAAATCATCACAAAATTTGTGGTGCCCATCCATGCTTTAAAGTATTAATGGACCAATTTTGGATCCAGAAAGATCTTTAGATCTCTTAGTAGAAGAAAAGGCATCAAGGAACTTTTTTTCTCCCATCCATCCTTAGTTTGGAAGAATGTGAGATGCTAAACAAACAGATTAGCTACTAACAAGACATACTTGGTGATGCTCTTGAATGTAAACAAAAGCAAAGCCCTCTAGAAAATTTATAATGAAATATGTGTTATTAACTCCAATTTCTCTTTCAAAGACTGATCCATTGAGAAATCTGTACATTGCATGGGTAGGAGAATAACAACTTTGGGACGAATCTACCCTTCAAAGAGTCAAGGTTATTTATTTTCTAGACTAAAAAGTTGAAAGAGAGTGGATCTTTCATGAAAGTGACATCAGATTAATCAATCTCCTTTGAAATTCCCTTCAATTTTCTATTATTTCTCATTTTTTTAAGTTAAACCTGTTTCATAGAAAAAAACACAAATCATCACATAGAAAAAGATATTTGACAATAAAATTCCAACCTCATTTATAGTTCAATTTTGAAGGTATTTAATTATATTATTAACTCTCTACGCAAGCTATGAACAATCCAAAATAAAATATAATCATTAAAGAAATAAATATTATAACATGTATAATTAAAAAAATTGTACATTCCTAACCTTATGTCCTTGTCAATATAACCATTCAAATAGATCATCAAGGCTAATTTTTATCCTACTAAACCTTGTTAGTCTTGAGTTGGATATCTTCACTTGAAAAATTGTTGCAATCTACATAAACAAAAAGAAATCTCCATTATTAAGAAATTATTAATGCAATAGAATGATTAATGCCTTGGAAATTTCATGCAATGTTCAGAACGTACTTATAAGGCTATGGAATGGGTTTTCTTCCAACTACATAGAAGGAAATATAGCCACATCACAAATGAAACATATGTAGATAGGTCAAACACATATGACATGCCATCAACAACTCCAAATTTCACAATACTGCTCGGGTCTTTATGCAATTTTTGGAAAGTACCTGTAAGGGTATGATTTGGCTACTCACCCACCAAAGTAGAAGGAAATATATCTGTAACAAATAAAAGCATATCTAGATGGGTTAAAGATAGATTCAACACTATAAACCATGCAATATTGTAGGGTAATACTTAAAATTAATATAATATCTCATTCTAGTAGAGTTTTTGAGTTTCATAGTTGCCATTTCAAGACATGTTCTGCAATAGCACCCATCCCGTTGTCTTTTGGCCACAATAAATACCCAAGTTTCCAAGATGTCTTACTTGATGAGGCCCATATCTAGAGGGTTGCATGTACACCCATGCAACTTTGGAGCACTCATGTGGCATGTGTTGTTCATCTGTAGCTTTGATATTTTGACACCTTAATGTGCAAACTTCATGTATTGGTTGCCTACAACCTTTAGATGTTGCCATGGAAGTTCAAGGTCTTCAATCTTTGACAATAGTTGAATATGGAAGATGCAAATAGCTTGGAATACAAACACGAGAGCTTCAATGGTGTGCTACACAAAACCTAGTATGAAACTGTAGGGTTTATGAGGGAAATACCTCTTTTCTTAGTATTTAAAAAAAAGTCACATTGTCTAGCTAAAATCATGCACGGATATTGAATTTTTGGTTAAAAAGAGTGCTTTTGACCCTAGAAAGTAATTGGGAGTCCATTGTGAGGTGCTATGATGAGATTTTAAACTTTTAAAAAATTGAATTTTTGGGTTGAGCCTAGTCATGAGATTCCTTCTCTCTCTAGAAGCAACTCATTAAATAGGGGGAAACTTGTCCCCTCTCTCCCCTTCAGCCTAGTATTTTATAGGGTATAGATTGTGGCCACCACCCTTTTCTAATTGGTCAATCACTAATCACTCCCTAATCTAAAAGGCATACATAGGGTTCATTTTTTTCCCCTAATGCATAACAAGAATCATCAATTGTTTTCGTGTACAAATGTATTTGTCTCATAACCAAGATCATTGATTTCTCCAATTTCCTTTAATTGAATATCATCATATCATGCCCTTGATAGCATATCTACAATAGAATTTTACTTACCTTCTATGTGTGCTATCTCCAAATTTATGAATTTGATATAGGCAATCGATCGCAACATGGCAACATTAGGAATTACACAATTGATGATCGTGCCAAGCAAAGGCAAGCAATGTGTCTCTACCACAGCGTATGCACCAATACAATAAACTTGATCACATTTGAGAGTGGAAACTACTCAACAAAGTTCCCTTTTAATATGAGGGTATTTATGTTGATGCTCTTGTAACATCTTTGCACCAAACCTCATAGAACATTGATTGCCTTCCTCATCCTCTTGACCAATAACCTAGGTATTACAAATTGAACTTGTAAGGGTATGTCTATTAGTCTAATCAAATCTTTTAAGAAATCATTTGATATGTGTGCAAAGTGAGGAATGGATATTGAGTAGAAGACACATCCTCCGAAACATTCTCTCACTTTGCTCCCAAACTTCCCAATGTTTTCCATTTTTCTAGGTGCTTCCACGTTTGGAGAATATGGTTTATAGCTAGAAAAACCAAATTGATGTCAAAACTATGAGGACCTCATACACCCTGAAACTAGTTTTTTCGATAAAAAAAAAAAATTCAAGACCACTTCAACAAATATTTAAAAGATCTTTTCACAAGTTATAATGTGAGCTTTGTAAAAATTCTCACATCTGTCACTATGAATAGCAATGCCTTTATGAATTTTGGCACAAACCTTAATGGGACTATCATATTTAAATGCTATTCTAATGTGTGGGATAAAATCATGCAATATTAAACGAATTGTGTTCGTCATGTGTCCAATTGAATTTTTAGCACCTTGGGGTAATGTGCACATGAAAACAAACCCAAGATGTGTCCTCACCCCCTACTTTCAATTATCAATTAGAATTGATTATGATGGAGAGTGTTAATCTCCAAAAAACAAGCTATTCTTGATGTTAGAGCTCCTCTATATCAAGAACAACTCAAAACCTTTACCAATTTGGAGGATCAATACTCAATTATCAAAATCTTGAACAAACTGTGAAGAGAGCTAATACTCAGAAAGTCTGTTGCACATAATTCACTCATTGACTGATCAAATGTATAAAGGTTTTGATAAAGCTTTGCACAAGGTGTTGCCTATAATTTTTTAGTAAATCTTGAGAAATGATCAATTCACCTATGTCTAAAACTATACTTTTCTACAGTCGACTTTGACATCTATAACTTCTAAAGCATGATTCTCTCAAACTACAACCCATTTATTCAAATGATTTTAGCCATAGGTATGTTAACTTCCAACTTAAAGAATGAGTCCTTGCTTGCTGAAAACTTTACACTCTGGAAGGAGATATGACCAAAACATTAGCATCATATTTTGCACCTGTTGTAACTTCACTTCTTCACATTTACACATGTAAATGTTCCTACTCTCAATTCTCATACCCTGATCACAATTAGAAGCTGAAAACTTGTAGAGAGGTCAATCAACTATAGAATTAGACTTGTACAAAAGGATTTCACAAAAGCTTAAACTACGAGTACTCAGCAAAAGATCGGGTTCAATATTTCTTCATCTCTGAAAATTCTTACACCTGAATGATTAGAGAGATCTTTTCACTTCTAATATTGTCTAATTACTATTCTAACTTCTAGTTCTTCTCTTCACATACTCCCACCTACTTGCCCCAACTTCTTACTTGTATATATAGGCATATATGTACAAGCTCATAACCATACAAAAGATATAAGTGAGCTAACTATAAGTTTAATGTACATATGTATACAAGTCTTCAATCTTTGAATATGCACTATCTTCAAGGTTCATAGACTAATCTTTTCTTCAGTCTTTGACTTCAATCCTTCATCCAAAACATCAATTGGTTGTTGACTTGCACCAACAACTCCCCCTCAATCATCAATTGAGGTTTTCTTTATCTTCTTTATACCTGCCATGTCTTTAAATCTTTGTAGCTTTGGTCCATCCAAGCTTTTGGTTAACATATCTGAAATCTGATCTTTTGTTGAAGTATGTATGACTTCAATCTCCTTATCAAGCACCTTATCTCTTAGAAAGTGATACTAAATCTCAATGTGTTTAGTCCTGGCATGAAAAACATGGTTAGCAACTAGATACAATGAACTCATGTTATCTCCATGAATAGTGGGTGTATTCTGAATCATGGGCAAACTCTTCATGAGAGTCTTTAGCAAACGTCTTAGAACACCAAGAGATAGGTATCCATATTTTGATCTTCTATCATCAGCATTACTATATATCTTAATGTTTGTATCTTATGTAAAACCATAATACAAACCTTCCTTGAGTATACCCTTAAAATATCTCAACACTCTTTTTCCTACAACCCAATGTTCTTTCCTAGGACAATGCACGAATTGAGACAATACTCCAACTACATATGACAAATCAGGCCTAGTTAGAGTTGCATAGATTAGACTACCAACCAAACTTTGATATAGCTTCATGTCCTTGAATTCTTCTCCTCCATATCTGCTCAATTTGTGATTCACCTCCATTGTAGTAGGGGCAACCTTGCAATCATCCATTTTAAACTTGATCAACAAGTTCTTCAAATACCTTTCTTGATTAACATACAGTCCATGTTGAGTATATGAGATCTCCATGCCCAAGAAATATGACAAGTCTCCCAAGTCACTAATCTTGAACTCTTTTTCCATTTGCTTCTTTAGGTTTTGTATGCCCTTCTCATCTGTACCTCTAAGAATTATGTGATCAACATATATGCACATGTAAATAAACCCATCATCACTTGCTTTGACAAGCAAGCTACTATCTGCTTTAGATACTTGGAAACCAAGTTCCTTCAAGAACTCCACAAGTCTACAATTCCATGCCCCTAGGGCCTGCTTAAAACCATACAAAGCTCTCTTGAGCTTACATACATATTATGAATACCTTTCATCTCTGAACACTTGTGGTTGCTCCATGAAAACATCATCTCAAATATAACCATTAAGAAAAGCATTCTTCACATCTAATTGACATAATCTCCAACCTTTACATGCAACAATGGCTATGAATGTCGTGATAGTTGTCATCTTTGCCACAGACTATAGGTCTCATCATAATCTATACCATATGTCTGAGCATACCCTTTCACAACAAGTCTAGCTTTATACCTAGACACACTTCCGTCTGCATACCTCTTTGTCTTGTAGACCCATTTGCATCCAATGATCTTCTGACTATTTGGTTCAGGAACCAAATCCCAAGTGTCATTCTCCATCTATGCATCATACTCTTCCTGCATAGCTTTCTCTCAATTTTCCTTACCTTTTGCCTGTTCATATGCAGAAGGGTTTTCATCTGCTTTCACCATGTAAGCATACTCTTTAGTAGTCAAAAAAGAAGTGTCATAACTATACCTTGTAGGTTGCCATTTGTGTCTTGATGACCTTTTGAGTTCTCCACTTCTTGAGGTTTCTGGTTCATCACATTGTGGATCAAACCTTGGCACCTCTTCAACTTCAACTTGTACTTCATTGTTCTCTTATTCATCAAACATTTGGACCTTTGATTTACCTTTCTTTTGATGCACAATTTCTTCATCACTTGCATGATTATTGATTGTACATGCATACCAAGTACCTTGCTCATCAAATGTAACATCCTTTGATACAAGAAATTGTTTTGTGGATGGACTCCACAACCTATAACCCATCTGCTTGTCATCATATCCAATGAACACATACTTTTCAACTTTACGTTCCAATTTATGCCTCAACTGAGATGGCACATTTGCATAAGCCAAACATCCAAATACTTTGCAATGATCTAAGGTAGTTCTCTTACACCACCATGCCTCATATGGTGTCATTCCCTAAAAATCTTTACATGGTAACCTATTAACGAAATATGTAGTTGTATTTATAGCCTCAGCCCACAAATCATTTGGACAATTTTGCTCCTTCATCATTGATCTGGAAAACTCAACAAGAGGTCTATTTCTCCTTTTTGCTACACCGTTTTGTTGAGGAGAGTACGTGCAAGTAACTTCTCTTTTTATACCTACATTCCATAAGTAATCACCGAACTCATTAGAGAAATACTCTCCCCCTCCATCTTACCTTAGTCTCTTCAACTTTTGACCTGTAATTCTTTCTGCATACACATGATAATGTTTGAATGTATTAAATACCTCTGATTTTGTTATCAAGATCTTAAGTGCACGCACCCACAGAGGTAGAAAGAAGACGAAATAGGAATCAGAAACAGAGAGACCATCAACGCGATATTGGGTGCAATCTCCCCCCGTGTACTCTAATGAACAAGTCTATCAGAGTATCCGTATTTATAGGTTTATTTCTATTATGTCCTGAAAATAGAAGTTACATGAGGGCTATCGCTTTTAGAAGCGACTTTTAGGAAAAACTACTTTATTTACAAAAGGCATCGCTTTCTAAAGCGAACCACTAATTTTACAACAAGTTAAACCTAAATATAACTTGTTCTAGAAGTCTTCGATTTAATCTTCGAATTTATTTATTTATGCACATCCACTTGTATCCACACCCTCATGCTTCTTCACCTCCTAGATAAAACACAACCACATTAAAACCTTCTAGACATTTAAAACATTAAAAATCCATTTAACCTTCCATATTTCCATAATATACAACATAAATTTGTTCCCATGGTCCATCAGGTGTAGGAAGTGGCATTAATAATTTGAATGGTTTACCATGATGTCGTTTTACACGCTGACAAATAATGCAGTGAGAAACATATTGTGCAACGTCTTTTTCCATGCTAGGCCAAAAGAAGAAATCTTTACATGCAGAAATAGTACTTTGTATGCCCCTATGACCCATATATGGTTGTTCATGCATCTCTTTCATAACAAACTCTTTTAATGCTTGCGTAATGCATAACTTGTGTTGAAAATACAAGAATCCATTATGAAAGGTATAATGATCCTCATGATGTGATGTGGAATTATTGAAAGGAATCCATGCTTGTGAAAAATACAGGTTTCATGCATAAGTGGGAATCATATCATTAAATGAATGAATCTGAATAGTAGAAATATTATTGAAACAGTAGTTCTTTGTAGGGATGGGAGATGACTTAAAGCATCAGCTACAACATTAGCTTTTCCTGGTTGATATTGAATCAGAGGTTGGAAGTTTTGTAGAAATGAAGCCCATTTTATATGTTTATCGAAAATCAATGGTTGATGTAATAAATGTTTAATAGCTTGTTGATCGGTTTTAATTAGAACTTCTGAACCCATAAGGTAATGTTTCCAAATTTTCAATGCATGCACAATAGCTAACGGTTCCTTATCATATGTACTATACTTGTGTTTAGAAGGTTTGAGTTCCTACTTTCAAATGCAAGAGGATGATCATTTTGCATTAAAACAGTACCTATACCAAAACCACTAGCATCTATAACTACGTGAAATGGTTGTGCAAAATCAGGTAATTGTAGAATAGGGGAATGAGAAAGTGCATACTTAAGTTTAGTAAAAGATTGTTGTTGGGCTACTCCCCATACAAATTTTAGATTTTTCTTCAATAATAACGTAAGGGGAAGGGCTATATAAGAAAATCCCTTTACAAATTTTCAATAAAAGCTAGCTAATCCTAAAAATGAATGGACATCATTCACTGATTCAGGTTTAGGCCATTCTTCAATTACTTTAATGTTCTTAGGGTCGCCATAAATGCCGTGACTAGAGACGATATGTCCAAGATACTCTATCTCGTTTTGGAAGAAACAACTCTTAGAAATTCATTTTTCACATCAAGTTGGAGGAGTCTCCAATTCCTTGGAGCAGCTACACTTATCAATGTTTCGATTGTAGTCATCCTTGCAACTAGTGAGAATGTTTCCTCATAGTTTATACCATGCGTTTGTTTGCATCCTATGGCAACTAATCTTGCCTTGTACCTGGAAACTGATCCATTCGAGTTTCTTTTAACTTTATATACCCATCTCCAACCAATTACCTTTTGTTTTGATGACATTGGAACGAAATCCCAAGTGTCCATCTCCTTCAATGCATCTATTTCTTCTTTCAATATGGCCTTTTTCCAATAAGGGTTTCCCTTTTTATAGGTTGATGGTTCTTCATAGGGTTCCTCTTCATAGCTTGATGGTTCTTCTGAAATTGAATCTTTTGCAAAGTAGATTGAATGCTTTGTAACAAATGTAGAATCATATCCATACCTATATTGTTGTTTCTTCTCTCTTGCTCATCTTTTAGGTGCTTGTTTGGAGCATTCTCCAACCTCTTGCATCTTTATTTTGCCCCTTAACTTCCATAGCTTGTAATCCTTCTCTCTTTCATCTTGATCATCATATGTATCACTTCTTGGATCCTAGACCTGTGTATCATGCTTGCTTCCTAATTGATGAAAATGAGAATCAAGATCATATGGTAGAGTTAACTTTTATTTTTCTTCATCATATCAAGACGTCTGTTCTTCAAACACAACATCTCTACTTATAGTGAATTGCTTGGTTGAAGGATTATAGAACGTGTAACCTATCTGAGTTGAATCATATCCAATAAACACTACCTTTGTTGCCCTTTCATCTAGCTTACCTCTTATTTGTGGCGGTATATGAACATAAGTTAAACAACCAAACACCTTGCAATGCACAAGACTAGGTTTTCTTCCATACCATGCTTCATAAGGAGTCATACCTTGAAGTTATTTTGATGCTAGTCTACTGACAAGATACACAGTAGTTGCAATAGCTTCTACCCATAGATAGAAGGATTCAAGGATTCTTTTGGCTGATCCAACTAATGTCTTGTTTCTCCTCTCTGCAATTCCATTCACTTGAGGAGAGTACCTAGTAGTCAGTTCCTTTTTGATACCTTTATGCTTCAAGAACTCATCAAAATCTTTCGAGAAGTATTCTCCCCCTCCATTAGATCTGAGCTTCTTGAGTGATCTACGTGTATGATCCTCCACATGTGCTACATACTTTTTGAAGCAATCAAACACCATCCTTACTCTTGATGAATAATAGAATAGTCTGTCTACTATGGTCATCAATAAATGAGACATAATACCTTGTGTTGGTATATTTAGGTAGTGATGTGTGTGAACAATCTAGGACCATCGGGGCACCTTTTTCCCTCTTTAGGAGGTTTTTTTCCCCTGGCTTGTATATACCTCTATTGCCCTAATGGGCAACTTATCTTTGTACATTCTCTAGTAATACATTCAGTATTGTGTGTTGTGCTCCAAGCTTCTTCTTCTTCCTTGTGTCGTTCGTGTGCTTCCGTAGACGTCTAACTCCAACAATTGGTATAAGAGCAGGTCGTCGCTTCATCTAAGGCGTCGTCGACACTCCTCCATTTGCAGTCTCAGAATCGCACGAATTTTGGTGAGCATACTGAGCGTCTTTCCGAGATCAAAACAATGAGGTTATCTATCTATGTGTATATGTAGATGACATAATTGTGACAAGTGATGCTCTGAATGGCATTCAAAGGATCAAGAGACACATCCAAGAGGAGTTCAAAATAAGTGATTTAGGTGAGCTCACATTCTAGGTATATAGGTCATATACAGAGATGAAAGAATGTATTTGACATAGAGGGTGTTTTGCTGTCGTCTAATGCTTTGCTGCCAACTCTACGCGAGCTCACACACAGAGACTTGTTCTTTCCTCCCAACCACGCCCGAGCCTCTCACTTTCTCATAAGAGGGATAATCTTATAATCTTACTTAGATACTCTCTCATATATGAGATCCTCTTAGTCTCTTCGACCATATGATATTACTCCCATTAGATGCCACGTGGCATGAGTGCCACCTCACCCAAGAGGATATACATCCATAATATGACATTTTCCTTCCCCTTGAAAGCATTTTCGTCCTTGAAAATGTAAATGAAATGTCTGTAATGGTAGAAGAAAGTGCTCGGACTCCCCTGAACCCCATGTACTCTATGTACATGGTCATCTCTGTGTGTTGTTTCCCCATATCCTTCCCCTTAAGAAACCTCATATGAGATCATCTCAAAGGTGGGAAATTGTCTGAGTGGTGCCTACTATCTCCTATGTACACTCAACTTCCAAATTATCACTCCCATAACATGCAACATCATCCAAATGACCTAAGTCCATATGATGTATCCTCTATGGAGTAATAGTATGAAAATCAAGTGTAAAGTGCCAAACTTATAAGCTTGACTGTATCATAATGGAGATAATAAACCATAGAATCCTCTGAAGTATAGAACAGAGTCCCATAAAAAGTGACTTCAAACCCATCTAGGAGTACATGATAGATTGCCCGCATACCTTCTAGGTCTTGCTAACCTTGAGTGTAATCACAAGTAGTAGTTTTTGTCTACACTACCTTGTGAATTATGCAAATCCATCATCTAGCTCATACATAAGAATTTCTTGGTAGTAAAATGAAATCTCTACATTCGACCAACCAAGAAATATGTGGTTTGTCATCCTTTACCATTGGACTAAGTTCTATTGGAAGAGCATTTATTGGCACTAGTGCAAACTCTAATATTTCTCTTCCCTGTAGTTTGCCATATGAATGCAGAAAGCATTCCCTTTGAGATTCAGATAATACCTAAGTACCCATCCTCCTAACTGATGTTTACTCATCATACTCATGATGTAACACCAACTAAGAGTTTGGTACCATAATAGGTTAGATATATCTCTATCTCCTAGAAAGCATAAAGAGAAGAGTCATATCTCTACTTCCAGTCTCACTAATGTCAATAACTAGATCATCTCATCTAGTCAAGGACCATCACTGGAAATAAACATAACTACTTCTCTCTAGAGTCTACAAGTGAGACTCAATCTAACCATCATGACTAACTGATCTCCCTCTTGTCTTTGATAGAAGAGTGCCACTTCTATCTAGACAACCTAAAAGTGAGAAAGTGAAACTCTCTCTCTCTATTCAATCTCTTCTAAGGAAAAGAGCTCTAGTAGTGGAACCTATTCCACTTTCCCTTTCCCTTTGAAAGAGATTGTTTTGAATCCAATTACTATACTCATCCATAACTGAGAACATGCACATAAGTTCTCCATGTTTTTTCCTTCTAAAATAGTCGAGAAAGAAACTCCCATGTGAAGGAAAATTATACTCGAAAGACTAAGAGATGTTTCGCTAACACCTCTTCTCTCTAAAGGAAAACATACCATTAGGAAAAAAAGTGAACCCTGCATGGGCCTTGTAAGGATTCCTAATTTTTAGGGATTAAGCTTAATCTTGTACTTTGTTAAGGGGACAAGTGCATTTAATAGAGCACTTTTTGGTAGGCTGAAGTAGGCTTTTTTTTAGGCTGAGCTAGGACCTTCTCTCTCTTCTGCACATAGAGAGAGAGAAAAACCACTTTCCACCTCATCAAATCCGTCCATCTTTATGAATAAAAAAATGAGTTTTCTCAAAAAGTCTCTTTTTCAGCTATTCTTTATTCAAAATGGCCCATACTTTTATGTATATGTCAGAACTTAATTTTTTTAGACTTATTTTTATAAAAAATACTTAAAAAACATACTTTTCAAAATCCCTCCAAAAGTTAAGTGCCACATCATCAAACTCGTAACTTTGGTTGCCCCAAAACATGAATTTTTGAAAAAAAACTCATTTTCCCTCTAACATACTGAAAAAAGTCATTTTGACCTATCCACATACCAAAACACACTTTTTTTCTTGCACATAGCTACTGTACTAGCCATTCCAGCCATCTGTGTGCTTCTTCCCATTCGGTGCTGGAGTTTTGGAACATCATGGTGCTCACATGTATTATGAACATGACACCAGCACCAGCACGTGCTCCTCACTCAAAGAGTGTACATGTTCGTGTTCCTACAGAATTTGCACCAACAACTAGAGGTAGCAATGACATAGATTCTCAAAATGCACGACGTGCAGCTGGAGAGAAGAATATTGATCTTTGGGTCCATGGTGCTTTGTATCCCTTGGATCCAATGGCTAATGTTCATCCTAGATTCCATACTATCTCCACATTTCTACAATTCCTTGGTTCCGGTGAAGATGGACTCCTAGGCTATTGCAAGCGATTGTCTAACCATTCTACATCTATAGCAAATTATTGGATGCAACAATGTCATCACAACCATTTCAAGATACACAGTTTAGAGAGTGCTATACACACTTTAGAAAGTGCTATCAAATCTTTGGATGAGCACAATAATAGTCTCAAACAAGATGTGGAAGAAAAGGAGAGCACAATTACAAAGTTGAAAGCCAATCTTACACAACTAAAAGAGACTCCACTTGGGATGAGATTTAGGAAACGACCATTATCATCCTTTCAAGCTCTTTCAACTGGTGGTGGAGCACGGAAGCGACGTGTTTACGCACTTAGGTATGTATTTCCTTTGTTTAGTTATGTTAAAAGACTTTTAGATTGAGATTCTTATTGTGCAGGTCATTTGTTGAAGATGCGAGTGCTTCCTCAACAATGGAGGATCAATTGAAGTTTCTGAATTCTTGTCTTAGCAACAAACATGTGCTTATGATCTTGGAGTCACCAATAGGAAATCACATCAAAACCCAAGTGATTAAAGATTTTGCAGGCAACTTAGAAGATATTATTAGTCCTAGTGAGGTACAGATGGTATGTGATGAAGCAGGTGTTAGTACTAGAGCGTACACTGCATTGTACAATCTTTTGAAGGAGGCTCTACAAAACAAAGGTATTTTCCAGAGCATTTTTCTATGCCCTTACAAGGTATCTGTGAGGAAGAAGATAACCAATGAGGATGTAGCCAATACTCTTGGCAATTACCTGCATATAGAAGATGTTATGCCTGCATCCATTTATCATTCATCTACATCAAAGAAAGAGTTGAAAAACACATCTAGACAGGGATTCATCTACACAAAGTACAACAACATATTTGTCAATTTGGAGAGGCTCCAAAAGGAAATGGTTAAATTTTACAAATCCACACTTCAAGGTATATCCATTGTTTTGATAATGACATTCATAGTATTTTTAATAATATAATGTTTGTTATTTGATGTAGATTGTGGTTCCAAACTCAAGTTTGTATTGAAGCTAGACGAATGTCAAATCATAAAGGGACGCCGTATGGAGAGACTTAGTGTGACACTCATGAACGAAGCTATGGCCCATGCTATTATTGATGATAGTGAAGAATCTACCCATCACTTTACATATAGTGTCCAATCAGAGAAAGATATATGGTGGTTAGGTGCTATTGAAGTACCTAAAGAATCCAATGATGTTCTTACATGGATTTTCAATAGGATCCCATGGATCACAGAGGTGATAACTTCTCAAATTCATGGTGCCAAAATCAATGTAGAAAGCCTTGGTGATTTTGAAGTAGAGTGGCACTTAGGTGGAGACTTAAAGACTATCAAATGCATGTTAGGGTGCAAACAAGGTGCATCTACTCTCTATCCTTGTCCATATTGTACACGAGGTTATAAACGAACAAAGAGAAAACAAAACAACATAGATGATTTAGTTGATGACACAGATGCAACTCCATCTGCTGAATGGGATACACCTTTAATGAGGTGTCCCATGTTAGGTACACCTAATCGTGACATGTCAGATAAGGATTGGAATCCCATTATTCCATTCCCTTTAGTCAATGTCCACTTTTGCACCTTGCATGCCTTCATGAGAATTTTTGATAGACTATTGAAGCTCCATATAGAATACGCATTTGCCATGAAGCCAGTTGATAAATCTATTCAAGCTATAAAGAAATTGGAGGAACTTCTTAATTCAATTGGTTGTCATGGTGGAAATGTAACCCTAGTTGTTAAGAAAGTTGGAGAATCTCAAGATAGCTTGCAACAAGTGTCAATGACAGGGAATAAAGCAAGACATTTTTTTAGAAGAGGTACTAGCACTCAAAATAATGAACGTTATGAGCAGTGGAAAGACCTATGCATGATCACAACAGACAATGACTCTCAAGTTGATCTTTGTAATAAGAGAAAGAAAGTTTGGTCGAGCTTTGATAAGGTTGTAGGCTTAATGGGTCTGACTAGGTCTAGTGCTATTCAACGTCAAATGTTTCAAGAAACATTAGTGGAGTTCACCAAGTGTTTCATTCAATGTTGGGGAGAGAGCAATATAACACACTACATTGTAAGTGTAATCTTCTTCTACAAGTGTTCATTGCACTTACCTTTTTCCAATGTACTTAACAATTTTTAGCATATTTTGTTTGCACATGGAGCTTTTTTCATGCATCGATATGGGTCATTAGAGATTTTCAGTACCCAAGGAATGGAAAAGTCACACTACAAAGCGAGGGGTGTCTACTTCAAAAACACCCGACATGGTGGTGGCCCAATGCAATCAAACTACATGGAGGAGATGTTTAATTGGTTTTACCGCACTACATTCTCGAGAACTTTTTTTGTGGAACGACTTAGGGATTCAAAATTGGCAAAACTTGCAAGAAAGATGCAACACAACATTGCCAGTGAGAAATGGAAGTCATCGTTAGGTCCTCTTCATCATGCTCAGTGGCGTGCAAGGAGACAACGAGAAGGCTCCGCTTGGAAGTAAAGTGAATTCGCTATTTCCCATTATGTGGTAATACATATGATTATTGTAATCTTGATTTCAATGTGTTATTATTTAATATATAATATTCTGTATGGTTTTAAACAGGTTTTGTCCGTTCTAGTGTGAACAAACAGTTTTTTAAAAAACTCTATAAATAGAGAGAACTCACTTCATTTCACACTTTTTGCAACTCAAGAGAATGGCACGCACCAAGTAAACTGCAAGGAAAGATCGCGTCTTCTTTCCTAGCCCTCATCTAGGGACACAACGCCCACCATGGTTGCAACCCCCACAAAGGCCTCGAAGTGGTTCCCAGAGCACATCTGTGCCTGTGTCACACAATGGCACACCACCTGGGAGCAATTCAGTGCGAGAAAATGAAGTTTCCAATAGACAAGATTATTATACTCAAGGACGATCAGAGGCCATTTCAGATGATGAGCCACCAACAAGGACACCCATCAAATCAAGACCCAAACAGAAGTTGATCAGAAGGAGTGTACCAGAGAGCGACGAAGAGTCATCCCCATATGAGGAAAGCAACAATCAACCACCATGGAATGATATGCAAATACCAACGAGCCATAGGGTGACACATGGAGGTAAGACACTTCCACAAGGACAAGGGCAAATACCAACAGAGGAGGAAAGAGAGCAAAGTCAACAACCACATCAACAACAAAATGTGCAAGATGAAGTTGGGCCCTCACATCGTGTACATCGGAGGAAAAAAAACTATCAACCTCGACGTCGACCTCAACGCCAGCCAAACATACCTCCCAACCCAAGAGCTCCACAAAGACGAAGGAAGCACTGCAGGGCTTTTGCAGAGCTACGACACTACCAAAAGTCCGTTGAACTACTCATACCACGAAGAGCTTTTGCAAGGGTAGTGAAAGAGGAACTACAAAGCTACCAAACAGGTCTAAGAATACAAGGGATAGCACTTGAAGCACTTCAAGAGGCAGCTAAGGCCTACCTCATCTCCATGCTTGAGGACTCTAACCTCTGTGCTATCCATGCCAAGAGAGTAACCATACAACCGAAGGACATTCAGCTAGCAAGAAGAATTAGAGGAAATAACCCATGATGTGTATATTATACCCTATGATAGGCTACTTTGCGATGTAATACAATGGATAATAGAAAATTTTGTTTTGACTTATATTCTTTGTCTCTTTTCTCTCTCTCTCTCTCTCTCTCTCTCTCTCTCTCTCTTTCAGTCAGTTATATATGGATTCAGTTAAACATGCATGCACTTGCCTATTGTTTTATGACTAGATATGTTCCTTTTCTACATACTGGTGTGCAACATGTCTTTTTAACACCAAAAAACCCCCAGCCACAGAAACGCGGGATTCAGCCCTGCAAAATTTTTGCAGGGCTGAATCCCGCGTTTCTGTGGCTGGGGTTGTTTTTGCAATATTTGGTCTTTGGTAAGCATAAGACATATGGTAGAGATGCAAGGGTCTAGATATTAAGAGGTTATACCCTATAGGAATTGAGATCTTTAGCTACTAAAGGCTGAGTTTATACCCTACTGAAAACTTCTGGTCCTGATAATACCAAAACCAATTGAAAATCTGAAATTACATAGTTTCCTATGTATTGTAGCACCTAAAAACACTACATAAGGCCAAAAAAGCCCCAGCCACAGAAACGCGGGAAACAGCCCTGCAAAAATTTTGCAGGGCTGTTTCCCGGGTTTCTGTGGCTGGGGCTTTTTTGGCCTTTTTTAAGCATATAATCATACAGAGGACCAAAGCAAAATACAAAGACCCCCAATTAGATACAATTTGTGGAGAGAAGATAAGTTCAATTTTTTAGCACATTCATAAACAGAACTAGACAAATGATGAAAAAAAAAGCTTGTATTATCAAGACATTACATCATTTCTCAGCTGCCTTCAATTTCTCCACAACTTTCTTTCTCCTTTGGAGAGATTGAGGCAGCTGGTAAGTCAATACAGATCTTGATATTACATGGGGGTCTTGCATTCCAAGACTCATGGCGATACCTATTTGCCCTAATACTTTCCCTCTAAAATTAAGTCCTAAAGTAGTTACAACTAAGGATTTCCTAACCAAAATGACACAATTAGTGCCTTGGGTAATTGTACATAAACACAGAATCTTGCTAAGGGCCTTCAAGCACCAAGTGATGAAGTGCCCATCGGGACTGTAGTCTTTGTGTATGATAACAAAATCATCCTTTGGCAACTTTCCGATGTAGTTTGCCAAGGATGCACCACTCCCACGAGAAGCTCGATCCCCACCAGACCTTGCTGCGAACTTGTCGAGCTCAATTGCTTCCTATTAAGAACAAATGAGAATTCAAGCTCTTACAATGTTAACTTAAAATTATCGATTTATTTAATTCAATTACCACTTACATCATGAAGCTTGTCTTCTTCCTCCCCTCTTCCAGGGGCATCAAGATCAATGCTAGAGTGGGCCATGCCACTCTGCTCTGCTACATGGGATGTAGGAATTTTTTGCTTCAGTATCCTCTCCTGTGCTGCACTGAACTCCTCCTCTGTAGTAGAATTGTTGTCATCATTTAAAATATCAGCACACACCATTGATATGGTGTCTGCCACAGAATCCCCAAGTGGGATGGACTTCTTTTCAAGTATGTCAGATGTGTTGTCAAGTGGAACATCTGACATTGTGGAGAAAATACTCAAGCATTCATCTAGACGTAGACCGAATGCCTTCTCAATGTCATGGAGTAAAATAAATTCCTCTCCATCCACAACGATGCAGGAGAGATATTCAAGTTCCACCTCTGGTAATGTGGGCTCAGAGGGGTTGAGATTTGAAGGGGGGGCCTCCTCCATGCTTGATTGCACATGTAGTTTATCCTCAACACCACCAGGGAATTCTTGGTGGATTGTAATGCTTTCTTTGGAAAAATTTATGGCCTCTGGTTGAGGCTCATTCTTCTCCTTAACAAAACCCCCAGTGGCAAGGTTGGGGAGCTCAACAGGTGTAGGTTCCGGCTCCTCATTAATAATAAAATATGTTGTTGCAGTGTAGGATAGGTACTTTGTACCCATCCTCTTCTTTTTATTAAGTTTTTTTACTAATGGCACAGAGTCATCTAGTAAGTGCCCAGCAGTTTCCGCAATTGCCATGAAGCGCTTAAGGCGCTTCATGAAGGCTTCATCGCCTCTATGTATGTAGAGTAGAAGGTCACATGGAACCCATTTACCCTCATAAGGCGGTATTTCTATAGAAAAACGCAAGATGTAGTACTCAAGGAACTCTATGATTTCCTTGAGCACATCAGAGTTCAGTTGAATTGTTTTGTCTAGATCAGGGACCCTAGACAGTAGGTCATACAAGTGGTTCTGACCTTTGAACTCAGTTGATTCCAAGAACTCATTGAAGAGTTCACGTGGACGTTTGAGTTGCAGGGTACTGGAGGATGCGGCAGCCATTGCGCGTGATGCTAGCTTGTGTGCGTACTCTGCTAGTGATTGTAGCTCTTCTTGGTTGCAAAAGTGAGAAATGAGAGAATAAGTGTTGCTTTTATAGTAGTTTCAAAATTTTAAAGTGAGTGGGACCCATTTTAAAACTAAAACTGATACCTTCAAATAAAACAATCATGCACAGAACTCTCAGAAAAAAAACTTTTGCTCATAAAAAGATTGAACAGAATCATTAACCAGAATAAGATACACGACAACACAACTTAGAAAAAAAAAAATTCTCAGAACTTTAAAATTATAATAAATTGCCATTGGAAAAACCAAAGATTTGGCAAACTGTACATCATATTGAGATCAAAAAATTTTACATGCTACATGTCTTGCATGTTAAATACATTGTTGCAGATGTAGGATTATAAATGGAACATAGGTGTGTGTACACTGTAGCACTCAAATAGTCCTTGAGCTATGACAATGAAAGTTGAGTTCCATCCACACTCCATTCAAGGAGGACTTTAATTTTATCCTCCAACCTCTTACCAATCTGCAGACAAATAGAAAACTTTAAATGAACATATTTGAGTGTAAGAATTTGTATAAACAAAAGAAGAAATACCATATGCTACTTACCTTATGCCCTTGTATTCTGAACTTTGATTGATCCAGATCCTCAAATCCCATGATTACTAGATGTTCTCTCACGTTGGCAAGAGTCCAATGATGATTTACTGAAATAACTTCCATTTCATTGTTGGGTAGATTTATCTTAATTTCAAATGAAATTAAAACACCCTCAGAACTTTGTAATGGTATCCATTCACCAAGTTTACACATCCAACGATCATAATAGAATCTAATGTACAATGAAGTACGATGTTTCAAGTATCGAAATCCTATGCCTCTTGCACCAATTTTACAAATGTATCTATCCCCTTTGGTGCATCCTTCTACAAGTCCCCATTTTTCACCTAGCAAACACTCTACCTGCTCATACGTGATATCTTTTAACATGAACATTGTTGACGTCTCTAGAATTGTGAATATCTGAAATAAATGTACAAAACAATGAACAGGAACACACCAATGTAATCCTATAGATCTTGAAACTCTTGTAAATTTCAAAGAGTTGTGTATGTCCATCACCATCTTATGCTTCAAAGATGTTAATGTCCATACATCAGGTTGCGGCCACTCAAGCTTTAAGAGAGAATCTACCTTAATCATCTCTAACTTGCCAAAATCATTTGATGAAGAGGGTACAACATATGTATGTGTGTAAAAGAAAACTCTCTCACATAATAGCTGAGCAGGACGGGCTTGTGGAAAGACTATCGACCCAACATCTGCATGCAATGCTTGGAAAGTACCTGTAAGACTATGAAGTGGTTGTTCTTCCACCAAGGTAGAAGGAAATATGTCTACAACAAAAAAATACACAACTTAGCTAGGTATATTCTGAAATTTGGACAAAAGTCAATGAGTAATACTTACAGTTGATAGGATATCTCATTTTGTTTGAGTTTTCCAATTTCATGGTTGACATTGTGAACACATGTTGTACAATGGCAACAGTTTCACCATTTTTGAGCTTTTTGAAGCCTAGTAACTTCCCTTTCCAATGAAGATCCAAGTTTCCACGATCTCTCACACGGTGAGGACCAACACCAAAGGGTTGTATGTACACCCATGCACCTTTGCAGAACTCCTGTCCTAACCAAAATCCTTCTGGAGCCTTGATATTGTGACATTTTATCGCGATAACCTCATCTTTTGGACGTCTATGAGATTTAGGTTTCTCCATTGGAGATCAGGCTATGGAAATGACAGTAGGAATTCAAAGAAGATGATGCATAGAGAAAGAAATGGAGATGCAGGAGCTGCAATGGTGTGCTAGGGAGAGAAAGTAGTGGAAAGAGATGACTTTTTGGCACCTGGGTATGAAAATGGGAGGTTTTGGAGGGAGAAAGTTGCATTTTGAGTTATTTTTGAAAAAGTCACTTTTTTCACTTCAGTTCATGCACGGATTTTGATTTAGAACCCAAAAATAGCACTTTTGATCCTAAAAAGTGGTTGGGGGACCATTAAATGGTGTTATGATGAGTTTTATAACTTTTTGAAAATTTTGAATTTTTGGGCCCAGGTAAGTTACGAGATTCCTTTCTCTCTCTAGAGGCAAAACCTGAACATAGGGGAATCCTGTCCCCTCATCCCCCTTCAGCCTAGTGATTTATAGGCTATAGACTGTGTCCACCACCCTCCTCTCATTGGTCCATCACTAATCACTCCTTAATCCAAAAGGCCCATGCAGGGTTCATTTTTTTCCCTAATGCTCTATTCTTCTCGTATGAAGAAATCGTATTTTTCCTTTCTTTCTTTCTCTCTTAAAGAGTAGGAGTTAAAGTGAGGCCACTGAACTAAAGTGAGATCTCTCATGGATCTCTGAGCTGATTCCCACTTTCTCCTTTCCTTAAAACAGAAACTCATGAATTTATTTAGTCCTCTCTTCCATAAGTAATGCATAATCCCTCATTACATATATTCCTATGAAGATGGAGAACAAATCTCCTCTGACTAATGAAGGTGTATATAGTGAAAAAGGGTCAAAGCCCTCTACTAAATGGTCAGCAATGATATAGCATGATACCGTAAACACATGTGTATCCATAATAAAGAATTATCTCTGCCAACCATACTCTATACATGGATCTATACGATCCAATCAAACTGATGGATTTATCCTTCCTGAAAAACTCAAAAATGAGTATGTGATACCAATGGTGTTAAAATCACCTATCACATTCTCCACTGGAAGAGTAAATCTTCCCTATACTGTGAAGGATAACTCCCAATCCTAGTAGGAGATGTCTAGTAAGATCTCTCCTCTGATCTAGTGAGACATGATGCCATGAATGATGAGTCCTTTTCTTCCTGGCCATAGAAGAAGAGTGCTCAAAGGGAAGTCATTTCCACCGTCCCATACTAGTGAAAACTTCTTCCAATTCACAGTGTCATACCTACACTAAATCGAATATATATATATATATATATATATTCCATATAATGGAATATGTAACTGGACTCTAATGAATCCCATATCTTACAATCATATCGGTGGACTCAAATGAGTCCCATGTCCTCGAACTAGTTAGTTTGGTTCTAGTCAACAATGTGACAATGGATATCCCCTTCTATTCCAAACCAACTTGTTCCCAGGTACCAAGACTAGGTCTAAGTACCTCTCTATAGATCCCGATATACATATATATGTATTGGGTACCCCAACTATTCCTGACTACGGGATCTATGCTCTATACCATAGAGCTCGTGCCATACCTATGGCCTTCCTAACCATCACTCGAATCACATAAGCATCCGTCGATGTTGTCTCATGAAACCCATCTTTGTGATCCCGTCTATTTGGTTTCCTTAGTAGTGAAGCAGAAATGATTCACTACTTGCTCAAGTGATGTGTATGAGCGAAACTAGTCACTCTTTGGGTATACATCATGATACCCCATAGTCTCCTAATGATCATGTGAGACTCTTGTGAAGATAAGTTAATCTTCATTACCTTGGAGATTATCAAGCTGTATCTCCCGTGCCTCTATGCAACTTCCTAAACTCATAGGATTGCTTGTGCACACTACTAATGGTGAAGGTGTAGCTCCTTCCGTTAGTAATCCTATGGTCTAAATCCATAAGGATTATGTGTAGGGATCCTGTTACTACTGAAGTTGCCTTATATATACTGCTATGATGGTTATAAGTCCATCAAATACATGCTTATAAGCATGCCTAAAACTTATTGATGTTTGCAGAAAGGCATGTTACTATGCCATAACATTCTTACCTAAAAGCAAGTGCGTATATAACGCCATGAGAGGGGAAAATTTTTGACAGCATTTCCCCAGGAAATGGAATCCCAAAAAAATTTACCATAAGCTCAGTGGCACACAGGCCACCCAAAAACATAGGGCTTGACAGGCCCATGGCATGCACGCCATAAACTTATATATGGACTCCATAACCTGCAAAAACATAAAAGTAATTGCTAGTAACCATTCTCTGTGTTGCATAGCCATATGGTTTCTGCAATCCTCTTTCCTGCAAACAATCAAAAAGTACTTCTTGCCTGTCGATCCATACTTTAAGAATTTAAATAATGATCAACAATTTGATGTATGCAATCCAATCTATGCATGTACTAAGTATTGAGCATATCTAACATGATTGAACTACTTGAGTTATATCATTTGTAATTTCAAACTTCATAAATGATCATCTATTGAGAAAATTAACCAATAAAAAGTCAATTAATGTAAAAATGAGCATACTCTGTATAAAAAGGAGAATTGAATAATCACCAAGAGACATTATAAATGCATAGTTGTAGACTAGAAAAATATGAAAGTAGACATGTTTTAATTACAAATATCAAATATTAAAAAATTTCCAAATTATCGATACCAATGATTGTACAACTTGAAGTGCTTGCAAATGCAGGAAATCATCACAAAATTTGTGGTGCCCATCCATGCTTTAAAGTATTAATGGACCAATTTTGGATCCAGAAAGATCTTTAGATCTCTTAGTAGGAGAAAAGGCATCAAGGAACTTTTTTTCTCCCATCCATCCTTAGTTTGGAAGAATGTGAGATGCTAAACAAACAGATTAGCTACTAACAAGACATACTTGGTGATGCTCTTGAATGTAAACAAAAGCAAAGCCCTCTAGAAAATTTATAATGAAATATGTGTTATTAACTCCAATTTCTCTTTCAAAGACCGATCCATTGAGAAATCTGTACATTGCATGGGTAGGAGAATAACAACTTTGGGACGAATCTACCCTTCAAAGAGTCAAGGTTCTTTATTTTCTAGACTAAAAAGTTGAAAGAGAGTGGATCTTTCATGAAAGTGACATCAGATTAATCAATCTCCTTTGAAATTCCCTTCAATTTTCTATTATTTCTCATTTTTTTAAGTTAAACCTGTTTCATAGAAAAAAACACAAATCATCACATAGAAAAAGATATTTGACAATAAAATTCCAACCTCATTTATAGTTCAATTTTGAAGGTATTTAATCATATTATTAACTCTCTACGCAAGCTATGAACAATCCAAAATAAAATATAATCATTAAAGAAGTAAATATTATAACATGTATAATAAAAAAAATTGTACATTCCTAACCTTATGTCCTTGTCAATATAACCATTCAAATAGATCATCAAGGCTAATTTTTATCCTACTAAACCTTGTTAGTCTTGAGTTGGATATCTTCACTTGAAAAATTGTTGCAATCTACATAAACAAAAAGAAATCTCCATTATTAAGAAATTATTAATGCAATAGAATGATTTATGCCTTGAAAATTTCATGCAATGTTCAGAACGTACTTATAAGGCTATGGAATGGGTTTTCCTCTAACTACATAGAAGGAAATATAGCCACATCACAAATGAAACACATGTAGATAGGTCAAACACATATGAAATGCCATCAACAACTCCAAATTTCACAATATTGCTCGGGTCTTTATGCAATTTTTGGAAAGTACCTGTAAGGGTATGATTTGGCTACTCACCCACCAAAGTAGAAGGAAATATATCTGTAACAAATAAAAGCATATCTAGATGGGTTAAAGATAGATTCAACACTATAAACCATGCAATATTGTAGGGTAATACTTAAAATTAATATAATATCTCATTCTAGTAGAGTTTTTGAGTTTCATAGTTTCCATTTCAAGACATGTTCTGCAATAGCACCCATCCCGTTGTCTTTTGGCCACAATAAAGACCCAAGTTTCCAAGATGTCTTACTTGATGAGGCCCATATCTAGAGGGTTGCATGTACACCCATGCAACTTTGGAGCACTCATGTGGCATGTGTTGTTCATCTGTAGCTTTGATATTCTGACACCTTAATGTGCAAACTTCATGTATTGGTTGCCTACAACCTTTAGATGTTGCCATGGAAGTTCAAGGTCTTCAATCTTTGACAATAGTTGAATATGGAAGATGCAAATAGCTTGGAATACAAACACGAGAGCTTCAATGGTGTGCTACACAAAACCTAGTATGAAACTGTAGGGTTTATGAGGGAAATACCTCTTTTCTTAGTATTTAAAAAAAAAGTCACATTGTCTAGCTAAAATCATGCACGGATATTGAATTTTTGGTTAAAAAGAGTGCTTTTGACCCTAGAAAGTAATTGGGAGTCCATTGTGAGGTGCTATGATGAGATTTTAAACTTTTAAAAAATTTAATTTTCGGTTGAGCCTAGTCATGAGATTCCTTCTCTCTCTAGAAGCAACTCATTAAATAGGGGGAAACTTGTCCCCTCTCTCCCCTTCAGCCTAGTATTTTATAGGGTATAGATTGTGGCCACCACCCTTTTCTAATTGGTCAATCACTAATCACTCCCTAATCTAAAAGGCATACATAGGGTTCATTTTTTTCCCCTAATGCATAACAAGAATCATCAATTGTTTTCGTGTACAAATGTATTTGTCTCATAACCAAGATCATTGATTTCTCCAATTTCCTTTAATTGAATATCATCATATCATGCCCTTGATAGCATATCTACAATAGAATTTTACTTACCTTCTATGTGTGCTATCTCCAAATTTATGAATTTGATATAGGCAATCGATCGCAACATGGCAACATTAGGAATTACACAATTGATGATCGTGCCAAGCAAAGGCAAGCAATGTGTCTCTACCATAGCGTCTACACCAATACAATAATCTTGATCACATTTGAGAGTGGAAACTACTCAACAAAGTTCCCTTTTAATATGAGGGTATTTATGTTGATGCTCTTGTAACATCTTTGCACCAAACCTCATAGAACATTGATTGCCTTCCTCATCCTCTTGACCAATAACCTAGGTATTACAAATTGAACTTGTAAGGGTATGTCTATTAGTCTAATCAAATCTTTTAAGAAATCATTTGACATGTGTGCAAAGTGAGGAATGGATATCGAGTAGAAGCCTACACATCCTCCGAAACATTCTCTCACTTTGCTCCCAAACTTCCCAATGTTTTCCATTTTTCTAGGTGCTTCCACATTTGGAGAATATGGTTTATAGCTAGAAAAACCACATTGATGTCAAAACTATGAGGACCTCATACACCCTGAAACTAGTTTTTTCGATTAAAAAAAAAATTCAAGACCACTTCAACAAATATTTAAAAGATCTTTTCACAAGTTATAATGTGAGCTTTGTAAAAATTCTCACATCTGTCACTATGAATAGCAATGCCTTTATGAATTTTGGCACAAACCTTAATGGGACTATCATATTTAAATGCTATTCTAATGTGTGGGATAAAATCATGCAATATTAAATGAATTGTGTTCGTCATGTGCCGAATTGAATTTTTAGCACCTTGGGGTAATGTGCACATGAAAACAAACCCAAGATGTGTCCTCACCCCCTACTTTCAATTATCAATTAGAATTGATTATGATGGAGAGTGTTAATCTCCAAAAAACAAGCTATTCTTGATGTTAGAGCTCCTCTATATCAAGAACAACTCAAAACCTTTACCAATTTGGAGGATCAATACTCAATTATCAAAATCTTGAACAAACTGTGAAGAGAGCTAATACTCAGAAAGTCTGTTGCACATAATTCACTCATTGACTGATCAAATGTATAAAGGTTTTGATAAAGCTTTGCACAAGGTGTTGCCTATAATTTTTTAGTAAATCTTGAGAAATGATCAATTCACCTATGTCTAAAACTATACTTTTCTACAGTCGACTTTGACATCTATAACTTCTAAAGCATGATTCTCTCAAACTACAACCCATTTATTCAAATGATTTTAGCCATAGGTATGTTAACTTCCAACTTAAAGAATGAGTCCTTGCTTGCTGAAAACTTTACACTCTGGAAGGAGATATGACCAAAACATTAGCATCATATTTTGCACCTGTTGTAACTTCACTTCTTCACATTTACACATGTAAATGTTCCTACTCTCAATTCTCATACCCTGATCACAATTAGAAGCTGAAAACTTGTAGAGAGGTCAATCAACTATAGAATTAGACTTGTACAAAAAGGATTTCACAAAAGCTTAAACACACAAGTACTCAGCAAAAGATCGGGTTCAATATTTCTTCATCTCTGAAAATTCTTACACCTGAATGATGAGAGAGATCTTTTCACTTCTAAAATTGTCTAATTACTATTCTAACTTCTAGTTCTTCTCTTCACATACTCTCACCTACTTGCCCCAACTTCTTACTTGTATATATAGGCATATATGTACAAGCTCATAACCATACAGAAGATATAAGTGAGCTAACTATAAGTTTAATGTACATATGTATACAAGTCTTCAATCTTTGAATATGCACTATCTTCAAGGTTCATAGACTAATCTTTTCTTCAGTCTTTGACTTCAATCCTTCATCCAAAACATCAATTGGTTGTTGACTTGCACCAACAACTCCCCCTCAATCATCAATTGAGGTTTTCTTTATCTTCTTTATACCTGCCATGTCTTTAAATCTTTGTAGCTTTGGTCCATCCAAGCTTTTGGTTAACATATCTGAAATCTGATCTTTTGTTGAAGTATGTATGACTTCAATCTCCTTATCAAGCACCTTATCTCTTAGAAAGTGATACTAAATCTCAATGTGTTTAGTCCTGGCATGAAAAACATGGTTAGCAACTAGATACAATGAACTCATGTTATCTCCATGAATAGTGGGTGTATTCTGAATCATGTGCAAACTCTTCATGAGAGTCTTTAGCAAACGTCTTAGAACACCAAGAGATAGGTATCCATATTTTGATCTTCTATCATCAGCATTACTATATATCTTAATGTTTGTATCTTATGTAAAACCATAATACAAACCTTCCTTGAGTATACCCTTAATATATCTCAACACTCTTTTTCCTACAACCCAATGTTCTTTCCTAGGACAATGCACGAATTGAGACAATACTCCAACTACATATGACAAATCAGGCCTAGTTAGAGTTGCATAGATTAGACTAGCCAACCAAACTTTGATATAGCTTCATGTCCTTGAATTCTTCTCCTCCATATCTGCTCAATTTGTGATTCACCTCCATTGTAGCAGGGGCAACCTTGCAATCATCCATTTTAAACTTGATCAACAAGTTCTTCAAATACCTTTCTTGATTAACATACAATCCATGTTGAGTATATGAGATCTCCATGCCCAAGAAATATGACAAGTCTCCCAAGTCACTAATCTTGAACTCTTTTTCCATTTGCTTCTTTAGGCTTTGTATGCCCTTCTCATCTGTACCTCTAAGAGTTATGTGATCAACATATATGCACATGTAAATAAACCCATCATCACTTGCTTTGACAAGCAAGCTACTATCTGCTTTAGATACTTGGAAACCAAGTTCCTTCAAGAACTTCACAAGTCTACAATTCCATGCCCCTAGGGCCTGCTTAAAACCATACAAAGCTCTCTTGAGCTTACATACATATTATGAATACCTTTCATCTCTGAACACTTGTGGTTGCTCCATGAAAACATCATCTCAAATATAACCATTAAGAAAAGCATTCTTCACATCTAATTGACATAATCTCCAACCTTTACATGCAACAATGGCTATGAATGTCGTGATAGTTGTCATCTTTGCCACAGACTATAGGTCTCATCATAATCTATACCATATGTCTGAGCATACCCTTTCACAACAAGTCTAGCTTTATACCTAGACACACTTCCGTCTGCATACCTCTTTGTCTTGTAGACCCATTTGCATTCAATGATCTTCTGACTATTTGGTTCAGGAACCAAATCCCAAGTGTCATTCTCCATCTATGCATCATACTCTTCCTGCATAGCTTTCTCTCAATTTTCCTTACCTTTTGCCTGTTCATATGCAGAAGGGTTTTCATCTGCTTTCACCATGTAAGCATACTCTTTAGTAGTCAAAAAAGAAGTGTCATAACTATACCTTGTAGGTTGCCATTTGTGTCTTGATGACCTTTTGAGTTCTCCACTTCTTGAGGTTTCTGGTTCATCACATTGTGGATCAAACCTTGGCACCTCTTCAACTTCAACTTGTACTTCATTGTTCTCTTATTCATCAAACATTTGGACCTTTGATTTACCTTTCTTTTGATGCATAATTTCTTCATCACTTGCATGATTATTGATTGTACATGCATACCAAGTACCTTGCTCATCAAATGTAACATCCTTTGATACAAGAAATTGTTTTGTGGATGGACTCCACAACCTATAACCCATCTGCTTGTCATCATATCCAATGAACACATACTTTTCAACTTTACGTTCCAATTTATGCCTCAACTGAGATGGCACATTTGCATAAGCCAAACATCCAAATACTTTGCAATGATCTAAGGTAGTTCTCTTACACCACCATGCCTCATATGGTGTCATTCCCTAAAAATCTTTACATGGTAACCTATTAACCAAATATGTAGTTGTATTTATAGCCTCAGCCCACAAATCATTTGGACAATTTTGCTCCTTCATCATTGATCTGGAAAACTCAATAAGAGGTCTATTTCTCCTTTTTGCTACACCGTTTTGTTGAGGAGAGTACGTGCAAGTAACTTCTCTTTTTATACCTACATTCCATAAGTAATCACTGAACTCATTAGAGAAATACTCTCCCCCTCCATCTTACCTTAGTCTCTTCAACTTTTGACCTGTAATTCTTTCTGCATACACATGATAATGTTTGAATGTATTAAATACCTCTGATTTTGTTATCAAGATCTTAAGTGCACGCACCCACAGAGGTAGAAAGAAGACGAAATAGGAATCAGAAACAGAGAGACCATCAACGCGATATTGGGTGCAATCTCCCCCCGTGTACTCTAATGAACAAGTCTATCAGAGTATCCGTATTTATAGGTTTATTTCTATTATGTCCTGAAAATAGAAGTTACATGAGGGCTATCGCTTTTAGAAGCGACTTTTAGGAAAAACTACTTTATTTACAAAAGGCATCGCTTTCTAAAGCGAACCACTAATTTTACAACAAGTTAAACCTAAATATAACTTGTTCTAGAAGTCTTCGATTTAATCTTCGAATTTATTTATTTATGCACATCCACTTGTATCCACACCCTCATGCTTCTTCACCTCCTAGATAAAACACAACCACATTAAAACCTTCTAGACATTTAAAACATTAAAAATCCATTTAACCTTCCATATTTCCATAATATACAACATAAATTTGTTCCCATGGTCCATCAGGTGTAGGAAGTGGCATTAATAATTTGAATGGTTTACCATGATGTCGTTTTACACGCTGACAAATAATGCAGTGAGAAACATATTGTGCAACGTCTTTTTCCATGCTAGGCCAAAAGAAGAAATCTTTACATGCAGAGATAGTACTTTGTATGCCCCTATGACCCATATATGGTTGTTCATGCATCTCTTTCATAACAAATTCTTTTAATGCTTGCGTAATGCATAACTTGTGTTGAAAATACAAGAATCCATTATGAAAGGTGTAATGATCCTCATGATGTGATGTGGAATTATTGAAAGGAATCCATGCTTGTGAAAAATACAGGTTTCATGCATAAGTGGGAATCATATCATTAAATGAATGAATCTGAATAGTAGAAATATTATTGAAACAGTAGTTCTTTGTGGGGATGGGAGATGACTTAAAGCATCAGCTACAACATTAGCTTTTCCTGGTTGATATTGAATCAGAGGTTGGAAGTTTTGTAGAAATGAAGCCCATTTTATATGTCTATCGAAAATCAATGGTTGATGTAATAAATGTTTAATAGCTTGTTGATCGGTTTTAATTAGAACTTCTGAACCCATAAGGTAATGTTTCCAAATTTTCAACGCATGCACAATAGCTAACGGTTCCTTATCATATGTACTATAATTGCGTTTAGAAGGTTTGAGTTTCCTACTTTCAAATGCAAGAGGATGATCATTTTGCATTAAAATAGTACCTATACCAAAACCACTAGCATCTGTAACTACGTGAAATGGTTGTGCAAAATCAGGTAATTGTAGAATAGGGGCATGAGAAAGTGCATACTTAAGTTTAGTAAAAGATTGTTGTTGGGCTACTCCCCATACAAATTTTAGATTTTTCTTCAATAATAACGTAAGGGGAAGGGCTATATAAGAAAATCCCTTTACAAACTTTCAATAAAAGCTAGCTAATCCTAAAAATGAATGGACATCATTCACTGATTCAGGTTTAGGCCATTCTTCAATTACTTTAATGTTCTTAGGGTCGCCATAAATGCCGTGACTAGAGACGATATGTCCAAGATACTCTATCTCGTTTTGGAATAAACAACTCTTAGAAATTCATTTTTCACATCAAGTTGGAGAAGTCTCCAATTCCTTGGAGCAGCTACACTTATCAATGTTTCGATTGTAGTCATCCTTGCAACTAGTGAGAATGTTTCCTCATAGTTTATACCATGCGTTTGTTTGCATCCTTTGGCAACTAATCTTGCCTTGTACCTGGAAACTGATCCATTCGAGTTTCTTTTAACTTTATATACCCATCTCCAACCAATTACCTTTTGTTTTGATGACATTGGAACAAAATCCCAAGTGTCCATCTCCTTCAATGCATCTATTTCTTCTTTCAATATGGCCTTTTTCCAATAAGGGTTTCCCTTTTTATAGGTTGATGGTTCTTCATAGGGTTCCTCTTCATAGCTTGATGGTTCTTCTGAAATTGAATCTTTTGCAAAGTAGATTGAATGCTTTGTAACAAATGTAGAATCATATCCATACCTTTATTGTTGTTTCTTCTCTCTTGCTCATCTTTTAGGTGCTTGTTTGGAGCATTCTCCAACCTCTTGCATCTTTATTTTGCCCCTTAACTTCCATAGCTTGTAATCCTTCTGTGTTTCATCTTGATCATCATATGTATCACTTCTTGGATCCTAGACCTGTGTATCATGCTTGCTTCGTAATTGATGAAAATGAGAATCAAGATCATATGGTAGAGTTACCTTTTATTTTTCTTCATCATATCAAGACCTGTGTTCTTCAAACACAACATCTCTACTTATAGTGAATTGCTTGGTTGAAGGATTATAGAACGTGTAACCTATCTGAGTTGAATCATATCCAATAAACACTACCTTTGTTGCCCTTTCATCTAGCTTACCTCTTATTTGTGGCGGTATATGAACATAAGTTAAACAACCAAACACCTTGCAATGCACAAGACTAGGTTTTCTTCCATACCATGCTTCATAAGGAGTCATACCTTGAAGTTATTTTGATGCTAGTCTACTGACAAGGTACACAGTAGTTGCAATAGCTTCTACCCATAGATAATGTGGCAACCTCTTCTATTCAAGGATTCTTTTGGCTGATCCAACTAATGTCTTGTTTCTCCTCTCTCCAATTCCATTCACTTGAGGAGAGTACCTAGTAGTCAGTTCCTTTTTGATACCTTTATGCTTCAAGAACTCATCAAAATCTTTCGAGAAGTATTCTCCCCCTCCATTAGATCTGAGCTTCTTGAGTGATCTACGTGTATGATCCTCCACATGTGCTACATACTTTTTGAAGTGATCAAACACCATCCTTACTCTTGATGAATTATAGAATAGTCTGTCTACTATGGTCATCAATAAATGAGACATAATACCTTGTGTTGGTATATTTAGGTAGTGATGTGTGTGAACAATCTAGGACCATCGGGGCACCTTTTTCCCTCTTTAGGAGGTTTTTTTCCCTCGGCTTGTATATACCTCTATTGCCCTAATGGGCAACTTATCTTTGTACATTCTCTAGTAATACATTCAGTATTGTGTGTTGTGCTCCAAGCTTCTTCTTCTTCCTTGTGTCGTTTGTGTGCTTCCGTAGACGTCTAACTCCAACAATTGGTATAAGAGCAGGTCGTCGCTTCATCTAAGGTGTCGTCGACACTCCTCCGTTTGCACTCTCAGAATCGCACGAATTTTGGTGAGCATACTCAGCGTCTTTCCGAGATCAAAACAATGAGGTTATCTATCTATGTGTATATGTAGATGACATAATTGTGACAAGTGATGCTCTGAATGGCATTCAAAGGATCAAGAGACACATCCAAGAGGAGTTCAAAATAAGTGATTTAGGTGAGCTCACATTCTAGGTATATAGGTCATATACAGAGATGAAAGAATGTATTTGACATAGAGGGTGTTTTGCTGTCGTCTAATGCTTTGCTGCCAACTCTACGCGAGCTCACACACAGAGACTTGTTCTTTCCTCCCAACCACGCCCGAGCCTCTCACTTTCTCATAAGAGAGATAATCTTATAATCTTACTTAGATACTCTCTCATATATGAGATCCTCTTAGTCTCTTCTACCATATGATATTACTCCCATTAGATGCCATGTGGCATGAGTGCCACCTCACCCAAGAGGATATACATCCATAATATGACATTTTCCTTCCCCTTGAAAGCATTTTCGTCCTCGAAAATGTAAATGAAATGTCCGTAATGGTAGAAGAAAGTGCTCGGACTCCCCTGAACCCCATGTACTCTATGTACATGGTCATCTCTGTGTGTTGTTTCCCCATATCCTTCCCCTTAAGAAACCTCATATGAGATCATCTCAAAGGTGGGAAATTGTCTGAGTGGTGCCTACTATCTCCTATGTACACTCAACTTCCAAATTATCACTCCCATAACATACAACATCATCCAAATGACCTAAGTCCATATGATGTATCCTCTATGGAGTAATAGTATGAAAATCAAGTGTAAAGTGCCAAACTTATAAGCTTGACTGTATCATAATGGAGATAATAAACCATAGAATCCTCTGAAGTATAGAACAGAGTCCCATAAAAAGTGACTTCAAACCCATCTAGGAGTACATGATAGATTGCCCGCATACCACTCTAGGTCTTGCTAACCTTGAGTGTAATCACAAGTAGTAGTTTTTGTCTAAACTACCTTGTGAATTATGCAAATCCATCATCTAGCTCATACATAAGAATTTCTTGGTAGTAAAATGAAATCTCTACATTCGACCAACCAAGAAATATGTGGTTTGTCATCCTTTACCATTGGACTAAGTTCTATTGGAAGAGCATTTATTGGCACTAGTGCAAACTCTAATATTTCTCTTCCCTGTAGTTTGCCATATGAATGCAGAAAGCATTCCCTTTGAGATTCAGATAATACCTAAGTACCCATCCTCCTAACTGATGTTTACTCATCATACTCATGATGTAACACCAACTAAGAGTTTGGTACCATAATAGGTTAGATATATCTCTATCTCCTAGAAAGCATAAAGAGAAGAGTCATATCTCTACTTCCAGTCTCACTAATGTCAATAACTAGATCATCTCATCTAGTCAAGGACCATCACTACAAATAAACATAACTACTTCTCTCTAGAGTCTACAAGTGAGACTCAATCTAACCATCATGACTAACTGATCTCCCTCTTGTCTTTGATAGAAGAGTGCCACTTCTATCTAGACAACCTAAAAGTGAGAAAGTGAAACTCTCTCTCTCTATTCAATCTCTTCTAAGGAAAAGAGCTCTAGCAGTGGAACCTATTCCACTTTCCCTTTCCCTTTGAAAGAGATTGTTTTGAATCCAATTACTATACTCATCCATAACTGAGAACATGCACATAAGTTCTCCATGTTTTTTCCTTCTAAAATAGTCGAGAAAGAAACTCCCATGTGAAGGAAAATTATACTGGAAAGACTAAGAGATGTTTCACTAACACCTCTTCTCTCTAAAGGAAAACATACTCTATTCTTCTCGTATGAAGAAATCGTATTTTTCCTTTCTTTCTTTCTCTCTTAAAGAGTAGGAGTTAAAGTGAGGCCACTGAACTAAAGTGAGATCTCTCATGGATCTCTGAGCTGATTCCCACTTTCTCCTTTCCTTAAAAGAGAAACTCATGAATTTATTTAGTCCTCTCTTCCATAAGTAATGCATAATCCCTCATTACATATATTCCTATGAAGATGGAGAACAAATCTCCCCTGACTAATGAAGGTGTATATAGTGAAGAATGGAGAAAATAAATTCCTAATAAGGGTCAAAGCCCTCTACTAAATGGTCAGCAATGATATAGCATGATACCATAAACACATGTGTATCCATAATGAAGAATTATCTCTACCAACCATACTCTATACATGGATCTATACGATCCAATCAAACTGATGGATTTATCCTTCCTGAAAAACGTACCAATGGTGTTAAAATCACCTATCACATTCTCTACTGGAAGAGTAAATCTTCCCTATACTGTGAAGGATAACTCCCAATCCTAGTAGGAGATGTCTAGTAAGATCTCTCCTCTGATCTAGTGAAACATGATGCCATGAATGATGAGTCCTTTTCTTCCTGGCCATAGAAGAAGAGTGCTCAAAGGGAAGTCATTTCCACCGTCCCATACTAGTGAAAACTTCTTCCAATTCACAGTGTCATACCTACACTAAATCGAATATATATATATATATATATATATATATATATATATATATATATATATATATATATATATATATATATATATATATATATATATATATACATATATATATATATATATATATATATATATATATATATATATATATATATATATATATATATATATATATATATGTATATATATATATTCCATATAATGGAATATGTAACTGGACTCTAATAAATCCCATATCTTACAATCATATCGGTGGACTCAAATGAGTCCCATGTCCTTGAACTAGTTAGTTTGGTTCTAGTCAACAATGTGACAATGGATATCCCCTTCTATTCCAAACCAACTTGTTCCGAGGTACCAAGACTAGGTCTAAGTACCTCTCTATAGATCCCGATATACATATATATGTATTGGGTACCCCAACTATTCCTGACTAAGGGATCTATGCTCTATACCATAGAGCTTGTGCCATACCTATGGCCTTCCTAACCATCACTCGAATCACATAAGCACCCGTCGATGTTGTCTCATGAAACCCATCTTTGTGATCCCGTCTATTTGGTTTCCTTAGTAGTGAAGCAGAAATGCTTCACTACTTGCTCAAGTGATGTGTATGAGCGAAACTAGTCACTCTTTGGGTATACATCATGATACCCCATAGTCTCCTAATTATCATGTGAGACTTTTGTGAAGATAAGTTAATCTTCACTACCTTGGAGATTATCAAGCTGTATCTCCCGTGCCTCTATGCAACTTCCTAAACTCATAGGATTGCTTGTGCACACTACTAATGGTGAAGGTGTAGCTCCTTCCGTTAGTAATCCTATGGTCTAAATCCATAAGGATTATGTGTAGGGATCCTGTTACTACTGAAGTTGCCTTATATATACTGCTATGATGGTTATAAGTCCATCAAATACATGCTTATAAGCATGCCTAAAACTTATTGATGTTTGCAGAAAGGCATGTTACTATGCCATAACATTCTTACCTAAAAGCAAGTGCGTATATAACGCCATGAGAGGGGAAAATTTTTGACAGCATTTCCCCAGGAAATGGAATCCCAAAAAAATTTACCATAAGCTCAGTGGCACACAGGCCACCCAAAAACATAGGGCTTGACAGGCCCATGGCATGCACGCCATAAACTTATATATGGACTCCATAACCTGCAAAAACATAAAAGTAATTGCTAGTAACCATTCTCTGTGTTGCATAGCCATATGGTTTTTGCAATCCTCTTTCCTGCAAACAATCAAAAAGTACTTATTGCCTGTCGATCCATACTTTAAGAATATAAATAATGATCAACAATTTGATGTATGCAATCCAATCTATGCATGTACATACAGAACATGCCATGATATAAAGTAAAATGCCTGAAGCATAAAATATACATCCCTGACTAGTCTGATTTTAGAATTGCATGCATCCAATCGCTCTCGACAAGCTTCCAGACCTCTGCACCTTCCTCCTCAGGTCCTAACATAAACTTTGAAGTGTCCGAAAACATCGAAACACTCCCCAAAACATAAAGCATGGTCAAATGATTACTAAAATAATGAAACATTAGTCAAAAAATGCCTTAGTAATCCTTCTTTAGACCTGCAAAACCCACTTTAGGACCTGCATATGTTCATAAACTGAAATATATAGCATGTGCAAAGAGCTCGAAGTGAAATTACTCAAATTGCCTTCTCGGTTTGAAAAAAATGACTCCCGAAAGGTAGTCGCCAAAAACTGTTCAGATTTTGCAGAGATGTTCAGACCTGCAAAAATACTTATTTTCCAAAATTTCTTTTCATAAACTAAAATTAGACCTTGTGCTCTTCGAAACAAGCCATAGCACATCCAATTTGGAATTTTCTAGCCCAAGATATGGCCATTCCAAGTGGGACATGTCAAACTAGTGGACTGTTGGAGGGGCTGGAAAAAGTGTAAAAAAGTGATTTTTGGGGTGCCCAAAAGCATTCTTCCATCAAGAAAATGTTAAAATTCTCTCCATAATCTCAGAGAGTGGCATATGAAGATGCTTAGGACTATTTTCACCTTTCCAAATCCTCCCTTTGTGCATGCTAATTCGCTCCCCAAAAGAGGCCTAAATCAAGATTTTTACTTTCATGTAAAAACTTAAATGGGAGCTCTTAGCAAGCTTCCAATCCACTTTAAATATGGATTTCTCTTGGATTTTATACAATAATCCATGGGAAGCCACAAATGATCTTTATTTTTACTCCCAGAAGTGGAGTTTGGCCAAAATTAACATCTAATTTTTTTCCAAAAAGTGCGGGAAGGGGGTCTTTGAGGAACTAAAATTCCTCCTTAACTTATCATTTTGATGAATCTAATGATTCGCCTAAGAATTCCGTAGCTATCGCACCTATTTTTCCCTCTTCCAAGATGGGAATTTCTTAGATTTAGGTGCTGAAATTTTTTCTCAAATTGTGATGGAAGGGGGTTTTGTGGAGCTTCAAACTCCCATCAAACTGAGGTATCTTTTGGATTTCTTAATCTTATCTGGAAGTCAATGCACTATACTATATGTGTGTATGATTATTTCCATAAATAAGTAATAAATACCTTTTCTTTTCCCCTTCCCAAAGTGGCTATTTATGCAAAATAGCCTCTGAAATTTATATTAAAATTATGAAAATAAACTATTCTGGAGGTGCCCAAAACTTCCACTTTCTTGTAATTTGAGGGAATTCTTAACTTGAAGATGAGAGTTTGTACCCCATACTCTCCTTACACGTGATTTCCCTCGAAGATCTTGGCTCCCTAATACTTCGTTATCATTGTCAATAATGAAATACTTACAGAAATTCCCAAAAACTCAAACCTGGAAGTTGAAGACATAACTTCTTCTAGCTGAAACTTCCAGGACGTGAGCAAAGACCAATCCTTTTGCGTGTCTGATTACTTCTTCCAATGGCTTTGGGTCCGCGAACCTTCCTCTCCGGTGCCACCTTCACCACTGTCTTTCATAAAAGCTGAGGATTTTTCCTCCTCTTTTATGGTACTTAATGATGTTGATGGGGTTCAATCTCCACACAATGGAGTAAGCTACATTTTCTCTCGAAAGTAGTCTAATGACACTTCCAATTGATATTTCCCTCATCCTTCATGCATAGCTCCTGATTCCTCTCGAAGGGGATGATCACACGGCTCTCTGGAAGAAATCCCAGCTCGGACTGATTTGCCATAGCGTCTGTTCACACATCATATGCTCATGGGCAAATCTGAACTATGTTGGCTGTTGGACATTCTTGTCTTACTGCTACTAGAGGCAGCGCTCGCAAATGTATGGTATGAAAGAGACAAGGGCGCCCTGGATAGTGTAGGTGCCTCCCACTGTGAGCACCTGAGTTCGATTCCCAGATTCCGCAGCGTTCGCGCCCAAGATATTGCTCTGATACCAATGTTTTGCTGTCGTCTAATGCTTTGCTGCCGACTCTACGCGAGCTCACACACAGAGACTTGTTCTTTCCTCCCAACCACGCCCGAGCCTCTCACTTTCTCATAAGAGAGATAATCTTATAAACTTACTTAGATACTCTCTCATATATGAGATCCTCTTAGTCTCTTCTACCATATGATATTACTCCCATTAGATGCCATGTGGCATGAGTGCCACCTCACCCAAGAGGATATACATCCATAATATGACAGAGGGGATACATTTAAGATCTAATTCTTAAGTTCAAAATGGAGAACACTTAACCTTCCGGTACACCTTTGGAGATGGATCATAAACATAGTGTTTATGAAGGTGAGAAAATTGAAGATGTTAAACAGTATCAGAGGTTGGTATGTAGCTTGATATATGCTACTCATACAAGGGTAGATATCACACATAGTGTAGGAGTGCTGAGTCAATTCATGCACTCACCAAGAAGACCATACATGTATGTAGCTAAGAGAGTACTTAAGTACCTCAAAGGTAAAACCAATGAAAGTATATTCTATCTTTACTCTTCAGATCTAGATATCAAAATCTATTTAGTGTAGATTGGGCAGGATATAAGGATGATACAAGAAGTACCTCTAGTTACTTAGCATTTGTAGGTTCAAAGCTAGTGTTATGGAGTTCCAAAAAGCAATCAATAGTTTCTTTATCCTCAATTGAAGTAGAGTATAGAGGTTTGACCATAGTAACTCAAGAGGCAATATGGTTACAAGCATTTTATACACATTTGGGACTTGTAAGTTCCAAACCTCATATATTTGGAGATAATGGAAATTCCATGCATCTAACAGCAAACCCTATTTTCCATGCAAGAACCAAACACATAGAGGTTAAGTACCACTTCATGAGAGGAACGCTCTGTTGATATATTTAGGTAGTGATGTGTGTGAACACACTAGGACCATCAGGGCACTTTTTTTCCTCTTTAGGAGGTTTTTTTCCCCCGGCTTGTATATACGCCTATTGCCCTAATGGGCTACTTATCTTTGTACATTCTCTAGTAATACATTCAGCATTGTGTGTTGTGCTGCAAGCTTCTTCTATTTCCTTGTGTTGTTCGCGTGCTTCGGCAGATGTCTAAGTCGAATAATTGGTATCAGAGCAGGTTGTCGCTTCATCTAGGGTGCCGTCAACACTCCTCCGTTTGCAGTCTCAGAATCGTACGAATTTTGGTGAGCATACTCAAGTTGTTTCCGAGATCAAAACAACTTCGCTCAGTGGTGCTGAAATCGCGATCTGAGCTCGTTTCGGCCTCCGAACGCACTATCGCAGTGCTTGTGCAGGCTATTTCGTCTTTTTGTGCCAAAGGTATATACCTGGTTTTGTTCGCCAGTATAAGCGTCTCGAAGTTTGCTACAGGTTTAGCAGAACTCGTCTCGGTAGTTCTGTTCAACTTTTTGAGATATAGTCAATTTTCTGCATCAAGGTATTTTAGTCACCGGCCATGGCTGAAAGCAGTGATGTATTCCGTATGGGCTTATATGATGCGACATGTATTGGTTGCAAAAGGATTGTGGAACGTTGTGTAGAGTGTTGGAAGACGTCCTCTTACACCTGTAACAATAGGTACTACGAATACAGGTGCTGGAGCTGATGAAGATGGTGTCGAAGATGATATTGTGCAGATTCCTGTTCGTGCTGTTGTTTCTGTTGCACCTAGTGCAGAGCAGATTCGTTGGGATGACAGAGATGCCCAGGCACATGCATTGATAGCTTTGTTTGTCAAACGTGTCATTATTCCTCATATTCGCTCTTGCAGAACAGCTAGGGATGCTTGGGATACACTTACCACATTATACCAAGCTAGGAATGAGGCTCGTGTTGCTTACCTCCAAAAACAGTTGGAGATTGAGCACATGAATGAAAGTGATTCTATGGACAGTTTCCTAACGAAGATCAAAGATTTGAAGGAACAATTGATTTCTGCTGATGAGGTTATACCAGATAGCTCACTTGTGCAGACCGTTCTGAATGGTCTTCCTGATCCATATCAAAGTTTTGCTTCTACTCTTCGGTTGATGATGAAAGGAAATCCGAATGCCTTATCATTTGAGGAGTTAGTTTCTGTTCTGTTGCAGGAAGATCAGCCTAGACAGAACAGGTCCATTATGCATGTTGCAGATCAAGCTTTCCTGGCTAGTCAGAAGGGCAAAGGAAAATGGGGCTCTTCTACTAGTAAGCAGAAATCTGCAAATGCTTCACATTCGAAGAACCAGGATAAAGATGAGAAGAAATCAGAAAAGCAGAAATTGTTTTGCAAGTATTGTAAAGGGAATGATCATATCATAAAGAACTGTCCAAAACTGGCTGCAAAAGAGGCAAAGAAAAAGGAGGCTGGAATGGTTGTTGTAGAAGCATCTACACAGAAAACAGAGTCTGCTAATCTTGTGCAGGAAGAAGAATGGGCGTTTACTATTGTTTGCAGTTTTGACCCATCTTCTCATGAACAGTGCATGTCTGCAGCAGACTCAGATGTTTGGTACTTTGACAGTGGGGCGACCAAACATATTACCTCGAGTGTAGTTTCTTCTCTTCACTCGAGTCTGCCCCTACAGGGAATACTGTCACATGCGCCAGCAACTCCTCTTATCCTGTTATGGGAGTTGGTAAGATCATTCTGACTACTGCTGATGGTAGTTATTTCACCTTGTCAGATGCTTTATTTGTGCCAGGGATCAAGAAGAATCTGTTATCAATTTCTACATTAGCCAAGATTGGCTTGGTTGTGAAATTTGTTGATGACAGATGTACAGTTCATGATCTCTCAAATGGCGATGTTATTATTGCTTCTGGCATTTTATGTCATGGGCTGTATAAGCTCATAGACTATGAAAGATCTATGAATGATTCGGCATGTGCAATTCATGATTCTCAGGCTATGTCAGATGCAAAGCTTTGGCATGCACGCTTTGGTCATCTCAATTTCGCTAGTTTGCTACGCCTGCAGAAATCTGATATGGTGGCTTCTTTGCCCAAGCTTGACGCGCCTGGAAAACATGTATGTGAAGGCTGTATTTTGGGCAAAATGCAACGTTCCTCCTTTCCAAAAGATGGTTCAGTTCGGGCTATGCAAAAATTGCAGCTTGTACATAGTGATGTCTATGGTCCTATGCAGACACCTTCTTTTGGAAACTATCTTTACTTTGTGACTTTCATTGATGATTTTTCTAGGCATGCATGGGTATATCCATTGAAGGCAAAGTCCAAAGTGTTTTTGTGCTTCAAACAGTTTTTGGTTTTGGCTGAAATTTTGTCAGCATGTAAAATGGGCACCCTCCGTTCTGATCGAGGGGGGGAATATATGTCTTTTGATTTTAATGCATTTCTGGATGAACGTGGGATAAAACACCAGTGTACAGTGCCGTATACACCTCAACAGAACGGAGTTTCTGAACGGAAGAACAGGTCACTGATGGAGATGGCGAGGTGTATGGTCAAGAGTCAGGCTTTACCACATAGTTTCTGGCTTGAGGCTGTTATGTGTGCAGCATATGCACTTAATAGGTGTCACACTAAAGCGCTTCAGTCTATCACTCCATATGAGGCTTGGCATGACCGCAAGCCATCTGTTGCTCATCTACGTGTTTTTGGTTGTTTGGCATATGCACTAGTGCCTGAACAACATCGTAGAAAATTGGATGATAAGGTAGTAAAATGTATTTTTGTTGGGTACAGTTCTGAAAGTAAAGGCTATCGTCTGTATCATCCACAAACTAAACGCATTCTGGTTAGCCATGATGTGGTTTTTGTGGAAGATGCGATTCAGCCATTGCTTTCATGTACCAAGGAGACATTTGTTAGCTCCAAAGACATGTATGATACTTTGATGCCTCTTTTTACAGGTGGACAGTCTAGTGCTGGTCCTAATGAGGCAACTTCTCAGCCTTTGCATGTTTCATATGATGATGTAGTTCATTCCATTTCTGATGCAGATTTACATGATGCACTTGTTGATGAGAGAGCTGATATTGAGCAGGCAAAAACTGTGCCAAAATGGCTAGTGCAGACTTTGCATGACAACAAATTAGATTCACCTTTGTCATATCGTACTCGTTTAGGCTCTCATAGTGCCTCGTTTGCATCAGATTGCTATGCTATGGGTGCGTCTAGTCTCTATGATCAGAATGAGCCTGTTTCTTTTGATGAAGCACAGAATTCAGAAAATTAGATGGCTGCTATGCAATCTGAATATGATGCTATAATGAAGAATGGTACATGGTCTTTGTGTGACTTGCCTCCTGGCCAGAAGGCCATTGGCACTAAGTGGGTATACAAGCTGAAGCGTAAACCTGATGGTACAGTTGACATGTATAAGGCTAGGCTTGTTGCAAAGGGTTATGCACAGGAAAGAGGCATTGATTTTGATGAGACCTTTGCACCTACATGTCGTATGACTATTGTTCGGAGCATTTGTGCACTTGTAGCACATCATGGTTGGAATGTACATCAGTTGGACATTAAAACAACATTTCTCAATGATGACTTGCATGAAGAAGTGTATGTTTTTCAGCCTCGTGGCTTTGTGCAGAAAGGGCATGAAAACCAGGTGTGCAGGTTAAAGAAGGCATTATATGGTTTAAAGTAAGCACCACGTGCTTGGTATGAGACGATACATGCCTATCTGATTGCACATGGTTTTGAGAACAGTCCAACTGAAAGCACCTTATATGTTAAGCGTGCTAATGATGTGCTTCTGATCATTGTTGTCTATGTTGACGACATGCTGCTCACTGGTCCTATTGAGAAGCATATTGCTGATTTCAAGGCTGATTTGCATGCCTCGTTTGAGATGTCTGATTTGGGGCATTTGCATCACTATTTGGGCATTCAGTTTATGCAAGTTGATGATGGAATGGCTTTGTGTCAAACGAAATATATTGACACATTATTGCAGCGTTTTGGCCTTGAAGACTGTAAGCCTATTGCCACTCCTATGGAGACAGGTTTACGATTGAGTCTTCATGATGCTGGAGATGCATTTGATGTTGTTCTCTATTAGCAGGGTGTTGGATGCTTGATTTATTTATGTATTACTCAGCTAGATATTCATTTTGTTGTCTCACAGATGAGCAGGTTTATGCATTGCCCAGGAGTCATGCATTGGAAGGCGGATAAGCGCATCTTTCGCTACTTGAGTGGTACTCGGCTACTTGGGTTGTTTTATCCCAAGGTGGGATCACTACCGCAAGATTTGCATGCTTTTTCTGACTCAGATTGGGCTGGTTGCTATGACACTCGTGTGTCCACCAGTTGTTTTTGCTTCATGCTTGGTTGCTCATGTATATCTTGGTTGAGCAAGAAGCAGCCTACTGTGGCCACTTCCAGTTGTGAGGCTGAGTATAGGGAAGCTTTCACAGCGACTGTTGAGTGTGTGTGGCTCAGACGCCTTATGGCTGATTTGGGTGTTGGCCAGTCTTCTACCACCACCATCTTCACTGACAGTCAGAGCGCATTGGCAGTTGCGAGGAGCCCTGTGTTCCATGCTCGCACTAAGCACATTGAGGTGCATTATCACTATGTCAGGGAGAGGTTCTCTACTAGGGAGATCAGCTTGGCATATGTGCCCACGCAAGAGAACATAGCATACCTTTTCACGAAGGCTCTGCCTAGGGAGAAGTTTGAAGCTTTCCGCAAAGCTTTGGGCTTACTTCCTTTTGTGGAGTGATTTCCACATAGCTTGGCACTTCCTTATACATGAGTGCTAGCTCCTTGTTCACCGCATCACTCCCTGGGGGGATTTTCTGATATATTCAGGTAGTGATGTGTGTGAACACACTAGGACTATTCCCCTCGCTTGTATATACGCCTATTGCCCTAATGGGCTACTTATCTTTGTACATTCTCTAGTAATACATTCAGCATTGTGTGTTGTGCTCCAAGCTTCTTCTTCTTCCTTGTGGTGTTCGCGTGCTTCCGCAGACGTCTAACTCCAACATGCTCATGGCAAAGGAGATTGACATTTCTTCTGTTACCAATTAAAAAGCAAGTAGTAGATACGATGATGAAGGCACTTGATGGAATAAAGCTCTGCACAGTTAAATGAATGGCACATATTCAACCTATTACAGAATGAAGACTCAAGCATAATTTAGCTTGAGGACGAGTTGTTTGAACATCAAGCTTACACTATGCTTCAGGTGAGTTTGATCTACATCAAAAAGCTATCCTTTGGATTATGTCAAAAAATGTCAATTGAAGAGGTTTTTCTTTTTTTTAACTAATTTATTGATTTTTTTCTAAAGTTTATAATAAGTAATTTACCAATGTAAAATCCTAGATCTTTACACATGTAAAAGGAGAAAAGGGAGCTAAAATTCCATGAATTTGATGTGGATGATCTTGACAATAAATCAATCAATCAATTACCTAACAGAATATCAAATTAGATCTTCATTTTTCCTAGATTGTATGAAAGTGAATTGATTCTCTTCAACAACCTATCCTGCCTTCATTTGAGTTCAAAACTCACTTGTAGAAATAGTGGAGCACTTCAAGACTCTATATAGAGACTTCAAATCACTTCTACATTACATGGAACCAATATACATACACTTTTTCTCATCATTGTCTTTCTCCTTCATTTCTCTGCACCATGTTCTTCAACAACAGTGAACTTGTAGAGGCTACTTCTCTCCCTATAGAGCTCCACATTGGATGAGTGATCATTCATCAAACACGTACTAGTGTCTAGTTTATGTGTACACATTGGCAAAGCACTGGATTTACTAGATTTGGATTCATTGCAATCTTATTACCTCTGAGTCTATCTCTACATAACCCTAGACTATGCAAAACATGTAAATGATTCTGTATGTGTAGTTCAAGATCCCTAAGCTATCTCAAATGCAAAGCTTTGGCATACATGCTTTACTAGTTTGAAGTTTGCTGGATCACCATGCTTGTAAAATTTGAAATGGTCTACTCTCTAGAAAAACTTTAAGCACCTTGTAAACATGTTTGTGAAGGCTATATTTTGGGAAAAATGGAGTGTTCCTCCATCCCAAACGCTCGTTTAGTTTGAGTTGCTCATGAATTCTATCTTGTTTGTATTTATGTTTATGGCCCTATGCAGACACATTCTTTTGAAAACTACCTTTACTTTGTGACTTTCATAGATGATTTCCTCAAGCATGCATGATTGTTTCCATTGAATGCAAGATCTTAAGTGTCTATATGCTTCAAACTTTTCTTGGTTATGTTTGAAAATTTTTTAGCATGTAAATTGGGCACTCTTCATTCTAATCAAGGGGGGAAGACATGTCTTATGATTTTAATGCATTTATGGCTCATCTTGGGATAAAACATTAGTGTAAAATGCCATATAGACCTCAAAACAATGAAGTTTCTAAGAGATATAATAGGTCTCTCATAGAAATAGGGAGGACAATGGTCAAAAGTCATGTTTTACCACATAGCTTCTAGCTTAAGGCTATTGTGTGTGTAGCATATGTACTTAATATGTGTCCCACCAAAGCACTAAAATCGATCACCCCATGTGAGGCTTGGCATAGTTGCAAGCCATCTTCTTTGGCATATGGTTTAGTACCTAATCAAAAATTTAGGACATTAGATGATAAAGTAATGAAATGTTTTTTTTTCTGCATACAGTTATGAAAGAAAAGGTTATCCTCTTTATCATCCACACACTGAATGCATTTAGCCATCATGTTGTTTTTGTGGAAGATAAAGCAATTCAGCCATTACTTTCATGTACCAAGGAGACTTCAGTTAGTTCTAAAGATATGTATGACACTTTGCGGCCTCTCTTTATATGTGGACAATTAAGTGCTGGTCCAAATGAGGCAATTTCTTACCCTTCATAAGTTCCAAATTAAAATGTAGATCATTTCATTTCTGATGCCAATTTGCATGATGCACTTGTTGATTAAAGGATTGGCATAGAAGAGGATAAAACTATGCCTAAATCGCTGGTGCTGACTTTGAGAGATAGCAAATTAGATGCATCTTTGTCATATCATACATGTTTAAGCTCTCATATTGTGTTTTTTGGATCAAATTGCTATGCAATGGATTTCTCTAGTCTTTCTGATGAGAATGAACCTATTTCTTTTGATGAAGCACAAAAATAAAACAAAAGGATTCCTACCATGCAATGAAAATATGATGCCATTATGAAGAATGGTACTTGGTTTTTATGTGATTTCCATCCAGCCGAAAAGGCCATTGGCTCTATATGGGTATGAAAGGTGAAATGTAAGCTTGATGGAATAGTTGACAAGGTTAAAACTAGGCTTTTTGCCAAAGGCTATGATCAAGAGAGAGGCGTTGATTTTGATGAGACATTTGCAGCAATATGTCCAATGACCACTCTTCATAGAATTTTCGCACTTGCACCTCATCATGGTTGGAATGTACATCAATTGGACTACAAGACAAGGAATGTTATGACCACCATGTGCTAAAGAGATGAATCTCCTCCCAACCATATGCCTCTATATATAGCTCTCTCTAAGGGACTACCTTCTTGGGTGGGTGGATACGAACCATCCAAGTGTCATCCATGTATTTGCATGTGCACCAAGTGTCCTAGTTAATAGGTGTTAGCTCAAGTGGATGTTTTTATAAGGCTCTAGAACTATTTGGGCAAAATACTATCTGCATGTACCCCATGGGGTTCAACCCAAGACCTCCTCCTTCACACCCTTGAGACTTAACTATCAAGTTAAGTGGATCACTTGTTTACAAGGGCACATGTCCTGCTACATGAATCTAGTCTTGAAATCTTTGGTCATACACACGATTGAGGAAACAGTGTCCGATTTTAGCTCTGTCTGAACCTACCAGACCCTTAGATTGTAGACTACTTTATTACATTCTTCCCCCTTAGAAAACTATCTTCATCCTCGAAAATAGAGCTATATAAATACTTTAGGCAACCTCCAATCCTCATGTTCTAAAATTGGAAGAACATGCTCATGTTCTAAAACTGGAAGAACATGTTCATGTTCTAAAAATGGAAGAACATGTCTCCTATATGTGGTGGGATCCCTACATAAATTATTCAAAACGCCATCTAGCTTTGTACTTTGATAAACTCATCAAGAAGAAAGTAGTCAATGAATAATAAGCTTGGATCTAAAAACATCTCTAGCGAATTCATTTTTTTTGTAGGTGTGATTTGGGAACGAACATGTGAAATGGGTGGATTCCAAATTACTCGTCCATTTCTAGGCATGAATTGTGCATGAACATAGTAACTAAGGTGGGATTCTTATCCCTATCAAGAATTTGAGAACTCTCGATTCACTTGAATTTGACTTCGAAAAACTAAAGTTTGGTTGGCCTAAACATCTAACTTGGATGCTTCTACAATGGTTTACACATAATCAATAGTCACTTGATTTTTTCACCTGACTAGAGGACTACTTTTCTCTAATAGTCTTGAAAATCCTATGTAAACTATAGGCGAAAGTGTTTTATTTACTTTGGTCAATTGTACTATAACTTGACCAAGTCAAATCCAAAATGAAAATTTTCCAACTAAGGACAATTTTCTCAAATACTTTAGCAAAAAGTTCTTGGGAATTGTCAATCTTATGAGAAATTTGTAACTTCTCTTTTCTAGAGTGGACTCAACCCTAGAGAGTCATTTATGTTATATAAATTGAAGCAAACTCAAATGAATGACTCAACTTAGACTTATTATCTTTTGAACATTGAAAAGGTTCTCGTACACAACATCTATCTAGGATGTTTAATTTAGTTGGTTGGTTCTAACTAGATAACCTTGGAATTTTGTAAAAAATAATTAGATACCATATCTGAGTCAAATCCAAATGGTTCAAAAAGTGGAAGGAAAGAACTAAAACTCTATACAACCAATTCAACATTCAAAGATATATAAACTTTGTATGAGTCAAATTCAAGATAACTCAAGACTTTAGCTTTACAAAGATCTATTTCAACAAGGTATTGAAGCATTTTCCTATATGTAAGAGAAATAAACGAGATTGTCAAAAAGATTCTGAAAGAAAATCTAAAACATCATCCAACCATAAAATACTAGTGTGGTATCCAACACCAGTGTGTCGACCCACTAAGGTTCTATTGATGAACTTTTACTATGGACCCTTAGATTATAGAATTACTTTATTACGTGGACATTAAAATTGCATTTATGAATGGTGACTTACACAAACAAGTGTAAAAGCACTACCTATTTGGTATGAAAAGTTACATGTCTATTTCATTGCACATGGGCCACTTTTCACTCTTATGTTTTGGTGTTCATATTACATCGCTTTCAACACACTCAATAAGTTGCTTTCAAGTTAGCAGGAGACTCTATTTGTGGTGTCTCCCAAGACAACTATCCATTGAAGCCAATAAATTCTCCTCTCTTATTTAATATAGTATGGAGAGTGTATCACAACATCTTTTGCTTTTTTGCATGATGTAGTATAAAAATAATGATATGCTTGATAGAAAAAGAAATCAAAGCATGTGCCTTTGCATCTCTACCATCCTATGGAAGTTGGTTTACAATGGTTAGGGTTGTTGATGGTGTGCTTCACGTAGTCAAAGTTGGAGTTTCAAGAGGATTTAAAATAGGAAATGCATGAGAATTGCAACCTAGAACATCTTCAACATCATCTCGATAAACTACATTTTGAGCATTTGTACTTGCAATAGGATATTGTTCAACACCTTCACAATATCATATAACCCCTTTGCAATCAATGCATGGTGCATCTTGTATGTCCATAATGGATGGTTGGGACCATGCAATTAATCCTCTATAGCCAACATGAAAAACACATCATTGTTTTGAGTCGTGACTAGTGATTGTACATTAATGTAGAAAATGGAATGTTTTAAATAAAATCTGAAAACTTTTACCTAATGAAGCTCCTCCGTATCTATAGCAAGCTTCAGGGTAGTGGTATTGGCAAAACAAAAAACCAAAAGAAAGTTTGGCACAAAAAAAAATTACAAAAAAAAGTTACTTTGATAGAGTTCTTAGCGTCCAAAGTGATTTTTGGCTACCCAAAACTCCGTAAAGAATCATTTTGAAACATATACCACTTGACTATGCTACGTAAATTTTGTAGAAATTAGAGAATATTGTTGGCCCTGTACCAATAGCACACTTCGGGAAACAACGGCCTCCTATGATACCAATTGTTGGGATTTTGGGGGTCAAGAATGCAGACAAACAACACAAGGAATAAAAATTAACCGTAGAAACAAAACCGATCACTAACATATAATCTACTTATAGCATTTGCATGGAGTCCCTTGGAATCCCAAGTTATGTGTGAATCACTATGCACTCCACGCCAAGAGGGATATAGTAAATACCTCACTAGTCTGTTGTAGAAGGTAGCAGAGAGCGGAGACATCCACAGAGACGCGCACGTCACGAAGAAGATTAACTGTCTATTATTAGTTACATGAGTTAGCATTACATTGGCATGCGTGCCTTTAGAAGGTGACGTTTAGAATCACCGTTCTTGAGACTAAGGTTCTATTTACATGCTTAATTACTTAATGTTGGAGCTTACGACTTATTACTCCAACACACCCCTCCTAACGTGAAAGCTCATAATTGAGTTACAAATACATTATGGAGGTGTGAGACTAAAAATAGTCTGAATCTCCTGCAAGAGGATGTTCTGCAAAAAATCTTTGACTTCCGATTTGTTTTGGTACAAATATAGGTTCCTTCGTTGTACTTGCATCTCGACATATATCTGCATTGTGAACTTGGATCTTTGGCTTGGGAATGATTTGTCTACTGGACAAGTATCTCCATCTTTAGTCGAAATACTGACACAGCATTTGTAAACTTTTCGTCTTCGATTTTCTGTTGAAATTTAGATGTAGCATTACGCATTCTTGGACATTTAACTATTACTCCCCCTCCAAGATGAGGAATGCTACAGAGATGAATGCCTGGATCCAAAAGTACACATCTAGAGCCTTTCTTTATTGAGGGTTGTTCATGGAAAATGTGTGGAATGAACCAGAACACGAATCCGTGTGAGGCTGAGACATTTTGGATCACAGTGGAACTTGAGCTGCTGCTTTTCTTGCTTGGAGATATATCACTGATAGCATGCATCTGCAGAGCGGTAAGCTTGAAGCTAATGGTCAATAAGGATCCATATGCATGAGAGACCTAGTTCTCAAAATAGAACTTGTGCTGCTCTTCAAGCTTTGGAACATAGAATCGCGAGAAAGTATCTGTAAACATGCGTTCATTCAAGTTGCCAATATGGTTTGTTGTGCACATTTGAGCAAGACATGTGAATGCCTCTAATTGATCCAAGAATTTCTGGAATGTTGCAAACCTGACAAGGTTCTCATTCTTAGTGAAAGAATTTAATTCATCCACGAAACTGAGGTAAAGGCATAAGTATGCAATAGGCGTATTCCAATCTGATTTTGGTGCATCTAGATTTTCTGGAAGAAGACACACGAACTTGCACGTAGCAAATTGTACAGTAGGATTTCCATAGCTTTTGAGTAGCCTATCTGCATTCATAGGTTTACTCTTAAATAATGTTACGAGTGAAGGCGACATGCACGCGGCCATGTCTGTTAGGTTGCTAGGAAGAGGAAAGTTTGCATCAATGTTGTTGTTGATTATGGATGCCACATTGCTGAGGTTAAATTCCTTCGTGCATGAAGGACAGGACTGAGACATGTCTTGTGCATCAAGGAGGCAAGAAATCGGAAATAGATGAGGGTGTATTGAGCAAAATGGCAGGATTGAACTGCTCTCTGGTAGGTACATTTGCGGCTATGCTCAGGATTCGGGTTCGGGCACTGTATGGTTGAGTCAGGTTCGGGCACTGCATGGTTTCTTTGTGTCGTACCCAGGAGTTCTCCGTAAGAAATGCATTTGACAAAAAACGTATGGGCATCGTGTTGTGGCACTTCTCTGGAGATAATGCGGTCTTGTTGTGGCGCTTCTGTGGAGAGTATGCACGAATGTGAGGATCCCACTTCACATCGCTGAGTAGGGAAGCTTGCGGAGGGACGTCGGACTTCGCCGGTGCGGTGGGTCGGCATGAATGCCAGCACTTTGGCACTGGGAATCGTTCGAGTAAAGCTGGAGGAGGGAGGGGAGACCGCATTGCAGGTCGCTCGTGCGAGCATTGTGCAGGGCATTCCACATCTGATCCGAGTGAATTAGGAAGCGTAGGGAGGCGAGCTGTTGGCGTCGAAATGTGCAAAGGCGCGATCGGCATAGGGCATTGGTAGATGGGTAAGGGCTGCTTGCAGTATTTCAGAGGCAGCGCTAGTTGGAGAAGGCGACCATGGTGCTGCAAGGCACCGTGTGGAAGCGACTGATCAGGTCGCGCAGATGGCGCACACGTGCAGAGGGCCTGGCGCGAGACATCCACAGAGACGCGAACGTCACGAAGAAGATTAACTGTCTATTATTAGTTACGTGAGTTAGCATTACATTGGCATGCGTGCCTTTAGAAGGTGGTGTTTAGAATCACCATTCTTGAGACTAGGGTTCTATTTACATGCTTAATTACTTAATGTTGGAGCTTACGACTTATTACTCCATCATAGTCAATGGTGCATTGGTCAATGGTTTGCTATATATCTTTCATGTGCTTAATGTCCTTGGGAGTTTAGATGCGAAACTGTAATTGTTGTCATCGAGCCTGCTACTCATTGCTTACTTGTGATGGCCACGAGGTCTGTATCTTGACGCTTCGCTACGGCCTTTAAATTTGGAGGTTATCTGCACTTAATACCGATATTTGACATTTTTTATGTAACTTATGGAGGTCTTCGGAAAATATTAACTCTATTACGGTGTAAAACATAAAATGGAGCAACACGGTCGTTAAAATACAACAATGATGACCATGGAGTGTATGTGGTCTTGGTCGCCATGAAATCTGCTCATCCTTCCCTAAAAAACCTTTAGGAACTTCTATTGATATCTTAAACTATTGGTAGTAAGTTACGTACTCTTCTAGTTTGGAGGTTAAGCCAGCCCATCTGAAATTAATAGAAAGATTAACTGAGCATGTATGTCACGAACGAATAGAATTAAGGGACAAGTCCACATTTTTAAGGCGGATTGGTATGGTGTTGACCTTTGAAGGTAGAGGTGTAGTGTTGGAGATGTAATAGCTTCAATCAGTTTAACTCAGTTGTAACTTTGTGTAACCTTACTTTGGGATATGAACTTTGTTCAATCCCCGAGTTGGAGATGTAATAACTTCTCAGTTGTAACTTTGTGTAACCTTACTTTGGGATATGAACTTTGTCTAACCCCTACTTTGTGGGACCCTTCACCTTATTTTGAGATATGAACTTTGTGTAACCCCTACTTTGTGGGACCCTTCACCTTATTTTGAGATATGAACTTTGTGTAACCCCTATTTTCTGGGATATGAAGGATCTTGTGGGGTAGTATGCACATTCACTTGTACAGTACTCTGAAAGTTTAAAGCGGAGGGAGTAGGTACTAGGCACCCACCCAACCTCCATTTACAAAAAATAAACAGAAATAAGAGGCCACAAAATATCCACTACACTTAAACCCTCTTGCAACTTCCATTGCTAGCTGTCACGCTGGTCTGTAGAGGCGCATGTAGCAAACACGTTCACAGAGCCTCGAACTACATGGCGCATATCACCCTAATGGACCATGGTATTCGTGTTGCAGAAACCGGACATACAGTTCCCCTTTGTGTGTTCCCCCTTTGTTTGTGTGCGCGCGTGCGTGAGAGAGACAGAGAGGCTTACATCAGTTCGAGATCTTTAGAAGGTAGAATACAGTGTGGACATGTGTTTGGCAATGAACAGAGTTTATTCTCATTATCGGTCTTACAAATTATTCTGAGATATGAAACGCTCATAAAAATATAAACGTTCGGCTACCACTGGACAGATATGTCTTTCGAGCTCCGAGCTTCGTCCGAGCGCTGAAACATAGGATACGACTAGTCCGTGGGTAAACAAACTGTTAGAATCAGATAAATTATCAAAGACGTGTGGCAAAGGACTGTGGCCGTAGCATCAGACATTATTCGTAACGGAATGAGCAAGCCCTGAATAGTGATGGGCTGATTGCCCTTCACCACTAAGCTGAGAACAACTTCAGCTTCGTTTTGAATTCCTATGCGTCGCAGATTGTCACCTATTTCGAGCTTCACGTTGGCAGTAAGAGTTTTACCAGGCGCAGGGATTATGTTGTGGGTTCCGACGTACTCGGCGCTGCTCGTCGCCGTGCTTGAGTTTGCGCTGGGCAAGTTTACGAAAACTAGCACTGAGACAAAGGAGTCGCGGGTGACTTTCAACCCTTGGATTACTACTACCTCTCGTTGTTTCGAAGACCTGGATGTGTTCCCCGGTGCCGCTACAATGGCGGTCAGTCCGCAGCCAAGGCTAATCGTCCCATTTTGCGGGGCGGCACCAACAACAGGAACACCGCTGGCGCGAGCGGCTGGCACTCCGCTTTCTTTCTTTTTTTTTTAAATAAAGGAAGTTCGGCCTTAGTCTAATCTCTCGGACTTTAATTATAATAAAGAGAAAAAGTTACAAGTGAATGGGACTAGTGCTCATGGGGCCCGCTTCAAGAGGTGATCGGAGCAGGAGAGTAATTGATCCACAACTCGTCAGCAGCTACCTCAGGGTATTCGACATCTCAATGGACCAAAGATGGAACTGGGTGCTATGATCTATCCAAGCTGGATAGCAAACTAAATCATTGGAAAGGTATACAAGTCAACTTGACAGGGCGTGCTATGGTTGTTAACACATTTATGCTATCTACAACTATTTACTTTATCTCATGTTGGAGACCTAAGGAGAAAGACTTGGCCAAAGTGGAAAGAATTTGCAGAAACTTCATTTGGACTAGGGACCCCAACAGGAGGGGGATTCCCAAAATGAAATGGGAAACTTGCATTAGCCCGAAAGACTCAGGGGGCTTGGGAATTTTGGATATCGTTGGGTTGGCTGACAAGCTGGCGGCAAAGTGGCTTATCAAGGATTGGAGCAATAGTGAGTCCTCTTGGGCTAAATTGATGTTCAGAAACATGGAAGACCTTACCTTAGTTGGCCATCCTGGTTGGAAGGACATTTGGATTCTCACGCTTTTGTTCACCCCCCATCCGGTGTCCTTCAAAGGCTCTAGCCTCGTGTGTTCTTTATGGAAGAGTTGGAACAACGCCAAACAATTCATCAGAATCAGTGAGGAGTGGAAGTGGGCGGCTCGGATAAGACAAAATGACTCTATCTAGTTCCCGATCGGCGGCATTAGGGGAGTGGAGTCTTGGAACCTCCAAACTGCAAAGCGGTTATGGAACAAGAGGTTCAAACAGTGGAAACAACTCTGGAAACAAGAGACCAGCCAGTGGATTAGGTTCGAAGACTTGGACCCGAGACTTAGAGTTACCGTAGAGGAATGGACTCTTCTTCAAGGCAGGTGTTTAGCATGGGACCTCTCAACTACCCACCTTCTCTACGATCAGGATCTTCCTTGCCAGGAGGGCCTCAAATGGAGCAATGGAAAGAAACTATCTAGAATCCCCAACTTCAAAGAGAACTTAGATGTTCATCACACTCTTAACAAGAGATGGTGCCTTTCTTGGACCAAACTTCGATGGGAACTAAAGTTCATGTCTATTTGGCACCCCCTAATTGAGATCAAAAAGTCCGTTCTCATGAGCCATATCTTGCATAAAGGTATCTGGTCCAATGCAAGGGCTAACAGCATCTGTGGTGTGCCACCAAGCGTTGCCATCAAGGCGTCGAAGATTTAGCTCACCTGTTCTTTGATTGCCCCAAGTCCCATGTTATCTGGCGTCACGTGACCCGGGTATTGAGACTCACGAACCAAATCAATTGGCAACAGGTGCTGTTGGGTGAGGCGGTCAGCTGCTCATGGAGGCTGTGGAATGCCATCAGGGATGAGACTCTTTGGAAGATTTGGAGGGAGAGATGTGATGTCAATTTCGGTCAAACTCCTAAGGAATGGTCGATAGAGAAATCCTTATTTCTTCTAGGTAAAAGAATCTCGAGAGATAAGAGATCTCCACCGTTTAGACATCACTATATTTATCTCCTCGAAAACAACAAGTTGAAACTCAAATGGGTCCCACATGAGGGTGATGATAGATTTATCCGCCTCATTTGTAATGCCATCTAGCTTGTCATACTCCTCCCCTGCATTGTGGGATTTGAGGGGTCCATGGGCACTAGTCCCATTCACTTGTAACTTTTCTTCTTTATTTTAATTAAAATCCAGAAAAAAAGGCTAAGGCCGAACTTCCTTTTATTTGAAAAAAAAAACCTCCACTTACAAAAAAATAACTAGAATTACGGAACAACAGAATATCCATTACACTTAACCCCTTTTGCAACTTCCATGGCTAGCTGTCACACTGGTCGTAGAGGCGCATGTAGCAAACACGTTCAAGGAGCTTCGAACAACATGGCGCATATCACCCTAATGGTAAGTGTGGCATTCGAGTTGCAGAAACCGGACATACAGTTCCGTGTTCCCCTTTGTGTGTGTGTGTGCGCGCGCGCGTCAGAGAGAGACGCTTACATCAGTTCGAGATCTTCGAGATCTTGAGAAGGTAGAATACAGTGTGGACATATGTTTGGCAATGAACAGAGTTTATTCTCATTATCGGTCTTACAATTTATTCTGAGATTTGAAACGCTCATAAAAATATAAACGTTCGGCTACTACGACTAGACAGATATGTCTTTCGAGGCTCGAGGATCTGTCCATCGCGGGTCTGTCCATCGCGGGGCTCGGGCTTCGGTCAATCGTCCATCGCGGGTCTGTCCATCGCGGAAGTCTGTCCATCGTCCATCGCGGAAGTCTGTCCATCGTCCATCGTCCATCGTCCCTCCTATCAATCGGCGCACCCTCCTGTCAATCGGCGCATCACCCTCCTGTCAATCGGCGCACTAGCTGTCAATCGGCGCACCACCCTCCTATCAATCGGCGCACCACCCTCCTGTCAATCGGCTCGCAACACTAGCTCTGTCCGTCATGACCCACTGCTTACTAGCGTCAATCGGAGCATGAGCCGGGCAGTCGCGACCGACACCCCACCTCTCGAGGGACGAGCAACTGGCGGTCAGTCGCGACTGAGTGAAGTGATGCTGTCCATCGGGGCTTGAAGCGGTCGGTCGCGGTGCTTTCCATCGGGGGTCGTGAAGCTGTCAATCGGGGCATGAGCCGGTCAGTCGCGACACCCCACCTCCCGATGGACGGCGAATTTCGAGATGATTAAGTCGTGAAGTTGTCAATCGGGGCGCGCCTCTTGCTTCTGCTCTGTCTGCTGGGCGCCAGATTGGTCGGGCCTTCCTGCCTTAGCGCTCGGCAGGGGCTGAAAAAAAAAAAAAAAAAAAAAAACGAGAAGAAGTAGAAAAAAGAGAGTTAATTGTGTAAGGGTTCCCTTATGGCCGTTCTCTCTTCGTCCCCTTGGGCCCCGCGTCCTTTTTGCCCAGCCGTCTAAAAAAAAAAAAAAAAAAAAAAAAAAAAAAAAAAAAAAAGAGAGTAAGCAAAAAAGAGTGAAAAAGAAGGCAGAGGGTTCCTTGCATATGAGTATTTCTCATTTTTGCTCCTTTCTCGGGGGATGAGTCGCTGCTGCTAAGCGGGTTTCCATTTGCTCTTTCACGCTTTGGTCATGGACTTTGTGGCTCCCCCTCAGTCCGTGTCCCCCCTTGAGATGGAGTCTGTCCCAACGGACGTCGCGCCCCCAGAGGTCTCTTTATGCAAGGTGTCTGTGGCGGCAAAGCAAGAAGAACTAAAGAAAACTTGCCTGATCGGTCAAATGTTTGGCCCCAGGCCCTCTCTTGATAGTGTGAGAACTTGGCTTCGCAAGGAGTGGTTCCCACGAGGCCTAATTGTGTCCAAATGTCAATTCCTGCCGGCGAATCACCTGCTTCTTGTATTTGAGAACGAAGAGATGGCTTTCCAAGCCCTGCAGGCCGGCTCCTGGCAAGTGGGCCGGTCCACCCTTTGCCTTTTTAAATGGACCCCAGACTTTGTCCCGAACAGATCAAAGCCTCTTCGTTACCCGCTTTGGGTGGAGCTTCCCAATCTGCCTTTCTTCATGTATGGATTTCTTCGTGAAATCATCTCACCGATCGGTCGCCCGATGGCCGCAAGACAGGATGTTGGGGGGTTAATCTACGATGGAGCTCAACACTCTTTCAATGCTAGATGGCATCCTCAGATCTGCGTTGAAACAGACCTGAACCAGGTCCTTCCCTCGAAGATCTCCATAAACTATGGAGATGGTATGACCTGGACACAAGAAGTTACTTACAAGAATCTGCCAAACGCGTGCTTCCGGTGCGGGCTTCAAGGTCACAGGATCAAAGACTGCCCCCTGAAGAAAAGTACCAATAAAAACAAGCTTAAACCAGATGGGACCCTAAACCCTATCCCCCAAAACGACACTCGGGGTCATCCCCATCCAATGGCGGAAGAAGAGGGAACTCGCGTTGCTGAGACGGATTCAGAAGGTTTCACTGAAGTGAGACACAAGAGGAAAGTTAGCCCTCGAAGATCAAAAACAAGGAACACTACGACAGCTTCCACCTCGAATAACATATACTGTAATCTAGAAAAAGAGATTAATGAACTCGACTTCCCAGGGGACAATCGCTTAGAAGAAGACCCCACTGATAATTCCCTTGGGTGCTCTACCAGCAAAGAAGATAACCTAGAAGGCTACACCACGAGTAAAGAGGAAGGCTTTACTACCAGCAATGAAGACAACCCAGACAGCGAAAGCTCCGCTCTTGGCCCTACCCTCCCGGTTTGCTTTCCAAGACTACCGCAACAAAAGTCCAAGCTTAAAGGTAAACAACCTTCCGGCATGCCTTGGAAGAGCCCCCTCAAGAGTAGGATCCTAAGTCAAGAAGTAGGGAAGAAAAAAGAAGACCAGAAGAAGAAAAAAGATCGGGTCCCTCCCCTCAAAGAGGGCAACCATCATTAATGAAATTCACATCTCTAAACGTTAGGGGTCTGTCTGACCCGTCAAGAGCTTCGATTCTTGGCCAGTGGTTCAAAGACATGTGCTTCGCCCCTGACTTTATTTGCTTACAAGAGGTTAAAATCGACGGTGAGGATCTACAAAAACGGCTTAAAAGCATTTCTCCGAACCACCTTTGGTTCTCCACTTCTCACCCTAGAGGGACAGGGGGTGCTTCTATTGGTATTAGTCACGCCTTGTCTAACAATGTGACCTCGACTTTTGAAGGTCGGAATCATCGTTGGATTGCTGCCTCTTTCGGGTCTCCTTTCCAGTTCACTGTGGTCTCAATTTATGCCCCTAATGGGGAAACAGACAGAATGGATACCTGGGCTTCCCTTGACTCCCTTTCACACAATGTTCTGATTTGTGGGGACTTCAACATGGTTGAATCTCCTGAAGACCGATGGAATAACAAGGGGAAAATTATTGACGGTCAGGAGAAGGAGATTTGGGATAAAATCAAGCTCCATCTCGACCTGGTCGAAGTGAAAGACAACCAGGGTTTCTCCTGGTCGAATCTCCAGTCGGGGGACTCTTTGAGGAAAGCAAGGCTTGATAGATGCTACATCGACCAGAACACCATCCTTCAGTGGGGCATTCCTTCCATTTCTCAACACATGGACCTCACTATCTCAGACCACTATCCGATTACGCTGTCCTTCAAACCAATTCCCATGCTCCAGAAAGCTCCTTGGTTTCAGGCTTGTCAGACATCATTTTCCCTCCCCTCGGTCCACCAGGAAATTTCTGAGGTGTGGACGGAAGCCTTTGCTTACGGTAATGAACCGGCTAAGTGCTGGAGAAACGCGGTAGAAAGGACTCGTAAAATTCTAATCAGGACTCAAAAGGATATAAGAGGAATTCGAAAGAAAAGAAGAGAAATGGTGTACCGGAGGCTCTCTCGGCTTGAAGAAGAGGTGAACAAAGGTAAGCTACATTGCCAACAGGGTCTGTTGAAAATCAAGGGTAGGCTAAGATTAGAGGAGGAGGTCCAAAGGAAAAATCTCCAAATTTTCTTCAAAGAGTGGTGGGCAGGGAAGGCGGACAAACCAACGAAAGAGATGTGTAACATACTCAAAAGGAAACAAGCTAGGGATTCCATCCCCCTAATGGTCGATAACAATGGAACTGAATGTCGCACTGAAATGGAGAATAGAAATATCATCGTCGAACACTTTACTAACCTTCTCGGGGTCTCGACTCCTCTTTCCCCCCATAGGCGCGACTCCATGGCAACCATCTCAAGGGTTGCTCAAACCAGAATCCCACAGAACTTGATTGCTCTTCTGGATGCTAACATCTCCGAGAATGAAATCATCGAGGTTATTGATGCCCTTCCCAATGGGAAAAGTCCGGGTCCAGATGGCCTTACCAATGAGTTCTTTAAGTCCTTCAAACTTCAGGTGGCCACCCCCCTGCGCCTCGTGTGGCAAGAGGCTCTCTCCTTCGGTGCCCTCCCTGAGTGCCTGAATAATGGCGTCATCAAGTTAATCCACAAACGGGGAGATAAGAACAAAATTGAAAACTGGCGCCCGATTACCATGCTCCAAACTGGATACAAGATAATTTCAAAAGTTATCGCCAACAGAATCTCCTGTCATTTAAAGTCATGGCTGTGCGAGGACCAGAAAGGTTTTATCAAAGGTAGATCTATACTTGAAGCAATTATTGATATTTGGGAAGGCCTTGCTTTTGCTGAGGAATCTGCTCAAGATCTAGTTTTTATTAAGATCGACTTCGACAAAGCGTATGACAGATTGGAATGGGACTTTATTCTTCAATCATTGAAAGACCTTGGATGCAGCCAAAAGTTTACGAAGATGGTTTCCACGCTTCTTGGAAATGCCTCAACCAGAATAAACATCAACGGTAAGCTCTCTGAGCCCATTCGTTTAAAAAGATCAATTAGGCAAGGCTGCCCTCTGGCTCCTTTACTATTCGCTATCGCCTCAAATGGACTCAGCTGCCTATTAAAGCATCACATGGACGCCGGCAATCTCAAGGGTCTCTCCTTACCTCGAAATCACGGCCAAATGGTTGTGAGACTTTTTGCTGATGACATGAATGCCTTTGTGCATAACGATATAAATAGCATTGAGATGTTTTGGTGGTGCCTCCACACCTTTTGTATGGCATCAGGCTCAAAAATCAACCATGCCAAAACTGCTTTTAGAGCGATCAGCGGGCCTACTCCCCAACTGTTGGTGGATCGGGGGTGTCAAGTTATCCCTAGCGGTCAAGTCTTCCGTCTCCTCGGCATTCCGATGGGGTTCGATATCTCAATGGAACAACGATGGAACTGGGTGCTATCCAAGTTGGATAGCAAGCTGAATCAATGGAAAGGTATGCAAGTCAACCTGGCAGGGCGTGCTATGGTTATTAACACCTTTTTGTTATCTACAATTATTTACTTTATCTCGTGTTGGAGACCTAAGGAGAAAGACTTGGCCAAAGTAGAAAGAATCTGCAGGAACTTCCTTTGGACTGGGGACCCAAACAGAAGGGGGGTTCCCAAAATCAAGTGGGAAACTTGCATTAGCCCTAAAGACTCAGGGGGCTTGGGTATTTTGGATATTGCTGGATTAGCTGACAAACTGGCGGCTAAATGGCTTATCAAGGCCTGGAGCAATAGGGAGTCCTCTTGGGCTAAATTGATCTTCAGAAACACGGAAGACTTTACCTTTGTCGGCCTCCCTGGTTGGAAGGACATAGGGATTCTCACTCTTTTGTTCTCCCCCCACCCAGTCTGCCCTAAAGGCTCTAGCCTCGTGTGTTCCTTATGGAAGAATTGGAACAAGGCCAAACAGTTCATCAGAATCAGCGATGATTGGAAGTGGGCACCTGGCATAAGACAAAATGACTCTATCTGGTTCCCGATCAGTGGCATTCGGGGAGTGGATTCTTGGAACCTCCAAACTGCAAGGCGGTTAGGGAACAAGGGGTTCAAACAGTGGAAACAGCTCTGGAAACAAGAGACCCGCCAGTGGATTAGGTTCGAAGATTTGGATCCGAGACTTTGCATTACCTTTGAGGAATGGACTCTTCTTCAAAGCAGGTGTTTAGCCTGGGACCGTTCTACTACCCGCCTTCTCTGCGGTCAGGATCCTCCCTGCTCGGAGGGCCTCAAATGGAGCAATGGTAAGAAACTGTCCAGAATCCCGAACTTCAAAGGGGAAGTGGATGTTCATCACACCCTTAACAAGAGATGGTGCCTTGCTTGGACCAAACTTCGATGGGAGCTAAAATTCATGTCTCTGTGGCACCCCCTAATTGAGGTCAAAAAGTCCGTTCTCATGTGGCAGGTCTTGCATAAAGGAATCTGGACCAATGCAAGGGCTAACAAAATCTGTGGTGTGCGGCCATGGTGCAAGCGTTGTCATCGGTGCATCGAAGATTTAACCCACCTGTTCTTTGACTGCCCCAAGTCCCGTGTTGTCTGGCATCACGTGTCCCGTGTTTTGAGAATTTCTAGTCAAATCAACTGGCAACAAGTGATGTTGGGTGAGGCGATTGGGTGCTCTTCGAGGCTCTGGAATGCCATCAGAGGCGAGGCTCTCTGGAAGATTTGGAGAGAGCGCTGTGCCGTCAATTTCGACCAAACTCCTAAGGAATGGTCGATCGAGAAATCCTTGTTTCTCCTTGGTAAAAGAATCTCCCGAGTCAAGAGTTCACCACCGTTTAGACATCACTGTATTTATCTCCTGGAAAACAACAAGTTGAAACCCAAATGGGTCCCACATGAGGGTGATGGTAATGTTATCCACCTCATTTGTAATGCCTTGTAGCTTGCTAGACTCCTCCCCTGCGTTGTGGGATTCGGGGGGTCCCATGGGCACTAGTCCCGTTCACTTGTAACTTTTTCTCTTTAATATAATTAAAGTCCGGGAGATTAGGCTAAGGCCGAACTTCCTTTATTAAAAAAAAAAAGATATGTCTTTCGAGCTCCGAGCTTCGTCCGAGTCCTGAAACATAGGATAGGACTACTCCCTGGGTAAACAAACTGTTAGAATCAGATAAATTCTCAACGACGTGTGGCAAAGCACTGTGGCCGTAGCATCAGCAATTATTCGTAACGGATGAGCAAGCCCTGGATAGTGATGGGCTGATTGCCCTTGACTACTAAGCTGAGAACAACTTCAGCTTCGCTTTGAATTCCTATGCGTTGCAGATTGTCGCCTATTTCGAGCTTCACGTTGGCAGTAAGAGTTTTACCAGGCGCAGGGATTATGTTGTAGGTTCCGACGTACTCCGCGCTGCTCGTCGCCGTGCTTGAGTTCGAGCTGGGCAAGTTTACGAAAACTAGCACAGAGACAAAGGAGTCGCGGGTGACTTTCAAACCTTGAATTACTACCACCTCCCGTTGTTTCGTAGACCTGGATGTGTTTCCCGGTGCCGCTACAATTGCTGTCAGTCCGGAGCCAAGGCTAATCGTCCCATTTTGCGGGGCGGCACCAACAACAGGAACACCGCTGGCGCGAGCGGCTGGCACTGCGCTTCCAGAGGTCACTGGAGCAGGAGAGTAATTGATCCACAACTCGTCAGCAGCTACCTCAGGGTATCCATATCCCAGCTTGCTGCTGTCAAGAGCATCGGAAACCTTCACCTTCACAAGACTCCCATTCTCATCGTAGAAGTAGAACTCAGCGTTTAGGAAGTCAGGATCCGAATGATCGTCTCGCGGACCGCCGGGAAGGCCGTAGCGCCATTTGTCCCAAAGTCGGTCGACGTTGCTATGGTGGGCGTAGAAGATGGGGTCGCGCGCGGCCGTGGTGAAAGTGCCCATGTCCTGAATGAGAGGTTGTGTTATATCACCCGTCCAGAAATGGATTGCATTGTGAACTCCGTTTTCGATGCTCCCTCCCAGTGGAGCACTGAGAACTGTGGAGTTCGACAAGTCCGTTCCCGTTCTGCACAGATAAAATTGATCCAGAATTAGAGAGCAGATATGTTTGCATAACCATCAGAGAACCTGTACATGTTGAATACAACACAATCAATCCAAAACAAGGCCTGTTACAACGTTCGCGCCCTTTCCGCAAGTAAGATGCATTAGAGGAATTTGATGTGCAGCAGCGAGTTCTCAAGCTGTGCTCGCAAGATCAACAGACGCTGCTTTTCTGCTCGGAGTAACTTCCAGACATCTGGTACACAATGACACTAGCAAATTCCCAGCTTACAACGCTGCTCATCATAGCTAAACTTTGTAGCATTTCAGGTTTATGCAGATTTGGGTTCACCCGAGATATGGTGTAAGGGGGCTTTAAGTGTGATTTCAACAGCCTCCAGAAGTGTCCCACTTCTATACCCAATGGTAAAACTATGCAAGAATGGTCTGCTGAGAGGTTACACCTAAAGTCTTAATGATACTGAGCTGGATAATGGATAATGAGAGGGGAAGCCAAACTTTGTAACGGACCTCTGCATGCACAGAGGCCGGCGGCAATGAGGAAGAATCGAAGTGTCCAACACTTAGATCTTGAAAATAAGCCAGACAGGCCTTACAATTGACAAGATTATGGTGGAGCAGAGATGAGGCTCCTGCTGCCACACAGTAAGCCAAACTTTCGCAAACCGTACAAGAGTTTGATCGTTTTCATTTTCGTAATGCATGGAACCATAAAGTGAAATGATTAAAATATTCAATCACTGTATGCTCATGATTGGAAAAGGATGGCGTTTGTTGACTTACACATAGGTGCCGCCCATAAAGAGCTCTGCATTGTCGTTGGTAACCATGTCCTGATACATAGCGTTGAGGTTCTGGTTAATAATTTCCGAATTGTTGCCCGTGATCCCAGGAACAAGCTTCACCAACGTGGGGGGCAAGTTCGCCTGGTTGCGTTTTGCATCATAGAGGGAGGAATCAGTCGGGAGGAACATGGCTGGCATGAAGTTCCCCCCGTCGCGTTGGTCATCCCAGTTCCAGAAAACCAGAGAAAATGTCGGATCTCCAACCAGGCTGGCCAGAATGCGTTCATGAAAGTACAGGTACCAGCGATGCCAAGCGAGGAATAGCCATGAAAAATGCACTTGCAAAAGGACACTATCATCTCCAGCCTGCTTGTAGGCGCCATTACAGAATGCGCAGTGGACGTTCGCTTGGGTGGCGAAGCTCCGCGGGTCATCTTGGGGCAGCGAGCGCATGAGTTCATATGCGCGCCTGTACTTGGCAATGTAGTTAGAGCCTACTTTGTGAGCAGGCATCCGCAGGCGTTTCGTAGTAGCCTTGTATTTGCCGAAGGTGAAATCGACGACATTGCTTCGAGGGATGGGGAGACAGCAATTGAGTTGGACTGTTGTCAATGGACCTACGACAGATCTGTCGGTCGCCAACTGACATTCACGGAGATTAGGCACACCGATTGGAGATGGCGTTGCGAAGGGCGTACACCAGTACACAGCTCCCAGGACGAAGAATATAAATCTCGATGGCTCGAGAAATCCATTGATATAGGGTCCCATCTTATGCTTATGGTAATCACAGACAATGCACTCAGATAGATATTATGATGACGAAGAGCAGATTTATGTCGAGTGCGGAAACGTGCAGCTGCTAAGGTACTGTAGTGGACGGAGTCGTCCTACGTGAACAGCGCACAAAGACAGGAAAACTCTATAGAGATGCATGAAGGTTGTGAGTTTTGAAAGGACTTGAAGCAGAGACTTCTTCCTCCCCGCCTAGCAAGAGACTTCTTCCTCTCCGCCTAGCAACACAGAGAACTCCTTCGGAAATGTGTTGATGTATAAGGAAAGAGTACTCAGGAGGCCCTGTGACTTCTATGCTGCTATCATTAGACGATATAATCCTGCACCATTTATACTGTAAGGGCATGCGCGCCAAAACTAGAGCGTAACTCGTAGAACGCTAGTCAAAGATTTCAAACGTACAAAACAAAATCCAATAACATTAGCATACTCAAATAGCGAAACTACAAAATTGCGTGGAGATCTCAATGCTCATTTCTGTTTTCTATGAAGCTTTTCTCTATCGTCATGAACTTATTTATGGGCATCACAAGAAGCCCGATGAATCCCTGTAGGCTGTGCTGCGTCCAAATAAGAGTGGGTGGCCGGGGCGACCAATTCAAACACTTGTAACTTGTAAGTTATAACATACGACTCGTCCCACGGTAACACGGTTTCTTCTCTCTCTACTCTAGCCTTTAAAGTAGACTTAAGTTGCATGGTACCGACAAATAGGTACAGCAAAACAACCGCTTTGGATTTTCTGTATTGTGGTTGATTTTGCATGGCATGATAGCACTATTGACTCTTCAGTCTTGACTTTCTTGCTTTCTTTTTTTTAGAGTACAATGAATTGGAAATACACACTCACACACCCAACATCTTAACATAGAAGCATCAATCATGAGAAACTCATGGACATGTCCAACCAAAACTTGAACTTAGGACTTCCTTCCAGAGCTTCAAGGCATCAGCCACTGACTACGCGGGCTCGGACCTACTTTTTTTTTTAGAGTACAATGAATTGAAAACACACTCACACTCGACCTCGTAAGATAGAGGCACCCATCATATTTCAAGCCAAGACTTAAACTCAGGACTTCCTCCTAGAGACTGAAGGCATCAAACCACTAGGTTACACAAACTCGGGCAAGACCTTCTTGGTTTTATCTTTTGGAAATAGAAACAATATAAGAGAAATGGAAAACGAAGGTAACACGAAAGGAGTGAGAGGCTAGGGCTCTAAAGTCAGGGAACCCACTATGAGTGGCCCATAATAAAGTTAACAATGAACATGGAAAATGCTTTCTGACGGTACAAAGATAGAGATGATATGTCCATTTAGAGGGGAAACATCATGTTGACCTTTTCTTGAGGGAAGGTTGTGGCTAGGGTTACTCAATCGGTTGTTTCTCATTTAATTAGAAGCATATTGGCCATAGGCTTGCATTTATGTTCAAATAGGGCTTTATTCCATTCCTTCCAATAGCCATACAAAAAGGTAGCCCCATAAAGTGGCCACAGGGGGGAGTTCATGGAAACTACATATTGATGAGATGATGGTTTTTTAGGAGCTCTGAGCATCTTCACTAGGAGGTAATTAAGAAATAGATGGCAGAATCATCAACCAAAACTAGCACTCTCTACCTAGCAATAGTCCCATGCAAGATAAGTATATCATGAGGTCGAGACATCTTATCTAGTAAATTATGTTCACAAGAAACATCTTGTAACACCCTAGATTATTTATAAAATTGACTTTCTGCTCATTCCATAGTTTGTATGAGGCATACTTGTTTCGCTTGATCTTTATCTTCACTAGTGGGTTTTGATTATACCTAGGACTTACAGGATCACATTTATTGACCACACTTCATGCATTTAAAACACAATCTGTCCTTCATAGCTTTATCAAAGGTCTCAAGTGTGAAATGGTTTTGTGGAGCCTTAAGCTTCTTGGAGGGATAGTTTTTTTCAGTTTGTATTTGTTTATATAAAGATCGCCATTTGAGGAATATTGCAGTTATGACCCATCTTCTCATGAACAATGTGTGTCTATAGTAGACTCAGATGTTTGGTACTTTGAGAGTGGGCAACCAAACATATGACCTTGTAGCATAGTTTTTTTCAGTTCAGTTGAGCCTGTCCCTATAGGGAATACTATCAAATGTGCTAACAAACCCTCTTATCCCATAATGGGAGTTGGTAAGATAATTCTAACTACTATTGATGGTAGTTCTTTCACATTGTCAAATGCTTTGATTGTTCCAAGGATCAAGAAAAATTTTGTTATCAATTTTAGCATTAGCTAAGATCGGCTTGCTTGTAAAGTTTGTTCATAACAGATGTGCAATTCATGATGTATCAAATGGGGATGTTACTATTGCTTTTGGCAGTGTATGTCATGGGTTCTATAAGCTCATAGATTATGCAAAATCTATGAATGATTCAACATGTGGTTCAAGATTCTCAGGCTATGTCAGATGCAAAGATTTGGCATGCAAGCTTTGGTCATCTGAATTATGCTATTTTGCTACACTTGTAGAAATTTGAAATGGTGTCCTCTTTGCCCAAACTTAAGGCACCTTGTAAACATGTTTGTGAACCTTATATTTTGGGTGAAATGAAGCTTGCTCCTTCCCAAAAGATGGTTCAGTTTGAGCCACTGAAAATTTTTAGCTTGTTCATATTGATGTCTATGATCCTATGCATACATTCTCTTCTGTGAACTACCTTTACTTTGTGACTTTTATTGATGATTTTTCCAGGCATTCATGGGTGTATCCACTAAAAGCAAATTTTGAAGTGTTTATGTGCTTCAAATAGTTTTTGGTTTCGGCTCAAAGTCTCTCCACATGTAAAATGGTCATCCTCTATTATTATAGGGGGGGATACATGTATTCTGATTTTAATATATTTGTGGAAAAATGTGGGATAAAACATCAGTGTACAATGTCATATGCACCACAAGAAATGGAATTTCTTAAAGGAAGAACAAGTCACTCATGGATGGCGAGGTGTATAGTCAAAAGTTAACACATAGCTTTTGGGTTGATGCTGTTATGTGCAACATATGTAGTTAATAGGTGTCCCACCAAAGCATTGTAGTATATCACTCCATATTAGGCATGCCATGGTTGCAAGTCATCTGTTGATAATCTACATGTCTTTGGTTGTCTGGCATATGCATTAGTGCCTAAACAACAATGTAGGAAGTTGGATGATAAAGTAGTGAAATGTATTTTTGTTGGGTACGATTTTGAAAGCAAAGGCTATTGTCTATATAATCCAAAAAGTAAATGCATTTTGGTTAGTTATGATGTTGTTTTTTTTTGGAAGATGCACTTTAGCCATTACTTTCATGTACCAAGGAGGCATTTGTTAGCTCTAGAGATGTGTATGACACTTTGCTGCCTCTTTTTATAGATGGAAAATCAAGTGCTTGTCTGAATGATGGAATTTATCAGCCTTTGGAGGCTTCATGTAATGATGTAGATCATTACATTTCTCATGCAGATTTAGAAGATGCACTTGTTGATGAGAGGGATGATATAGAGGAGGCAGAAACTATGCCAAAATCGTTGGTGCAGACTTTGTGAGATAGCAAATTAAAGGGACCTCTAGCATATCATACTACTTCATGCTATCATAGGGCTTCTTTTTATTGGTGAAATTAGCAAGCCTAAATGCTTTGCCAAGGATTAAGAACTGTACATATATTTCTATCCTCACATACAGAACTACATGTGAACTTATGCTTGTCAATTTTAGTGCATTTACTTTGGATAATTAACAAACGTCAAGAGAAGAAAGAATCTCGTGAATATAGGAGGGTAAAACAATGACTCATTTGGTAGAGGAAGCAAATCAATCACATCCTCAAATGTAAGATCAATTTTAGGTGAGGGGACATTCAAATTCAAATTCAAGCAATGTGTATAAATACACATGAGTTTACTTGTGCGATGAGAGAGCCATTTTGAGAGGTTTTGAGCTACAAACTTGAGCATACATTGAGCTCACAATATCTATATGTAGTCCCCTACAGTCCCTCTATACTATATGTGCAATATCATTCATATTTTGTACATATCATAGAGTACATCTCTGTCTACTATTTTCTCCAACATCTTCTTCATTATAGTAAACTTGTCGAATTGATTTCTTTGTGTGTACCCATTTATTTTCTCTCCTTTAACTTGGGATAGTTAAAGTAAAGAGCCTGGTGTTCAAGTATCAATTTTCATTAGGTTTGATTTAGTAGATCTCAAGATATGGAGCAAAAAAGATGACTCTGTCTACATACCTTCTGTAGCAATGAAACTTCATCACACGCTACAACAAAGAAAGATGGGGGTGATGCAGAAGAAATAGCATCATTTACTTGGGAGGCTCTCTTGATCTCTAGCTAGAATTTGAGGCAGAGAAGGCTCCTCCAATGATTATCTATCTCGATAACCCTCAACATTTGGAACTTTGTGCTTCTTTGATGTCCCTACTTCTGAGCAACACTGGACATTTACATCCTTGAAGGTAGAGTTGAATGTCTCCCTAGTGATAGTTGACTTCTCTTGTTCTTCTTTCAACTTCACTTCCTCGGCTTGCTTGAACCACACAAGACATGCACTCCTCCCACACCATGATGTTGATCGGCCATTATCCCCCTTGCCACATGAGAGAGACTCCCAAAAAAACCCCTCTTCATCTCGAACCCTGTGAGGCCACCTCTTCCACATGTATGAATTCATTTCTAAACTGCCCACATTTCAAATGCTTTATTGGACAGACCACACTTTGCATTAACATCAACCAAGTAGTCCTAATAAGTATATGCATCTCGTAACCATCCACTATAATTTTGAAATGTAGTTTGAATCCCATGTCCTCTTCAACATCTATAATTATGCAAGCCTTTAGGCTACAAACATATGTGACTTCATTTGGATAGACATGCTCAGAAAGCAATTGCCTCATATGGTAACTACTCCAACATACTCGTGCATTGCATAACATGTCTAGTAGGCCACTTTCTAAATGATAATGCTTCAAAACCCCCTTCTTCACCACTTCAATATGTATGATTTGGCCATTGCTCAAGTCCTCTAAACTACCACACACTTTTAAGCAAATCAATTATGTAACAACATTTGGAAATAAACCTTTTTGACAAAGCTTCTCCATGCACCTTAGAGCTTCCTCTTGTAGTGTTAACTCATCAAGAACTGCTTGTGCATCCAGTAATACTCCACATTTAGCATACATATCAACTAATGAATTGCCAATGTATGTATCACCTTGATAACCTTCTTCAACTATAACAGCATGCAATTTTCTAGCTTTACTAGATAGATTTGTTGTTGTTGAGCATGCTTTTAGGCCACACACATTTGATATGATGTTGAATGGAAGACCTTCTAATTGCACTAACTCTATAGATAGGCAAAATTGTCTCCCATGCATTAGTGCCTATTTGTTTTTGCTTGAAATTCGCTAAACCCAAATGGCCAAACAAGCACCACCATTGGAATGTTATTGCTGATTTGAGGATCGAATCCACCCACAAGATGCCACTTTCATTTGGTCCAACAGAAGCAAGAAATTTTACACCATCTCTTTTGTTAACATCCAATGTGGAAAGCATATTCTCATCTGATTTTGTGAAGTCTGATTTGATGAGCCTTATATTTGAATGTGGGAGTTGAGCACGAGGTGCACAAATTGGTTAATACTTAGTTCTCCTTCCAAGAACATAATGATCATCTATGTAGCATTGCCTCTCTTCCTTATGTATAAAAAGTGCACCAAAGTGGTACTTGAATCCAAGATCTTCAGCTGGAAACTACAGCTGTAAATGCATTTGGAACCTTGTCTTTATGTAATTATTCCATATGCGCAAAGGTAGTTGACATGAAAATGCATCCATGGAGAAGGAAACTCCATGACATCCATCCCCTCCAAACCTGTGTGGCTTGCAGACACAGCACCATAGAGTGTCATTCCTATCTTCAAATCTACAAGAAATCCAACGTGTGAATAAAATCAAGAACATGGGTTATCAAGCATGTGTCTATGCATGGCCATGTAGTGGGCCCTATACATGCATAATCTAAGTGTATAGAAAAAACATCATGGTGCAATAAAAAGGGTATATGGCACTTGATGAGGAGGCTTCTCACTCATTCTAGAATGTGAGATTTCTTAATGTATTTACAATACATTTAACATGCAAATGGATGCGCATCTATGGGTTCAAATCACATGTGCACTTACATTTTCAAGCATGCATACTCAAAATGCAAGCATTCACAATCATGATGCAAATAAGGAAACAATTCTCAAAATTTCTATTAAAAAAGCTCTCCATGTATAACTCCACTCTCAAATGCAATCACTCTTGTTTTGACTCATAAATTCTCTTGTTTTCACTTAGGGCCAGACTTATTATTTTTCATGATATTTACTTGTCCATTTTGTTGTGCAAATGGAAGTGCACCTATGAGAATTAATACATGTGCTTCTTTGAACCTAAAATATGCATACTTTGAACACAATGAAACTAAAATGATGCAAAAAAAAAAGATCAAGGTTTAATCGAGATAGCTAATGAAGAAGATTTTCTCAACTCCATGATTTGGTTACCTTCTCCATCATCACCACTCGATCAAGTCTAGTACTCATGAAATCTATACAAATGGTGAGAAACATTAGATCAAAATAACATTATATGCATATATACAAATCATCTTGAAAAGTGATCAAATTCTAAGAACATCTTTTGTCAAACACTCACCAGAGGAGATTCATTGCATTTAAACAAAAACCTTGTAATATGTAGACAAACACAAACAATTTCAAAACTTTAAAAGACATCATCTGATTTATTTGTTTACACTAGTGGTTGCCAACTTCCAAGCTTCCAATCCTTGTTCTTATTCTAATTAACTCCTAAACATTTTATTGAAACAAAATGTAAACATACTCAGAAACATGTATATACACAAGCTCTTACATTATATTCTGCCAAAGGAAGCAAATATTCAGAAATAAAACCGTCAATTGTCTCTTCATCTACTCGAATATTTACAGGCACGAAAAAAGATAAGTGGAAATAAAAATATGAATCGATGACTAATCTATAGGTATATTTCTAGTTTTATTTGAAACTATTCTAGAAGATGTTTTTGCTTCAGTAAAAGAGTTCACCTCCATGATTACACAACTAAACTACAGCTCTCTCTCTCTCTCTCTCTCTCTCTCTCTCTCTCTCTCTTTCTCTCCTTCAATCGTGCATATAAGAAAAAACCATTAGAAAGTAAAGCACACACACAATGTCTATATATATTCATCAACATGCATACACACGCACACACTTACTTTAATCAATACTCACTCACTCACACTTTTGCACATGCACATTGATTGATATTTGATCACTCTTTTTATATGTCATAATTCTTTTTGTTGGACATACCAAAAAATGATATTTTAATGATTATTGATTATATACATTTATCAATATGTACACACACACACACACATACATATATATATATATATATATATATATATATATATATATATATATATATATATATATATATATATATATATATATATATATATATATATATATATATATATATATATATATATATATATATATATATATATATGTATATATATGTGTCTGTGTGTGTGTATGTGTGTATGTATATATAGTTTATTTTCAAGTTCCACTCATGTTTCTTTTTTCACCTTGATCCTCTTCAATCTCTTCTTAAAAAGTTTGACCATTTTCTTGGTAAAAGGTACTTTAAAGACAATGTTATGTAGAACTTTTAAAATGTAAGTATTATTATCATTGACTTCATGTGTAATGTACGGGCCAAATCCACATCTCATCAATTTTCTTCTAGCTTCGTATTGTGTATCAAATGTGCTATCATATACTAGGACCCAATCATTTTGTTGTATATCTTTCAATCTCAACAACCGATGTTTTTTTTTTAAAGTAGCCCTTGTTTTTAATTTTTGATGCCTTCAACTTCTCCTTTGCTTCTACTAATCCTTATTGCCCTTGTTCTAAGTGTTGCATTCTTAAACACAAAAGTTCTTCTCGAGATAGATTAATATCCAAAGGCAAGATAAACCAAGAGAGGACATGTGATTCTATTGGAGAAATTGGCTTTTGGTTGTACATCAACTTAGCTGGCATAGATCTAGTCATACACGTACATGTCATGCGATCTTCCAACAATGCAAATGAAAGGAAATATGGTGAGTGATGGATATTTCTTTTACATGACTTTGCAAGAGCTTTAACATTCAGCACATGTCCTCATTCAATTTTTCCATTTGCATCTGAATTGAATGTGGTTGTAAGGGCTAATCAAATCCCATATTTAGCAAAAAAATCACTTGCCTCAAGTGCATCCAGTTCTCCTCGGTTTGCTACAATCTTATCAACATAAACAAATCTACATATGAAATCCTCTAGTAAAAATATACACACATTAGCGATCAATTTAGTTCTTAACACTCTTCCTTCCACATGATTTATTATATCATTTCTAGATACACCAATGTAATGCATATTAATTACTCCTATTGGCATCTTTACTAAATCAACCACCCATTTGTAGTGAATGCTAGGTGGATAAGTGGGGTGTAGGCTATCACGGTGGTTAAATGATGAATGCAATTGACAAGTCTTGCAATTGGAAACATAATTTAACACATCAACATACATTCCTTTCCACCAATATCGTTCTCTTATCTTCTCATAGGTTTTGAAAGAATCTTTATGTCCTACCCACATAGTATCATGCATTTCTTTCATAACTTGCCTCTGTAATAATCTCGATCCTACAAATCCTTGAGGATTCACAATCTTCCTTTTTGCATGTCTCCATAAATAGCCATCTTTTAGGAAAAAGTTGAAAGTTTTCTTCTAATATCTCTGGATCTAGCTTAAAACCAACGATTTTTTGGAGCTAGAAAGCTTAAATATTTCCCAATTTCTTTCCAATATCCTTCATAATACATCTTCATTGAATTGTTCCAATGTGAGGTTATTAGCTTCATATGCACAAGCATATAGTTGTCTCTCATTTTCATCATTTCCTCCTTTGACATTTTCCAACCTAAGGCCTATTCAAGAAAAATGGGACTTATTCATGATTTTGGAACAAGTCTATATTTCCCAACTCTATGTTTTTTGAATGATTCATGTTATTCAAATCTCTTAAAAAATGACCAGAGATTGGTATTCAAGTTCTCCAAGTAGCTTCCTCTTTTCTTGATAATAAAATCTCCAAATCTTAGCTCGGGTCTAATATTGCAAATTAGAAGGGACTTGGGCCAAAGTGACTCCTAATTTACAACACTAAGGTTTGAACTCAATGAGCCTCTTCCTAAGTGGATAAAATATTCATAGTGTCAATCTACATATTACAATTTATCATTGTTTAAGGGGTGAATATTAGAGTTTCAACCTCATGTAGTCTCATCATTCTAGTCCTTAATATTAAAAAAGAATAAAATTTTGAGTATATATAAGAGCCTCTTTCAACTTTCAAATTACTTATAAACCATATTAGTCACACTAAGATTTAACTTCCATATAAGAAGCAAAATATTATTTAGAAGACTCAAGATTGAAAATATTAATGAGACAGTGGACAAAACTCAACATTGAGCATATTTTTATAAATTTTAAAAACTATTTCATCAATGGAACTTCCAAGAAAAAGAAGATTGAACTTGATATTATGAAAATGCAAATTGATTATCTTAGTTTAATAAACATATTGAAAATTAGATTAAAAGATTAAACAAATGAAATCTTTTAAAAGTAACAAGTACTTTAAAAATTATATTAAATATTGATAATATATATATATATATATATATATATATATATATATATATATATATATATATATATATATATATATATATATATATATATATATATGTGTGTGTGTGTATGTGTGTGTATGTGTGTTAATGTGTGTATGTGTGTGTTGTTGATATATTTAGGTAGTGATGTGTGTGAACACTCTAGGATCGCCGGGGCACTTTTTTCCCTCTTTAGGAGGTTTTTTTCCCCTGGCTTGTATATACGCCTATTGCCCTAATGGGCTACTTCTCTAGTAATACATTCAGTCTTGTGTGTTGTGCTCCAAGCTTCTTCTTCTTCATTGTGCTGTTCGCGTGCTTCCGCAGACGTTTATCTCCAACAATTGGTATCAGAGCAGGTTGTCGCTTCTTCTAGGGCGCCATCGACACTCCTCCGTTTGCAGTCTCAGATTGCTACGAAATTTGGTGAGCATACTCAGGGTGTTCGTTTCGGCCTCCGAACGCACTATCGCAGCGCTTGTGCAGGCTATTTCGTCCTTTTGTGCCAAAGGTATATACCAGTTTCTGTTCGCCAGTTTAAGCGTCTCGAAGTCTGCTACAGGTCTAGCAGAACTCGTCTGGGCAGTTCTGTTCAACTTTTTGAGATACTGTCAATTTTCTACATCAAGGTATTTTAGTCACAGGCCATGGCTGAAAGCAGTGATGTATTCCGTATGTTGGCTGTTGAGGATAAGTTGGATGGTACCAACTACCCATTATGGGCTTATATGATGCGACATGTACTGGTTGCAAAAGGATTGTGGAACATTGTGCAGGGTATTGAAAGACGTCCTGTTACACCTGTAATGACAGGTACTGCAAATACAGGTGTTGGAGCTGATGAAGATGGTGTCGAAGATGATATTCCGCAGATTCCTGTTCGTGCTGCTATTTCTGTTGCACCTACTGCAGAGCAGATTCGTTGGGATGGCAGAGATGCCCAGGCACATGCATTGATAGCCTTGTCTGTCAAACGTGCCATTATTCCTCACATTCACTCTTGCAGAACAGCAAAGGATGCTTGGGATACACTTACCACTTTGTACCAGGCTAGGAATGAGGCTCGTGTTGCTTACCTCCGAAAACAGTTGGAGAGTGAGCACATGAATGAAGGTGATTCTATGGACAATTTTCTTACAAAGATCAAAGACCTGAAGGAACAATTGATTTCTGCTGATGAGGTTATACCAGATAGCTCACTTGTGCAGACCGTTCTGAATGGTCTTCTTGATTCATATAAGAGTTTTGCCTCTACTCTTCGGTTGATGATGAAAGGCAATCCGAATGCCTTGTCATTTGAGGAATCAGTCTCTGTTCTGTTGCAGGAAGATCAGTCCAGGCAGAACAGGTCCATTATGCGTGTTGCAGATCAAGCTTTCCTGGCTAGTCAGAAGGGCAAAGGAAAATGGAGCTCTTCTACTAGTAAGCAGAAATCTACAAATGCTGCACAATCGAAGAACCAGGATAAAGATGAAAAGAAATAAGAAAAGCAGAAATTGTTCTGCAAGTACTGTAAAGGAAATGATCATATTATAAAGAACTGTCCAAAATTGGCTCCTAAAGAGGCAAAGAAGAAAGAGGCTGGAATGGTTGTTGCAGAGGCCTCTACACCAAAAACAGAGTCTGCAAATCTTGTGCAGGAAGAAGAATGGGCGTTTACTACTGTCTGCAGTTTTGACCCATCTTCTCATGATCAGTGCATGTCTGCAGTAGACTCAGATGTTTGGTACTTTGACAGTGGGGCGACCAAACATATTACCTCGCAGCACAGTTTCTTCTCTTCACTCGAGCCTGCCCCTACAGGGAATACTGTCACATGCGCCAATAACTCCTCTTATCCTGTTATGGGAGTTGGTAAGATCATTCTGACTACTGCTGATGGTAGTTCTTTCACTTTGTCAGATGCTTTATTTGTGCCAGGGATCAAAAAGAACCTGTTATCAGTTTCTGCATTAGCCAAGATTGACTTGGTTGTGAAATTCGTTGATGACAGGTGTACAGTCCATGATCTCTCAAATGGCGATGTGATTATTGCTTGTGGCATTTTATGTTGTGGGCTGTATAAGCTCATAGACTATGAAAGATATCTGTGAATGATTCGGCATGTGCAATTCATGATTCTCAGGCTATGTCAGATGCAAAGCTTTGGCATGCACGATTTGGTCATCTGAATTTTGCTAGTTTGTTACGCCTGCAGAAATATGAAATGGTGTCCTCTTTGCCCAAACTTGAGGCACCTAGAAAACATGTTTGTGAAGGCTGTATTTTGGGCAAAATGCAGCGTTCTTCCTTTCCAAAAGATGGTTCAGTTTGGGCTACGCAGAAATTGCAGCTTGTACATAGTGATGTCTGTGGTCCTATGCAGACACCCTCTTTTGGAAATTACCTTTACTTCGTGACTTTCATTGATGATTTTTCTAAGCATGCATGGGTATATCCACTCAAAGCTAAGTCCGAAGTGTTCATGTGCTTCAAACAGTTTTTGGTTTTGGCTGAAAATCTGTCAGCATGTAAAATGGGCACCCTCCCTTCTGATCGAGGGGGGGAATATATGTCTTCAGATTTTAATGCATTTCTGGCTGAACGTGGGATAAAACACCAGTGTACAATGCCGTATACACCTCAACAGAATGGAGTTGCTGAACGAAAGAACAGGTCACTCATGGAGATGGCGAGGTGCATGGTCAAAAGTCACGCTTTACCACATAGTTTCAGGCTTGAGGCTGTCATGTGTGCAGCATATGTACTGAATAGGTATCCCACTAAAGCGTTGCAGTCTATCACTCCATATGAGGCTTGGCATGACCGCAAGCCATCTGTTGCTCATCTGCGTGTTTTTGGTTGTTTGGCATATGCATTAGTGCCTGAACAACATCGCAGAAAATTGGATGATAAGGCAGTAAAATGTATTTTTGTTGGGTACAGTTCTGAAAGTAAAGGCTATCGTCTGTATCATCCACAGACTAAACGCATTCTCATTAGCCGTGATGTTGTCTTTGTGGAAGATGCTATTCAACCATTGCTTTCATGTACTAAGGAGACATCTGTTAGCTCCAAAGACATGTATGATACTTTGATGCCTCTTTTTACAGGTGGACAGGCTAGTGCTGGTCCTAATGAGGCAACTTCTCAACCTTTGTAGGTTTCATATGATGATGCAGATCATTCCATTTCTGATGCAGATTTACATGATGCACTTGTTGATGAGAGAGCTGATATTGAGGAGGCAAAAACTATGCCAAAATGGCTGGTGCAGACTTTGCATGATAGCAAATTAGATGCACCTTGTCATATCGTACTCGTTCAGGCTCTCATAGTGCCTCCTTTGCATCAGATTGCTATGCTATGGCTGCATCTAGTCTCTGTGATGAGAATGAGCCTGTTTCTTTTGATGAAGCACAAAATTCAGAAAATTGGATGGCTGCTATGCAATCTGAATATGATGCTATAATGAAGAATGGTACATGGTCTTTATGTGACTTGCCTCCTAGTAAGAAGGCCATTGGCACTAAGTGGGTATACAAGCTGAAGCGTAAACCTGATGGTACAGTTGACAGGTATAGGGCTAGGCTTGTTGCAAAGGGTTATGCACAGGAAAGAGGCATTGATTTTGATGAGACCTTTGCACCTACATGCCGTATGACTACTATTCGCAGCATTTGTGCACTTGCAGCCCATCATGGTTGGAATGTACATCAGTTGGACATTAAAACAGCGTTTCTAAATGGTGACTTGCATGAAGAAGTGTATGTTTTCAGCCCCGTGGCTTTGTGTAGAAAGGGCATGAAAACCAAGTTTGCAGGTTAAAGAAGGCATTATATGGTTTAAAGCAAGCACCACATGCTTGGTATGAGAAAATACATGCCTATTTGATTGCACATGGTTTTGAGAATAGTCCAACTGAAAGCACCTTATATGTTAAGCGTGCTAATGATGTGCTTCTGATCATTGTTGTTTATGTTGATGACATGTTGCTCACTGGTCCTATTGAGACACATATTGCTGATTTTAAGGCTGATTTGCATGCCTCATTTGAGATGTCTGATTTGGGGCATTTGCATCACTATTTGGTCATTCAGTTTATGCATGTTGATGGTGGAATGGCTTTGTGTCAAACGAAATATATTGACACATTATTGCAGCGTTTTGGCCTTGAAGACTGTAAGCCTATTGCCACTCCTATGGAGACTGGTTTACGATTGAGTCTTCATGATGCTGGAGATGCATTTGATGTTGTTCTCTACCAGCAGGCTGTTGGATGCTTGATTTACTTATGCATTACTCGGCCAGATATTCAGTTTGCTGTCTCACAGATGAGCAGGTTTATGCATTGCCCAGGAGTCACGCATTGGAAAGCGGTTAAGCGCATCTTTCGCTACTTGAGTGGTACTCAGCTACTTGGGTTGTTTTATCCCAAGGGGGGATCACTACCGCCATATTTGCATGCTTTTTCTGACTCAGATTGGGCTGGTTGCTATGACACTCGTGTGTCCACCAGTGGTTTTTGCTTCATGCTTGGTAGCTCATGTATATCTTGGTTGAGCAAGAAGCAGCCTACTGTGGCCACTTCCAGTTGTGAGGCTGAGTATAGGGCAGCTTTCACAGCGACTGTTGAGTGTGTGTGGCTCACACGCCTTATGGCTGATTTGGGTGTTGGCCAGTCTTCTGCCACCACCATCTTCACTGACAGTCGGAGCGCATTGGCAGTTGCGAGGAACCCTGTGTTCCATGCTCGCACTAAGCACATTGAGGTGCATTATCACTATGTCAGGGAGAGGTTCTCTGCTGGGGAGATCAGCTTGCAGACCTTTTCACGAAGGCTCTGCCTAGGGAGAAGTTTGAAGCTTTCCGCAAAGCTTTGGGCTTACTTCCTTTTGTGGAGTGATTTCCACATAGCTTGGCACTTCCTTATACATGAGTGCCAGCTCCTTGTTCACCGCATCACTCCCAGGGGGGATTTGTTGATATATTTAGGTAGTGATGTGTGTGAACACTGTAGGACCGCCGGGGCACTTTTTTCCCTCTTTAGGAGGTTTTTTCCCCTGGCTTGTATATACGCCTATTGCCCTAATGGGCTACTTATCTTTGTACATTCTCTAGTAATACATTCAGTCTTGTGTGTTGTGCTCCAAGCTTCTTCTTCTTCCTTGTGCTGTTCGCGTGCTTCCGCAGACGTCTATCTCCAACATGTGTGCATGTGTGCATGTGTGCGCAATGTGTGTATATATGTATATAACCATGTCAATTATATTATTAAATATCTTCAAATTATGAAGATATACCTATTTCTAGAGAACTCAAAATATTTTGAAATATTAAATATTGATAAATTTATACATAAAGAAATTTCAAACTTATATATATATATATATATATATATATATATATATATATATATATATATATATATATATATATATATATATATATATATATATATATATATATATATATATATATATATATATATGTATGTATGTATGTATGTATGTATGTATGTATGTATGTATGTATGTATGTATGTGTGTGTATATATACATCCGAGAATTTGAATCAATATCTTCAAAATATAAAAACATAATGACCTCAAGAAAACTCAAAATCTATGAATAACATAGAATATTATTAAATAATGAGAAAATATAATTGAATCTATAATTGTCCATTTAAAGAAAATTATCTCAAAAACATATGGTGTTTGTGTATGTGTGTATGTGTGTGTGCATGTGTGTGCAGGTGTGTGCATGTGTGTACAATGTGTGTATATATGTATATAACCATATCAATTATTTAATTAAATATCTTCAAATTATAAAGATATACCTTTTTGCATAGAACTCAAAATATTTAGAAATATAAATATTGATAAATTTATACATAAAGAAATTTCAAAACTATATATATATATATATATATATATATATATATATATATATATATATATATATATATATATATATATATATATATATATATATATATATATATATATATATATATATATATATATATATATATATATATATATATATATATATATATATGTGTGTGTGTGTGTGTGTGTTTGTGTGTGTGTGTGCATGTACATCCAATCGTTTGAATCAATATCTTCAAAATATAAAAACATAATGACTTCAAGAAAACTCAAAATCTATGAATAACATAGAATATTATTAAATGATGCGAAAATATAATTGAATCTATAACTATCCATTTAAAGCAAATTATCTCAAAAACATATGGTGTTTACAAACACCTAATTAAATTTAATGTACGGCTAACTATCGATGTAATTGAATCATCTCAAAATTGTATGGTGTTTAGAAACACCAGAAAAAGTTTAATACATGATAATAATCCATCTGTTTGGATGTAGTCAATATTATCCCTTTGTAGTCAACAACATTGTTGCTAATGGAGGGCCATCGAGTTGAGATTATTTCCTTCACAAAAAGTTAGCAAAGCCATCTAGGTTAAATTAATTCTTGGAACATAAAAAGTTAGCAAAGCAAAATAAAACACAAGCTTGCGATGCTTTATCCCCTTCCAACATAGCATATAATATACACAAGAGAAATATCATTATCTAAGCAATTGAGAGGAGATAAGGGTGTTTCAAACAATCAAAACTTCACGATGAAGCAAAATCAGATATATTAAAAACAATAATGATCTTTAGATACGATCAATATCATATAAGCTATTATAATTGAATTACAAATTGCAATCATCTCATTAGAGAAGTAGCCCAAATGTTCAAATACTTCATTTCCTTTCCCTTAGCTTTGTTTTACCTTCGATATCACTGCTGATGGAATTTTGGTTTTATTTGGTTTGCACCCACCTTTTTGTGTCCAAGCCCAAAGAATGAAAGAAGTATTCTCCCAATGTTGAGTATCAGCAATATTTTCTCTCCAATATTTTGTCCAACAATCCCTATATAGTTCTTCATCACTGATATTTTTCCTTTTTGAAATAGGTATCCAATATTGTATTTGAACCTTAAGATATGTTTATGATTCTCTAGTTTTATTAACTTCTATTTTTGTTAGGCCAAGCCACATAGGGTACATTACATCACATGGTTCTATGAGAACAGAGTCTCCTTTTCTCACATCAAGTCATGGATCAAATTCTTTTGGTGGTTTGCTACGCAATGGACCACAAAAGTGTACATGATTTTCATCTATGCCTTCATTATCAAATGTATTATCTTGCTCAAGATTTGAAGATCCAAATGCTTTGCATCTAGTTTTTGGACAAAATCATGATAGAATGTATCCTTCCATATTATTTGAGATTTCAAAACCTCCATAAGGTTTTTCCAATAAGTAAGTACTAGATTAATCCATTTGCCATAATCCACATTATCCCCTTCTCTTCCAGGTGCATTTTCCACCAATTGACATATCTAAGGAGTCCTTCCATGACCCTTTCATTATCCTTCAGATAGTCACTAGGTGGCAATAATTTTGGTACTCCTTCAGGAAGCTTCGATATGCGTCTTCATTTTTCTTCCATAACTTTAATTGTAGGTAACCAATCAATATTTTTTGGATGCAATTTATATTGCATCAAGGGTATCCCTTGACTCATGTAGAATCTGAACTTCAATGGTTTTGAATGCCCAATAAGAGTACCTTCTCCATCATTTAACTAGCCTTTGACAAAATTTTTGAAACCTGGTACTCTTTATATAAGAAAAGGTGTCGGATGCATGTTGTTCCTGTTTGCCTATAAAATTAGAAAGTAAGTGAAAGCTTAGATAGAATTTCTAGCCTCTTTGATTCCAACTCAAATATTACAAACTCGAACTTTAGTTTTAGCCTCTCTCACTCTAAGTTGAATAAAGACTCGAACTTAAGTTCAAGCCTCTATAGCTACGAATTGAATAGATGCTCAAACTTAAACTTGAAACTTTCAAATTGAATTTTTGAATAGAGGCTCAAATTTAGGTTATAGCCTCTCCAACTCCAAGCTAAATAGAGATTGAATCTTAAAATGTAACTTGAATCGACATTTAAACCTAAGTTCCACTTCACTTAGTTCTTTTGGATGTAAGAGAGTGTTCAAGGTAATAGGCTCGAACTTAAGTTCGAGCATCTTTTGTTCAAATTTCAAAAATAGATTTGAGCTAAAAATATTATTCTTTTTGCTGGAAAAGGTTAGAGGTTGAAACTTGATATGATTCAAAGGCTTGAAGTTAAGTTTGAGCCTCATATCATGTGAAGACTCCAACTTGATATGATTCAACTTAAGCCGAATATCTCTTGCAAGAGTTAAGAGGCTCAACCTTAAGATCGAGCATCTTTTGTTCATCTTTCAAGGGCTGCAACTTTTTTTTAGCCTTTGATCATCTTGGTATGATTCAAATGCTCGAACTTAAATTTTATCCTCTTAGGTCTTTTGGATGCATAAGTTAAGATGCTCGAACTTAAGTTCCAAAAATTTTAGGAAAAGCTAAAAAAGTTTGAACTTCATATCATTTGCCCCAAAAGACTCAAGTTGATATGATTCAGATGCTAAGATCTTGTAGATGCAACAGGATTTGAGCTAAAAATATTAGTCTATTTGTTGGATGAACCTGAGAGACTCAAACTTAAGTTCGAGCCTCATATCCCCAAACTTGATATGATTCACAGGCTCAAACTTGAGTTCAAGCCTCTTAGTTCTTTTGGATCCAAGAGAGTGTTGAACTTAACAAGCTTGAACTTAAGTTTTAGCCTCTCTCACTTTAAGTTTAATAAAGGATGGAACTTAAGTTCAAGCCTCTCTAACTTCGAATTCAATAGACGCTCAAACTTAAATTCGAGCCTTTCAAATTGATTTGAATAAAGGCTCAAACTTAAGTTCAAGCCTCTTCGACTCCATGATCAATAGAGATTGAATCTTAAACTTTAACTTAAATCGACATTCAAATTTAAGTTCCAACTTCACTAACTTGAAGTTGAATAGAGGTTCCACTATAAATTTGAACTTATCTTACTCACAGTTGAATAGAGGCTCAAACTTAAGTGCAACTCCAAATTCAATAAAGGCTCAAACTCCAAGTTAAATAGAGGCTCAAACTAAAATTTGAACCTCTCTGGCTCAAACAACATATATAGTATACATACATAAATGTTGCTATGTATATATTTGTGTGTGTGTATTTTTTTTTGTGTACAATACACATAGAAGTTATAGCTTTAGTGACCTCAAGTTGAATAGAGGTTGGAATTTTGAATAGAGGCTCAAACTTAATTTCAACTCCAAATTGAATATAAGCTCCAACTCTCTCTATCTCCAAGATAAATTGAAAATCGAACTCAAGTTCAATCCTCTCTGACTCTCAAACTTAAGTTTCGGCTTCTTGAATTTGAACTTGATAAGAGGCTCAAACTTAAGAGCGAGCTTCTTAGATTCCAACTTGAAAAGAGGCTCAACTTAAGTTCAAGCCTTTCAAACTACACATTGAATACAACAACAAACTTAAGTTCGAGCCTCTTCGACTCTAAGTTCAGCTGAGATTCAATCTTAAACTCCAACTTGAATCGATATCCAACCTAAGTCTCAGCCTCATTTATTTGAAGTTGAATAGAGGTTCCACTATAAATTTGAACTTATCTTACTCAAAGTTGAATAGAGGCTCAAACTTAAACTTATGTTTGAGCGGCTCTAACTCCCAAACTTAAATTCATGCCTACCTCAATCTCAAATGTAAGTTTTTGCCTCTAAGATTCGAAAGTAAATGCAAGCTCAAACTGAATGTGTAGCCTCTTTGATTCCAACTTGAATATTACAGACTCGAATTCAAGTTTTAGCCTCTCTCACTCTAAGTGAATAAAGACTGGAACTTAAGTCCAAGCCTCTCTAACTCGGAATCGAATAAAGGCTCAAACTTAAATTTGAGCCTTTAAAATTGCACATCGAATAGAGGCTCAAACTTAAGTTATAATCTCTCTGACTCCAAGTTCAATAGGGATTGGATCTTAAAGTCCAACTTGAATCGACATCCAAACTTAAGTTCCACCTTAACTTAGTTCTTTTGGATGTTAGAGAGTGTTCAACTTCACACACTCGAACTTAATTTTGAGCGTTTTTTGTTCAAATTTGAAGAATAGATTTGAGTTAAAAATACTCTTCTTTTTGCTAGAAAAGCTGAGAGGCTCAAACTTAAGTTCGAGCCTCATATCATGTAGCTCAACAAACTGAGATTTGATATGATTCAAAAGCTCGAACTTAAGCTCGAGCCTCATGTTTTGTGACTCAAGAAACTCAAAAGTTAGAGGTTCAACTTAAGTTCGAGCCTCATAACATATTCAGAGGCTCAAACTCAAGTTTGACTCTCATATCATGTGAAGAATCAAACTCGATATGATTCAAAGGCTCGAATTTAGGTTCAAGCTGCATATGTCTTGTAAGAGTTAAGAGGCTTGAAGTTAAGATCGAGCATCTTTTGTTCATCTTTCAGAGGCTCGATATTTTGCTCATCCTTTGATCATCTTATATATTTCAAAAGATCGAACTTAAGTTTGAGCCTCTTGGCTCTTTTGGATACATAAGTTAAGATGCTCAAACTTAAGTTCCAGCATCTTTTGGAAAAGCTGAAAAAGTTTGAGCTTCATATCATGTGCCCCAAGAGACCCAACTTGATATGATTCAGATGCTTAGCTCTTGTAGATGCAAGAAGATTTGAGTTAAAAATATAAGTCTTTTTGCTAAAGAAGCTGAGAGGCTTGAACTTAATTTCAAGCCTCATATCATATGACCCAACAATCGGAACGTGATATGATTTAGAGGCTCGAACTTGAGTTTGAGCCTCTTAATTCTTTTGGTTGCAAGAGAGTGTTGAACTTAACAGGCTCGAACTTAAGTTTTAGCCTCTCTCACTGTAACTTGAGTAAAGACAAGATCTTAAGTTCAAGCCTTTATAGAGATTGAATCTTAAACTCCAACTTGAATCGAAATCCAAATTTAAGTTTTAGCTTCACTGATTTGAAGTTGAATAGAGGTTCCACTATAAATTTGAACTTATCTTACTCAAAGTTGAATAAGAGATCAAACTTAAGTTCGACTCCAAGTTGAATAAAGGCTCAAACTCCAAGTTAAATAGAGGCTCAAACTAAAATTGGACCCTGTCTCGCTCAAACAACATATATTATATTATACCTACATAAATGCTGCTATGTAAATATTTGTGCGTGTTTTTTTGTCTATAATGTACGCACAAAAGTTATAGCTTTACTGACTTCAAATTGAATAGAGGTTCCATTTTCAGTTTGAACTTATGTTACTGAAAGTTGAATAGAGGCTCAAACTTAAGTTAGAGTCCAAATTGAATACAAGCTCAGATTCTCTCTATCTCCAAGTTGAATTGAAACTCAAAATCAAGCTCAATCCTCTCTGACTAAAATTAAGTTCGGACTTCTTGAATTTGAACTTGATTAAAGGCTCAAAGTTAAGTTCGAGCTTCTTAGATTCCAACTTGAATAGATGCTCAAACTTAAGTTTGAGCCTTTCAAACTGCACATTGAATAGAGGCTTAAACTTAAGTTCGAGCCTCTCCGACTCTAAGTTCAACTGAGATTCAATCTTAAACTCCAACTTGTATCGACATCCCAACTTAAGTTTTAGCTTCACTGATTTCAAGTTGAATAGAGGTTCCACTATAAATTTGAACTTATCTTACTCAAAGTTGAATACTAGAGAGTCAAACTTGAGTTCGACTCTAAATCTAAGTTAAATAGGAATTGATCCTTAGGTTTGAGTAGCTCTAACTCTAAAACTTAAATTCATGTCTATCTGACTCTCAAACATAAGTTTTCACCTACAAGATTCGAAATTAAATGCAAGCTCAAACTTAATTCCTAGCCTCTTTTATTCCAACTTGAATATTACAAAACTCAAACTTAACTTCAGCCTCTCTCACTCTAAGTTGAAAATGACTAAAACTTAAGTTCAAGCCTCTCTAACTCTGAATTGAATAGAGGCTCAAACTTAAATTCAAGCATTTCAAATTTCACATTCAATAGAGGCTCGAACTTAAATTCGAGCCTCTCCGACTCCATGTCCAAAGAGATTGAATCTTAAACTCCAACTTGAATTGATATCTAAAATTAAGTTCAAGCTTCACTTACTTGAATTTGAATAGAGATTCTACTATAAATTTGAACTTATCTTACTCAAAGTTGAATAGAAGCCCAAACTTAAGTTTGACTCCAAATTGAATAGATGATCAAACTCCAAGTTAAATAGTAGCTCAAACTAAAATTTGACCATCTCTAGCTTAAACATCATATATAGTATACATACATAAACGATGATATCTATATTTCCGTGTGTGTATATTTTTGTGTGTACAGATACTGATTGAAGTTGAATAGAGATTGCACTTGAAGTTTGAACTTATGTTACTCAAAGTTGATTAGAGGCTCACTTAAGTTTGACTCCAAATTGAATACGAGCTAAAACTCTCTCTTTGTCTCTGTGTCCAAGTTGAAATATTGAGACTCAAACTGAATTTCAATCCTCTCTGATTCTCAAACTTAAGTATGGGCTTCTCAAATTTGAATTTGATTATAGGCTCAAGTTTAATTTTGAGCTTCTTAGATTCCAGCTTGAATATAGGCTCAAGCTTAAGTCCAAGCCTTTCAAACTAAACCTTCAATAGAGGTTCAAACTTAAGTTCAACCCTCTCCGACTCTAAGTTCAACACACATTCAATCTTAAACTTCAACTTGAATTGACATCCAAACCTAACTTTCACCTTCACTTAGTTCTTTTGGATGTAAGAGAGTGTTCAACATAGCAGGATCGAACTTTAGTTCGAGTGTCTTTTACTCAAATTTCAAAATAGATTGGAGTTAAAAATACTATCCTTTTCAATGGAAAATCTTAGATTCTCGAATTTAAGTTCGAGCCTCATATCATGTAACTAAAAAGACTGAGAGTTGATATGATTCAAAGGCTCGAACTTAAGTTTGGGTCTCATATTATGTGACAAAACTAAAAATTCATGGGCTCGAGCTTAAGTTTGAGCCTCATATCATGTGAAGACTCAAACTTGATATGATTCAAAGGCTCGAGTTTAAGTTCAAGCTGGATATCTCTTCTAAGAGTTAAGAGGCTCGAACTTAAGAGCTCAATCTTTTGTTCATCTTTCAGAGGCTCAAACCTTTTTTGAGCCTTTTATCATCTTGATATGATTCTCAATGCTCGAACTTACGTTCGAGCCTCTTAGCTCTTTTGTATGCATAAGTTAAGAGGCTCGACATTAAGTTCCAGCAAATTTTGGAAAAGCTTGAAAAAGTTTGAGCTTCATATCATTTGCCCCAACAGACTCAACTTATATGATTCAGAGGATTATCTCTTGTAGATGCAAGAAGATTTAAGTGAAAAATATTAGTCGTTTTCTAGAGAACTTGAAAGGCTCTAACTTAAGTTCGAGCCTCATATCATGTGACCAAACGATCCCAAACTTGATATGAATCAGAGGCTTGACCTTGAGTTCGAGCCTCTTAGTCCTTTTGGATGCAAAAGAGTATTGAACTTAACAGGCTTTAACTTAAGTTTTAGCCTCTCTCACTCTAATTTGAATAAAGATTGGAACCTAAGTTCAAGCTTCTCTAAATGCGAATTGAATAGAGGCTCAAACTTAAATTCAAGCCTTTCAAATTGCACATTGAATAGAGGCTCAAACTTAAGTTCAAGCCTCTTCGATTCGAAGTTAAATAGAGATTGAATCTTAAACTTCAACTTGAACCGACATCCAAAGTTAAGTTCCAACTTCATTGACTTGAAGTTGAATAGATGTTTCACTATAAATTTGAACTTATCTTACTCAAAGTTGAATCGAGGCTCAAAGTTAAGTACGACTCCAAATTGAATAAAGGCTCAAAATCCAAGCAAAATAGAGGCTCAAACTAAAATTTGACCCTCTCTGGCTCAAACAACATATACAATATACATAGATAAATGCTGCTATGTATATCCTTGTGTGCTGCTCATTGACTTCTAGTTGAGTAGAGATTAAACTTTAAATTTGAACTTATGTTTCTCAAAGTTGGATAGAGGCTCAAACTTAATTTTGACTCCAAATTGAAAACAGGCTCCGACTCTCTCTATTTCCAAATTAAATTGAATCTTTAACTCAAGTTTAATCCTCTCTGTCTCTAAAAATTAAGTTTCAGCTTCTCGAATTTGAACTTTATTAGAGGCTCAAACTTAAGTTCGAGTTTCTTAGATTCCAACTTGAATAGAGGCTCAAATTTAAGTTCAAGCCTTTCAAACTACACATTGAATACAAGTTCAAACTTAAGTTTGAGCCTCTCTGAGTCTAAGTTCAAATCAAACTCAATCTTAGACTCCAAGTTGAATCGACATCTAACCTAAGTTTCAACTTCACTGACTTGAAGTTGAATAGAGGTTCAAACTTAAGTTATAATCTCTTTGAGTCCAAGTTCAACAAGGATTGAATCTTAAAGTCCAACTTGAATGGACATCCAAACTTAAGTTCCACCTTAACTTATTTCTTTTGGATGTAAAAGAGTGTTCAACTTAGCAAGTTCAAACTTAAGTTCGAACGTCTTTTGTTCAAATTTCAAAATAGATTTGAGTTAAAAATACTCTTGTTTTTGTTGGAAAGCTGAGAGGCTTGAACCTAATTTTGAGCCTCATATCATGTAACTCAACATATTGAGACTTGATATGATTCAAAAGCTCCAACTAAGCTTGAGCCTCATATTAAGTGATACAACAAACTCAAAATTCAGAGGCTCGAACTTAAGTTCGAGTTTCATATCATGCGTAGAGGCTCAAACTTAAGTTGGAGCCTCATATCATGTGAAGAGATTGTTCAACTTAACAGGCTCGAGCTTAAGTTCGAGCACCTTTTGTTCAAATTTTAAAATAGATTTGAGTTAAAAATACTCTTCTTTTTGTTGGAAAAGTTGAGAGGCTCAAATTTAAGTTCCAGCATCATATCATGTAGCTCAACAGACTGAGACTTGATATGATTCAAAAGCTTGAACTTAAGTTCGAGCCTCATATTAAGTGACGCAACAAACTCAAAATTCCAAGGCTTGAAGTTAAGTTCGAGGCTCATATCAATATTTAGAGGATCCAACTTAAGTTCGAGCCTCATATCATGTGAAGAGATAGTTCAACTTAACATGCTCAAACTTAAGTTCGAGCATCTTTTGTTCAAATTTCAAAATAGATTTGAGTTAAAAATACTGTTCTTTTCGCTGGAAAAGCTGAGAGGCTCAAACTTAAGTTCAAGCCTCATATCACGTAACTCAACAGACTTTTTGATATGATTCCAAAGCTCAAACTTAAGTTCAAGCCTCATATTAGAACAAAATTAAAATTCAAAGGCTCAAACTTTAGTTTGAGCCTCATATCATAGTCAGAGGCTCGAACTTAAGTTCGAGCGTATTTTGTTCAAATTTTGAAATAGATTTGAGTTGAAAATAGTATCCTTTTCGCTGGAGAAGTTAGAGGCTCGAACTTAAGTTCAAGCCTTGTATCATGTAAATAAATAGATTGAGACTTGATATGATTCAAGGGCTCGAGCTTAAGTTCGAGCCTCATATTATGTGAGACAACAGGTTCAAAATTCATGGGCTCAAACTTAAGTTCGAGCCTCATATCACATGCATAGTCAAACTTGATATGATTCAAAGGCTCGAACTTAAGTTCCAGCTGGATTGCAAGAGTTAAGAGGCTCAAACTTAAGATCAAGCATCTTTCCTTCATCTTTCGGAGGCTCAAACTTAAGTTCCAGTATCTTTTAGAAAAGTTAGGAAAAATTGAGCTTCATATCATCTACCCCAATAGAATCAACTTGATATGATTTAGATGCTTAACTCTTGTAGATGTAAGAAGATTTGAGTTAAAAATACTAGTTTTTTTGTTGGAGGACTTGAGAGGCTCGAACTTAAGTTCGATCCTCATATCATGTGACCAACAGTCCTAAACTTGATATGATTTAGAGACTCCAACTTGGGTTCGAGCCTCTTAGTTCTTTTGGATGCAAGAGAGTAACTTTTAATGCCAAAAAATTGATATCCACATCAGATATAAGTTTGTGCATCATAGAAAATTGGACACAATTTGGAAAATTTTCTAGATTTGGATGGAAATAATACCATTATTTTTTATGATACATTGTATCATGTGATTTGGAATATGAAAGGCAGTTACATAATTCTACCAAAGCTTTGGAGGCAATCATCAGAGGAGTTGGAAAACGTTTTGTCCAAAACAATGGTTCCGTGGCTTTATGGATGGATTTGCACAAAGAATAAGCATTCCTATACATGCAATACAGTTGTAAATCAAAGACCTTGTGATAGAGAAACATATTATGTACTTGAACAATATATTAAGAAATGCTATCAATGATTTTTAAATATTTGATGAACTAATTCTAGAAGAACAACTTTTGGTACTTGAATAGCTCATAAGTTCCAAGCAATATGAGGAATTTTGAAAATTATCATCGGAGCTACTACCTTTGGATCTACAGAATCTATCTCTCTTGGTTCAAATGCAAATGCTTTCTCATGTTTTTGAATCATCCATTCAAATTTCTTGTTTTTTGTGGCAATAAAAAGTTTTCACATCCAATTTTTAATTTTGCTAAGGTTTCATCAGTACAGGTATGACCAATATGCTTATCATCTCTTAGACTAGGCTCACTTCTTACCTTATTTACAATATTCTGACTTTCTTCAGGTAAAGGTTGTGCTATAGGTTTAACTTTTCTATGAAAAGTCTTGTATTTTGTTTGAACTTGAGGCTAAAACTCTATCTTCTCTTTCTCAATTAAGTATTCCAAATATTAGGAGAGAGTCACATAAGCCTCAAGTGAATACACATTTAAAAACTGATCATAGGATTTCTCCTCTATCAGAAGTGCGTCAATATGTTCCACTATATTAGAACATGAAAAAGAATCAAACAAAATACTAATTTTCTCATCTTGTTCAATCAATCCTTCCTTAGCAAAATTGTGTTCTTTTCATGCAATAATCTGCCTCAATTTTTAATACATGTCCTCGCATCTTATAATTTTGAATCTCTTGAATCACATACAAAACATGAATTTTTCTTCCATCATGGTAGGAGGCGAGATTTCCATAAACCTTGTGCCATAATCATCTCACTTAATCAAGGGTCTTTTATAAAATCCTATTCAAAATTTCCAATAGGATCACTTCTCAACAACATTCTATTACATGGACAATTGACACATACAATGAGAAACTAAATATACTTAAGTCCATCCCATAAACAAATACTTGCATACACACTTCCATCATCAAAGAGTTTAGTCTCCATTCGTGCCTCACTAATGAACCATTGGCCCATAATTACCAGATATGGACAACCCTTATGAATGAAAAAACTATGCTCATCACAAATATCTCCTATGGAAAGTGGCACATGTTCACATGCCCCATGCAATTTTTTGTTAGGTTATTCAAAAAATTCATTCTCTATCCATGCCCTTGATCAATAGGTCACTTTCCTTGATCATAGAAATTTTTAGAAATCACATTGGTTTTCGATCTGTAGTCTATAATAGCACCATAAGGTTTTCGTTTTCCACCAAGTTTCACCATATTTTGTGTTGCCCCTCTTGCCCAAAGACTATTTGCATAATAACTTTCAGGTACATTCCCAACAACACTCAACTTCTTCTATTCTTCCTTCAGCTTTGCTTCCTCGGCTTGCTTGATCCACACAAGGTGTACCCTCCTCCCACACCATGACCTTGATTGGCTATTATTCCCTCGCCACATGAGAGAGATCCCAAACAAAACCCTCTTCATCTCAAACCCTCTAAGGCCAACTCTTCTGCGTGTATGACTTCATTTGTAAACTACCCACATTTCTTTATGTGCTTTCTTGGACTTGCCACACTTCACATAAACATCAACCAAAGTAGTCCCAACAAGTAGATGCATCTCCTAACCATCCACTATAATTTTGGAATGCAGCTTCAATCCCATATCCCCTTCAACATCTGCAACTACGCAAGCCTTTAACCTGAAACATATGCGACTTCATTTGGATAGATGCCCTCACATAGCATTTGCCTCATACAGATGTTGCTTCTCCTGCATAGCCATGCATTGCATAACATGTCTACTAAGGCACTCTAAATGATAATGCTTTAAAACCACCTTCTTCAGCATGTTAGTATGTATGATTTGGCCACTTCTCAAGTCCTCTAAATTGCTACACACTTTCAAGAAACTCAAGTATGTAACAACATTTGGAGATAAGCTGTTGAAGCTCAAGGTCAAAGACAAAGCATGGAAGCGCATCAAGGAATTGGACACACAAGAACAAGGAGCATGTAGGGAGCTCCAAGAAGCATCTGTCAAATTTTGAGAAGAAATCCCTTTAAGAATAGTGATTTTTATCACTAAAAACCATTGTAAATACCATTTTTCATTTTTGTAACTCCATTTTGTTCAAGCTGAGGAGTTTTCAAGCTTGAGGAGTATTAGGACTATCATCCTACCAGTTTTCATAATTTTTGGACTCCATTTGAGCCCCCAAATAAGCCCTGGAACCTATTTTTTAACTAGGCCGGACACTAGGTCTGGACAAGGCCAAAATCACTCAAAAAACTATAAAAAGGGCTGGAGAGCTCATTTTTGAGGTTAGCTGGTTGTAGTTTTGAGCTTTGTAAGAGTTTTCTGTTGTAATCAAAGCTTTCCATTGTTCCACTCTTTGCTCTTACCTTGTGCGTGTATGTGTGTGCATGCTTGTGTGCTTTCACTCATGCACTTTGTGCCATCACTTGCTCACGGTCTTCATACCGGTTCTCGCGCCTCCATGGATTGAAATTTATGAGGTGTATCTCCTCATATTGGTACTTGCCATTGTGCTAGAGTGACACCAAATTTGGGGCCCTTGCCGGGGAGAGAGCTTGGAGGACAAGCGTGTGACGGTACGACGTAGAGTAGCGATGTTGGAAGGTAAGAAAATCACCATTTTTAGTTTAGTTTCTGAGCTTGCCTTCTTCTTCATCTTCATCATCATCACCATCTTCTTCCCTCTTCATATTCTCTGTTTTTTTCCATTTTCGTCAGTACATTCACTCATTTTTTACTCGTGGCTGTGGGAAAGAAGCATAGGGGGAGTTGAGAACCAAAAACGCTAAAGAAAAACACTTGAAAAACTCTCAAAAATACCAAAAGCTAGGCGATAGTATCACGACATGAGAGGAACAGCATCTGGTATCGCGGCAGTGGTATCGTGAGTTTGGAGGGTGATTTTGCATCTACAAGCTGATAGGAGTGAGAAGAAGGACACAAGGTACTCATATTTGCAAAAATTCTTGAATTCAGGTGTGAAAATCTCCAAGTATCATGTCCGGCTGAGTTTTGGTATCGCGATACCAGAACTCTCGTGTATTGCGATACTTGTCGAGGTATCGTATCGTGTATGCCCACTTGAAGTATCGCGATACAATTCTGGTATCCTATCGTCAAGTGCTGGTATCGTGATTGTGGTCGCCCCAGTGGTATCGTATCGTGGTCCACCTGGTATCCTATCATGCACCTTGTGGTATCATATCGCGTAGCTCAAGCAGTATCATATTGCGTGAAAGTTGGTATCGTATCACGAAGTCGGTATCGTATCGCCTCTTATTTTGGTATCGTATCATTCGGTGCTTTAGTATCGTTTCGTGCAAAGATTTAGTATCGTATCGTCTAATTTTTGGTATCGTATCGTGTCAGGTCAAGTGGTATTGTATCCTCTACTGAGCGGTATTGTATCGTGAGGTTGGTATCGTATCATGCAAATCTAAGGTATCATATCGTGACCATTTCCAGTATCGTATCATGGGGATAGCAGTATCGTATCGTGGAAGTTGGTATCGCGATCACAGTCATCCGGGTGGTATCATATCGTCTAAGGTGGTATCTTCTGAAGTGGTATCGTGTAAGACAAAGGTATCATATCGTGAAAATCTAGTATCGTATCACCTGTTCTGAGCTCCAAGAGAGATCCTGTTTCCCTGTTTTAACCCCCAGAACCCTGAACTGGCATAACTTTCTCATACGAAATCTGTTTGCTATGATTTTGGGTTCATTGGAAAGCTCGTGGAGAGTACTACAAGATAATAGATATAGTATTTTGAAGTTGACCGTGAGGTGGACTAGGAAACCACAGAGCTCCAAAGGATTTTGAGCAATAAAAGGGGAAATTTTGGACTTGTAGACAAGGCTTATGAACCTAAGATCTGGTAGACACTTAGGCAAGGATAGATAAAGCATTAGATCATCTGAGGCTAGTGTCAGCCATACAACTAAGTCTTGGGCTCAACAACTAAGTGGTTATCCCTACACACTAAGTTCAGAAACAAGTGACTCAGAAATTTCTTTCCGCATGGAAAGACCCAGACGTAGCTTAGGCACTACCTATTTACAAACACCAGAAGGTCCCTATAAGACCCAATTGGAGTATATCAGGACCAAACAATTAGGAGCACACATCTATGAGGATGGTCTGAGACGATCAGTAGTCCAACTCAAAAATCCCGACCAACCCTTTGGACTTGAACACCTACTGGTCAAGTTCGAAGAGGCTGCATACGTTGATAAGGAAGGAACCATGTAGGACATGAAGTTGAAAGACCTGAAAGAGAGAGACATCAAGCACATAGGCATCAAATAGATGAACATGATTTCCCATTGCCTAGACCCCGAGAGCGCTCAAGAATCCTTAGACCTTCTCAAGAGGTTAAGGCAATGAAGAACTATTTTGATGGATTTGGAGATCCATCCGATCATGTGGCCGAGTTCAAACAAGTGTTGAGAGCTGAACAGGTTGAGGAGTTGTTCACACAATTTGAGGCATTTGGATTGACTCTTAAGGGTACTGCCTTAGCTTGGTTTCAACCCCTAAATAGTCGCAACAACCGAGAGATAGGTCAATTGCTAGAAGAATTCATTATAGAATTTTGCAAGCATGGTATTAGGCATAACACATCATCCTTGATCCACAGCTTCAAGCAGACACCCCAAGAAACTGTGCGACTTGTAGGAAGACGCTTTAGACAGTATCTAGAAACATGCATTCTGCCAGAATCACCCATAGCAGCCAAACAAGTGGCCTTGTTTTTAGATGGCTTACTGAGCACAAAGTTAAGGTCATATGTGTACGTGAAAGAGCCTAGATCCATAGAAGAGTGTATGCGGATATGCATTGACATAGAGGAAAACTTGGGTGAGGAGTTAGGACTGTCCAAACTCTATAAGGATTCAGACATTTCTACTAGTCATACCTCTAGAACCTCCACGGAGATAGATGAGATAGCTGAGCAGGTGGCGAAGAAGCTAGGAGTTCAAAATAGACAAATGCCAAGGGTCACGCCATTGAAGCGATGTTATACATGTGGGGGAGATCACATGGCTAATGTTTTCCCAATGACGACTCACCTATGGAACAAATTTGGGAGCCAGAATACTCCAATGTCATGTAAACAAATCCCAACCCCAGGCCCCAATTGACACAAGTAAGACCACAAGCCCCTAGAGGACCATGCTTTAGATGTCAGGGCGACCATTTCATTCGTGAATGTCCCCACTCACTCACTCCAGGACAAGGACAAAACATAAGAATACAAGGCTTTTGTCTTGAGTGCGGCAAGGAACATCTTCTAAGAGAGTGTCCTATGAATCCATCTAGTGCACCCAAGGTTACACCCATCAATGTGGTAGGTTTAGTCGCAGATTCAAGTTCAAGTAGTAGTAATGTGGCTCCTATACAGGCAGTTACTAGGGCACAAGAATTAAAACATGATAAAATAGCTGATTAATCAGAGTCAAGTGAGTCAGGAGAGCCTAGTAAAAGGAAAACAAGAACATGGAACGATACCAGGGAGAGAACCAATGGTAAGTGGAATAAAAAATTATCTAAACTAGAGGAAAGCGTGAAAGATGCACAAACAAAAAATAGAAGACATTGCATCTCAAAGTCCCTCACATGCCGAAGCTCCGTCCACTCCACCTCATCCCACCCCACCAGTCATTGTAAATAGACCGCAATCAAGGTTTGTTCTTGCAGACCCAACCCCTGAAGGCTTGGACATGATGTTCAAGGCCTACCAAGCTTGTCTTCAAGAAGGGCCAACAGTTGCAAACCTGGACAAGAGTTACCCTAGAGCAGACTTAGAGACTGAACGGACAAAAATATGCATGAAAATTGTAGAAGTAGCTCAAGCTATGCTCGAGACTAGTCAAAGGTTCAATCAGACAAACTCTGTCAAATCAGATTTGCATTTCTACGGCTTACTAGAAAGATTAGAGCAGTTGGTAAACAAGCCATATGTTTCTTTACCTCTAAAGGCTCATCTTGTTGTTAAAAGAGAAATCTCACCACCTAGGAAAGCTTATGTTCCTCATTCCGTGGATGAGGGAACACCTCTTTCAATGCAAGAGTACTCTCAAGAGTTCTTGTGGGAAATTCAAGAAGAAAAATGGGCCAAGGAGAAGGGTAATCCCCCTCCTATTCCAGACATTGATGATCTTCATGACCAATTTCCCCAAGACATTCCTTCCATTTATGGAGACCAAGAAGATGAAAGATTAGATTTTGAATCTAATTCTTTACAAGAGTTGCCTCAAATCACAGGCCCATGGGAATCTGAATCTCTTCAAATCGGAGCTCCCACAATACTAGTAGACTCAGTGGTTCCAAGAAACACTGATGTCGTGAAGAACACTAAGGTTCAGTGTCATCTCACCGTAGAAGAGTTTCTCAAAGAAAAACCTGTGCATGTGAAGGATCAGGTTCCAAAGCTTGATTCTAATGTGCCAAAAGCAAGCTCTAAGAAAAACATTCCAGAGATACCTCTCGATAAAATAGGAGACATGAGTGAAGGTGAAGAAGGTAATACTTATCTTCCAATCACCTACCAAGGTTACACAACCAAAGCAATCATAGATTCAGGTGCTGGTGTTGCTATTGCGACCACTCCTTATGGAAGCGATGGGGCAAACCCACATTAAGACCAACTATAATGAAGCTTCAAATGGCAGATTGTCATTTTGAAAGACCTCTAGGATTGCTAGAAGGGATAACTCTAACTACTTGTGGTGTAGATTTTGAACACACATTTTCTATATGTGACTTTGAGAAAAATAATGTCTACGAGATGATCCTAGGAAGACCCTTCCTACGACAATTGCAAATAGTGCAAGATTGGGGAACCAACTCCTTGTACTTACAACACTTAGGGGTCACCACCAAGGTCAATTTGAAGGATTACACCTTCAAAGATGTACCATCCCTATAGTGGAATCCTATCCACAAAGCGAAAGAAGATTCTATCTCTGTGCATTTTGGAAGTTCACCTGATCCATCTTGTCTGCATGAAGATACTCACTTGTGGATGTGAAAGGTCGCAGAGGAACACCTAAAAGCGAGAGAAGAAGGAACTCCCCCATGAGATAGACCAGTTAAAGACCCAGCCTATACACCGATGATTTTTTCAGATGAGGAATTTGAGGCTCACAGCTAAGCAAAAATTTTAGCTACCATGGACATTATAGTCAATGAAGAACAATGGACACCTCATTGTGATGAGGAGGGTTATGATATTTCAATGTTCATGTGTGAGCCCTTGTTGGAAGAGTGTGACCCTAGTGATGTCATAGAAGAAGAAGAGAATGATGATGATCTAGAGTCCATTGTGATGGATAGTTGCTTCATCTCAGAGGAGCACTATCTAGAAGATGTAGGAGTATTGACTCAAAAAGAAGAAGAACCTCTCACCAGCATTAAACTATAAACTCAAAGGATGGGAGTGAAGGTAGTAAAAAGAAAAAGAAAAGAAAAGCAGTGACACAAGAAGAGGAGGAATCATTGTTTGAAGTACCAGAAAAGTTCAATAAATATAAAGTCGAGGATCAAAAAATTTTGGTACGAATGCCTAAGAGAGAGGCCATCGTAGGAGAATCTTATGATAATAAAGAAAAGACCAAAAAAATTGTAGTAACCATTGAAGAGAACGAAGACCGATGTACATACATAGGAGATGACATAAGTGCAAAAGAAGAAGAAGAGCTTGTAGCTCTATTAAGGGAATATAGGGACGTGTTTGCATGGCACTATAGATACTTGAGGGGAGTAGATCCGAAAATTTGCTCTCATACTATCCCCATGACTGCTGATGCCAAGCCCACCAAACAAAAGCCCTAAACATATAATGACACTTATGCAGATAAAATCAAAGAAGATATTGAGAGGTTGATTGAAGCTAGATTCATCTATGAGATTGACCATACTGAATGGGTGTCCCCCATTGTAGTGGTGCCCAAGAAGAATGGAAAGCTGCGAGTGTGTATTAACCTTAAAAAAGTTAATTCTGCTATGATTCGAGATAGTTATCTGCTTCCAATCACTGAACGTCTATTGGAGCATGTTGCAGGTAAGAAGTTTATAGCTTCCTTGAAGGATTTTCAGGTTACAATCAAGTAGCCATTGCCCCAGAAGATCAACACAAAATGGCTTTCACAACAGAGTGGGGAATCTTTGCATTCTATGTGATGCCATTTGGGCCCACCAATGCACCTGCAACATGCCAAAGGCTCATGTGTCATGTCTTCAAGGAGTTCTTGCGAAAGAGCTTGGAAGTATATGTGGATGATTTATGTGCTCATTCCCAAGAAAAAAGATACCACATCCTTGAGCTCAGACAGATTTTCAAGAAGTGTAGAGAATATCGAGTGTGTCTCGACCCAGAAAAGTGTGTGTTCATGGTACGACAAGGTAAAATATTAGGTCACATTGTTTCTAAGAACAGAATATCAACAGACGAGGACAAAGTAAGAGCCATAGCGGAGCTGCCCAAGCCAAGGAACGTTAAAGAGGTACAAGCCTTTATGGGCAATTGTGGATATTATCGCAGATTTATCCACACGTATGCAATCATAGCCAAACCTCTTTATGCCTTGTTGACCAATTTTGAATGGAATGATGAATGTGAAAAATCCTTGAATGAGCTTAAAAGACGTTTGTGCTCAGCACCAATATTGACCACTCCTGATTGGAGTAAACCATTCCATGTCCATGTAGATGCCTCCAATCATGCAATAGGATGTGTGCTAGCACAACCCAGAGGTGAAGGAAATCTGGACTTGCCTATAGCATATGCTAGTATACAATTAAATGCGACCAAGAGAAATTATGCCACAACAGAAAGAGAAGGCTTAGGCATGGTATATGCTGTGAAAAAGTTTAGACACTACTTATTGGCCAACAAGTTCAAGTTTTTTACTAATCATCGAGCTTTATTATACTTGGTCGATAAACCGTGCAATACAGGACGCTTAGTAAGATGGTTTCTCTTACTAATGGAATATGACTTTGAAGTGGTTGTTAGGAAAGGTAGAACCCACCTTAGGGCAGACCATCTTTCTCGCGTCACTTCAGGAGAGTCAGTGCAAGGAGTGTCTGATGAACTACCTGACGCTTATTTGTTCAATTTAGTAGTTGTTCCTAAATGGGAAAATAAGTTAGTACCTGTCCTAACCTTTGGACCTACAAATAAGAACGTAAAAACAAACAGAGAAGAAATTGTAAAAGCACAAAAATATCACATATTGGCAGGAAGCATGTACAAGCAAGATACAGAGGGTGTATTAGCTTGTTGTGTGGAGGATGATGAACATAGCAGTTGGTTGCAACAAGCCCATGAAGGGTTGCTAGGAAATCACTACTCTAAACAACCAACATTGCAGAACCTAAAACGTTTAGGAGTGTATTGGCGTAGCATGGAAAAACAAATACATGAGTGGATTCAGAATTTTCCAGTGTGTCAAGAGAGACCCCCAGTGGAGCATGCGACTCTTTAGCATGTGTCATTAATGCCAGAATGGAGCACTCTATTGGTAGAATTCATGAGATCAGGAACATTACCCAATGAGGCTAGTCTAGCAAGAAAACGGAGCATGGAGCAAGAGGCTCAAGACTATGCCTTAGTAGGAAACAACCTATATCAAAGAGGCAAGGATGGATACCTAAGACTGTGCGTTCATGAATCAGATTACTTGAAAGTCTTAGAAACTGCACATAGTGGTGCTGGAGGTGGACACTTTGGGCCTGATAGAGTAATCAAGACCATTCTATTTTCAGGAATCTGGTGGCCCACTCTTCATATGGATGCACATACCTATGTGAAGAAATGTGACACATGCCAACGGGCCCAATACCCAATTAGAAAAGATGAGATGCCTTTGAGGCCAATGATGGGAGGATGTGCATTCTCGAAGTGGGGTATAGAATTTGTAGGTCCCATTAACCCCCAGTAAGAAACTCCCATGCAGAGTACATTATTGTAGGCACAGATTACCTTAGAAAGTGGGTGGAAGTAAAAGCCACAACAAAGAATGATGCTCAAATGATAGCTAAGTTCTTATTCGAGAACGTGTTCACTAATATGGGCTACCAATAGAGTTAGTAAGTGATAGAGGTACGCACTTCTTAAATGAAGTCATTGAAAATCTCCTTCAAGAATTCATGGTAATACATAAGAAGTCTGCCCCCTATCATCCCCAAGCTAACGGACAAGCCGAGAGCACAAATAAGATCCTATGTAATGTATTGACAAAATTGGTAAATAATAAACGCTCTGATTGGGACAAACAACTTCATCATGCTGTTTGGGCATACCGAGTTGCCTAGAAAACGGTACTCAATGCCACCACATTTCAAATGGTCTTCGGACAGAATGCTGTGCTACCATTGGATTTCCTAATGCCAGGCTTGAAAGTAGCACAAGAGCATGAGTGGAATGGACACGAGTTGTCCTCCAGGATCTTTGATCTAGAATGCTTAGGTGAGATGAGGCTACAAGCTGTAGCAGGCATCTCTGCTGCAAAGAAAAGACAAAAGGCATACTTTGATGCACACATCAAAGATAAAGGGTTGAAAGAGGGAGACCTAGTGCTGGTTTATACACTAAAACAACATGCACCTAAACTAGAGAAACGAGGATATGGACCCATGATCATTAATAGAGTTTCCACTATTGGTGGGGTTCAATTGTCCACTCTAGAAGGTGACGTCTTGCCAAACTACATTAGTGGATGTTGAGTCAAGTTATATCAAGAACCTCATATAGAGGATATGCTCATGAGACTTAACAATGCTAAGACACGAAAAGAAGAGGAGTTAAGGGTTAGAGAAGAAGCACAAGCAGAGGCTAGAGAGTGCATTAGAAGAAATAAGTTAATGCAACTAGGCATAGATGTCAACCCGAAAGCCCCTAAATATCGCATGGACATGTGCAAAAAGTCGGGCATAATTACTTCTCAAATCATTGACCGACACCCCTTTGTGCCCATAGAGGTAGGACAAGGAAAGAGTGTATGGACTGTGAGGGCATTGATCGACTCAGGTGCAGCCACTAGTGCAGTTAGCCTTTCATACTGCCAAGACCTGCAATTATAGGATTGGGAGGTGTGGAAACCCCTTGTTTGGGTGAGGTGGAGCTTCCCATCTACCTTCAAGATGTTCCAATGAAAGTCAAAATGCTAGTGTGTCACGATGAAGACCTTACACAGCCACTTGTCTTGGGTCAAGTTTGGATTTACGACCATGCAGTCAACTTGAACTTAAGGTGTCAACTTCTTCAAGTTTGGGTACAAGAACAATGCATCACAGTAGAATTAGAGAATTGCATGCTCACAAATCCAAATGCTGCAAATTCTCTAGTATGTGTCAAAAGCTCTGTGTTCCAGAAGAACTCAATCATGGAAGAACAGGCTCAAGGACAAGCGAACTCCTCTTCTTGTGAAAGGACTAATGCCTCCACCATAAGTCAACCAAAAAGGAAAGCAAAATAGTGCAAGACAACCGGTATATCAAATAGACAAAAGGGCTTCAAAAATAAAGTAGTTCCGGGTATCAAGCAGATCTGGGTACGAAAAGGCGAGCAACCACGAAACTTGTCAACACAATTCCCACTCCGAAAAGCCAACCATGCAAAGTCAAGAAACCAACAACCAGGACTAGCTCAACCAAAAGATCTCCGAAAAATTTGGGTGCCTAAGAAACTAGCTGCAGCTCAACAAGGGCAATTACAGATGTGGGTACCTAAGAAGCTCTTACGTACACAACAACCTATGCTCTCCCACATGCCAAAGGTCTCAACAAAGAAGCCAAGGAGAGAAAAGGATAAGAACAGAGCATAAAGATCAAAAGAAGATAAACTCAACCCTTCGGCAAAAGTAAGAGGACAATCATCAAGGATATGGGTTTGGAAGCCCAAAGTACCAGTAACTTCCCCAGAACCGGAGAGCCACCCACACTGGACACAAAGTTTTAGCAACCATCCAAAGACGAAGAGGCGAGAGGTGATCTCTACAAGGCCAACTACTATTCGAAAATGGATCCCGAAAGGGAGGAAGATTACATCATTTCAAGGTCCACCGGCCACCTCTAAACAAAGATTGCATCAAGTCTACAAGTAACATCAGAGGCCTTGACGAGCAACAACCATGTGCCTTTGGTATAACCTTGTCTTTTGCACCATTCAGGTCATGCATTTCCAAAGTGTGCATCAATATAGGGCCACATTACACGACTGTGCAAAGACACAATTGAGAAATCCCAGGCACATGAGACACACTTGACATATGTAAAATATGTTATTGCTACTAACCACTATCTTCTTGCTTGTGACATTGTTCACACACACAAAAAAAAAAACAAAAACCGAGGAGAAGAGACACGACCAGGCGATCCAAGGATCATACCAGTGGATCATCAACAAGGACATCCATCCGCAACGAAGGACAAGTCCATGGTCAATCACCATGATGGGAGTACAACATGAAGAGACGACTATGGACAGACCTTTCACCATGGTAAGAATTGTATGCTCCAACAATATAACCATGATAGATTAGGAAACCTCTTCATCAGTATACCCTTGAGCACTTTGCTCGAGACCCCATTTGTTACACCATACTTCTTCCAATGCATTTCCCAAGTACGCATACATAGGGCCACATTGCAAGGCCATGCACAAGGCACATATTTTCTTCAACCCATGCACTAACTCACTTACCCATCAACCATTATGGGTTACAAGTACTTGGCATAAAAATTGTGAACGCCATGTTTGGAAGATCTAGAGGACACCCAGGCTACAACATTAGAACCTATGGAGTAATCCACATCCAACAACTACTCAAAATCACCATTGACAACCTCCTAAATTTTTGGGGAAGCTCCTAAATACACCATCATGCAAGAGTCCAAGGCAGCAGTACATCTACAGGAAATAAAGCTTGCAAAGATGAGCAGAGGACATGAAGAACTCAATGATCGACCACGTTACATTTGGAAGATGGATAGCTCTGGTTGATACATAAGGGACACCACCTCTCAAAGTACTACATGAAACAACCACTATAACAAGGGTCTGTCAGGGACGACAGACTCAAGAGGGGGGGGGGGGGGGGGGAGTGTTGAAGCTCAAGGTCAAGGACAAAGCATGGAAGCACATCAAGGAATTGATAGGAGCATGTAGGGATCTCCAAGAAGCACCTGTCAAATTTTGAGAAGAAATCCCTGTAAGAATAGTGATTTTTATCATTAAAAACCATTGTAAATACCATTTTTCATTTTTGTAACTCCATTTTGTTCAAGCGGAGGAGTCCTTGAGCTTGAGGATATTAGCACTATCATCCTACCAATTTTCATAATTTTTAGACTCCATTTGAGCCCCCAAATAAGCCTTGGAACCTATTTTTTAATTAGACCAGACACTAGGTCTGGACAGGGCCAAAACCACTCAAAAAACTATAAAAAGGGCTGGAGAGCTCATTTTTGGGGTTACCTGGTTGTAGAATTGAGCTTTGTAAGAGATTTCTATTGTAATAAAAGCTTTCCATTGTTCCACTCTTTGCTCTTACCTTGTGCGCATGTGTGTGTATGTGTGTGCATGCTTGTGTGTTTTCACTCACACACTTGTGCCATCACTTGCTCACGATCTTCATACCGGTCCTCATGCCTCCATGGATTGACATTTATGAGGTGTATCTCCTCACATTGGTACTTTCCATTGTGCTAGAGTGACATAAGCCTTCCTGACAAAGCCTCTCCATGCACCTTAGATCTTCCTCTTGTAGTGTTGACTCATCAAGAACCGCTTTTGCATCCAATAATACTCCACATTTAGCATAAAGGTCAACTAATGAATTGCCAATGTATGCATCACCTTCATAACCATCTTCAACTATAACATGCAATTTTCTACTTTAGGTAGATCTCCTATTGTTGAGCATGCCTTTAGGCCACACAGATTTGATATGCTATCCAATGGAAGCCCTTCTAACTTGGAGATAGGCCAATTTGTTTCCCATGCATTACTTACAATCTATTTCTACTTGAAATTCACTAAAGCCAAATGGCCAAAAAGATCATCACCATTGGAATGCTATTGTTGATTTGAGGATCGAATCCACCCACAAGGTGCCACTTTCATTTGGTCCAACAAAAGCAAGAAATTTTACACCATCTCTTTTGTTAATATCTAGTGTGGAAAGCACATTTTCATCTGATTTTGCGAAGTCTGATTTGAAGATCCTTATATTTGAATGCGGGATTCGAACACCAAGCTTAGAAACTAGTTTATACTTATTTATCCTTCCAGGAACATAGTACTCAGTTGTATAGATTTGTACCTCTTCTTCATTTATTAAAAGTGCATCAAATTAGTACGTGAATCTAAGATCTTCAACTCGAAACTATAGTTGTAAATGCATTTGGAACCTTGTCTATACTTAAGTCTTCCATATGTCGAAAGGTACTCTATGTGATAATGCATCCATGGAGAAGGAATCTCCACGACAGTGTTATGTATGATTTCAGTGTTGGTTAGTCTTCTGGTACCATCTTCACTAAGAGTCAAAGTACATTGGCAGTTGCAAGAAACCCTCTATTTCATTCTTGTAGTAAGCACATTGAGATGCACTATCATTATGTTAGGGAGATGTGCTCTGCTAGAGAGATCAGTTTGGCATATGTGCCCACACATGAGAATGTTGTAGACCTTTTCACAAACGCTCTGCCTAGGGAGAAGTTTGAAGCTTTCCGCAAAGCTTTGGGATTACTTCCGCTTTTCTATTGTTTGCACATAGCTTGGCAGTTCCTTATACATGATTGATAACTCCTTGTTCAACGCATCACCCCCAAGGGGATTTGTTGATATATTTTGGTAGTGATGTGTGTGAACAGACTTAGGACCATCAAGGCACGATTTTCCCTTTTTTAGAGGTTTTTTTCCTCGACTTGTATATACGCCTATAACCCTAACATGTTACTTACGTTTGTACATTCACTTGGTAATACATTATCTATTGTCTATTGTGCTCCAAGCTTCTTCTTCTTCCTTGTGCTATTTGCATCCTTCCATAGACCTCAAAATCCAACATCTTCTTCTATATTTATTGAGATATTTTTATTAATAATCATTTTTCTTTCCATGAACTTATCACCTACTATCTCAAAAATGTTTACTAAAATAAAATGATTTTTCTATGTCACTTGATGAAATAAAGAAGATAATGCCTAGTTTTGGTCATGATTATCATTTAATATATGCTTGTCCCAATGGTCAGATTCTTTTTTGAGGTCAATATGTATAGTGTGGCATGCCCAAAATGTCTTATCACCTTGATACAAAGAAGAGAAAATAAGTTCAAAAATGGTATTGAAATATTTTTCATTGATTCCATGAATCAAATATTTGATTCAAAGTTCAAAATCATCAAATCTTTGGATATGAGGATCCGTTCATAAAAATAATCATGGACTAATGAGAATTCTAGTACATAGTCCAACATTTCAATACATTAATTCTAAATGGCTTGTTTCACAAAGAAACCAAGAAATCTAAAATTCAGTGTTGTAGTAAATGGATTTATTCCATTTTCAATTAAATGTAATAAATGATCTACATGGTTAATGGTAGTCAGCAACTATAATATTTCTTCATATCTTAGCTTTAAGAAACAACAATCAATTCTCTCAATTTTAATTGCTAAAAACTTAGAAGTTAAAGACATAAATGCACATCTTCCCCTCTCACCAAAATACTTTAGGAGTTATCCAAAGATCCTGATATCGTTCATATGTTTGAAATAGTTGATTTAATACAAGTTATGGTTTGTGGAATTTTGTCATGCATTATAGAAAATTTTCAAGGGTATGGTTTTATCTAGAAAATGTTATGATTTTGTTTTTGTCATATATTTTCAAGGATATGGTTTTATCTAGGAAATGTTATGATTTTGTTTTTGTCATATATCTGCAATGTTATGAACATTGAGCTAGTTATATTTTTTCTATTGTTCATGCATATATGAATTCCTATTAAGGGATAGAAAAGAATTTCTCTTTATGGTGATTGGTTGAGATGATATATTCTCAACGTGCATGCTTTCTGTCTGACAATCATACTTTCTTGCATAAAAGGGAAGCAATACATTTTAATGGATGTATTGAAAAAGGTAAGTGTTCAAAGTCAATAGCATCAAAGGATTGGTATCCGAAATGGAATCCTGATTGAATTTTTTCTAATGATCTTCCAACTTCCTTTTTTGATATTCAAGTTCAAACATTCATTTGTCTTATGTATGACACAAAGATTGTTAGAGTTTTGAATGTATGATGCATGTTTTGGGTTGATATATTTATGTGTTTATTGAAAGTTTATGTGTGAAAAAAAAATTGGAATGAGTGGATTCTTGAAGGATTCATGTATTAGGTAAATGAATATCTTGAGAGAGCTAAATAAGAAGCTTATTGTAACCAAATAAGCTTCTTCAAAATTGAAAGATGATCATTTTTTAGGTATGGGATTTCCTTATAACTCTATAGCATAAAAGAAACTTGAGACATGACATATTATTGAGTGAGAAAGTACTCAAACATAAATAGGGATACAAAGATATCCCACCTCCATGTGGTGTATCCTAGAAGTAGACTTGTTATCTCCACCTTGTGTGGAAAATCGTTTTTTCCACTACAACATATGAGGGATATATCAAGGCTTCTACTCACACAAATACATGGGCATGCGCCATTTTGCCCTGGTGGAACTATAACCTTCCGCATAGGCTTTGGTACCCAAGCATTAGTATAAGCACCACTATAGGCAATAGTATAGGTGTCAGTATAAGCATTGGTAATCGATTGGCAAAAGTGACGGTATGAGCATTGGTATGCAGCTTGGCATACCAACGCTCATACTGGCACTTATACCCACACCTATACCGGCGACCATATCTGCAAACTTTTTTGGGGTAGAGTCTGTTGTCTTGTGCTATAGGAACACTACCATGCTATTGTGTAGCGAAGGACAATAAACTCTACCCAAAAAAAAAACTGATTATAGGTGACATGTGCTCTAGTGGTTTTCGATTTAGTAATTAGATGAGTGACAACCAAAACATGATTTGATAAAGAAAAACACTATGCAACACAAACGAGATGACCAAAATGAACCATGAACTATGTACAAAAGAAATATCCCATAAATGAATCATGTATAGAAGAGATATATATTCCATAAATGAACCATGTACAAAAGTGTGGCAAACCACTACCATATATGAGCCAAATACAAAATGTGGTAAAGCACTACCATATAGGAACCAATTACAAAATTCTAGCACACTATTGCCATATATGAGCTGAATACAAAATGTGGCACACCACTACCATACACATGCTCAGAGAAGTCAAAACTTCTATATCTAGAGTCCTCCAACAAAGCACATTCGTGAAATGAGACAAATTGACATGATATTTATAAACAACAACTAAAAACACCAATAAGCTCACCTTATCATAAATGATCCCATGAAATGACCACACCGCATCCCTCCAAGTCCTCCAACAATGTAACCAATCAATGACGATATCCATAAGCCTCTTTGATTCATGTTGGAGGATGACCCATTGCCAACTCTTGCATCAAATATGCAAAAAATTAGATGAACATGCATGACATGCTTAACAGAAGAAAATTCAATGATCAAAATGATACTTATAAACTCGTGATGCATAGTGTCATATGCGCCACTACCCCAATATGTGGGTGTGATCATATCTAGAAGTGTGGTCCTCACATCTTGCTGCTGGTGATATCATTCAAGAGTTTGCTACTGCTCATCGTGAATCATATCCCACTCCGCAACGTCTAACCATATAAGCTTCTATAGGCATACTCTAAAAGCATCATGAGCCTCACATTGTTGATGGGACATCAACTCACATGCCAAGTGCTAAATCCACTTTAAGATGACAATAGGATGCCCAAGTGCTAGCCGGCACTCTTGATAGATCGTCTCTGCGATATAATTTTTGCAATCTTTATCCTATTCACTCCACTTCGAGATGACAGAGTGTCCAAAATCTATAGAGCAAAGTTGTCATATGTGCTGATGCATGGCGTTTCTAGTTGCATCCATCATTGGAGCTCCATCAAGTATACTATACACCTTGGGGTCATCATGGGCACCCCAAGATGTATGTGGTGTACCACGTTGTTGGGGAATGAACAAAGACCATTGGGTGGATCGCTTCTGATTTGGCAATGGTTCCTACAGTGTGATTACATGCGGGGTGTTTTTTCAATGCATTTTAGGACTTAAGATGTGGAAACAATGCTCTGAGAAGTGTTTTTCTATGTTCAAGTGGCCTATGTGTCGAATTCATATGATAAATCATTTCAACTATATGCATAAAATATACAAACTTATTGTTTTTCTATATGAAGTAAAGTTTCAGAAACGATACAATCTTTTATTTTTTTCTTCTACTTGGATTTCTTCCTCTAGTATTTCTATGTTAACTCATTCTTTGACAAGCATAGGTAAAACATTCATAGAAATAAAGGTGTAAATTCTCCATTGATCAAGCGATACACCATTGGTAATCTTGGACGTATACCAGATAATAATTTCTTTTTAAATGGAGTGGCATGATTTACGAATGTAGGTTATAAAAGCATATAAATAAAAGATGAAGTGATAACATTCCTATTTGTAGAACCATTATTCACAAGCATACAAAACAAAAAATAGACTTAAAAGTATAAATTGTCGATTGATCAGGCGGTTCAACATTAGGTAAGTTGGACATATACGAGATAATACTTTCCTTTTAGATGGAGTGGTACGATTTAGAGGTGTAGTAATAAAAACCTAGAAATAAAAGATGAAGTGATCATGACATTCCTGTTTGTAGGGTCATTATTCATAGGCATAAGAAACAAAGACATAGACATAAAAATATAAATTATTGATTGATCAAGCTGTTCCAATTAGGTACTCTTGGACGTGGACTAAATAAAATTCTTTTCTTTGAGGTTGTAATCATGAATGTAAACTACTTCAACAAAATATCCCTATAAAAATATAACTAAGATATTTTTCAATGTTCTAAGACAAGTTTCTAAGATAATTTAAATGTAATTTCATCCACTAGAGATTCTAGATAAAAGGATTCAAACAATTATAGCTTCAATCTGCATCTACTATATTGCTTTCCACCTTCCTGATCATATTGCTCATCAGGATCAAGTGCTCTTCAATGCTCTATAGGTAAAAAACATATAAGGAAAGCATAAGTACTTTTTATGAAAGATAAAATACACTCATGTTTTTATGAATTAACTTCAATTCTTATCGTATAGATATATGCATATACATTCATTGATTGCTTCGTGCATACATCTATATACTTTCATACATACATGCACATGCACACACTTACTTGCATATGCAATCTTATGCACATGCAAACACTACCATGCATGCATTCTCATTCTTACACATGCATGCTCATGCATTCATATTTATATGCATATATACATTTTTCATTCATATGCACACACTTATCTCTTATACACATGCATATGCATGCACACTTATGCACCTGCATTCATCATTCACAAACACTTTCTCATATGCATGCACTCATACACATGCATACTCACTTGCATATGTATACTCATGCACATGCTTCACACATACATTCATGCACATTTATATCTCACATCACTCATGCATACACACTCACATGCATGCTTTCTCACTCATACACATATGCACACATACATACACTTACCATGCATACATGCCTCATGCACATTCATACATTTATGCACATGCAATCTTATTCATTATCATGCATACATGCAACTATCTCATACATGCACTCCTCATACTTATACATGCATGCATACATACTCTCACATATACATGCTCACATGCATTCACTTATGCTCATGCATACTTACTCCTCATACTCATATGCATGCATACATACTCTCACATCTGCACTTTCATACCCCTCTCACATGCATGCATCATTCATACACATGTATTTATACACTCATACTCACATGGATACACACACACTCATACGTTCCTTATTCACATGCATTCATATTACATGCATTCATGCATAGTTACTAACATATACACATGCATTCATGCCTATGCATGTTCACATATTCACTCATGCGTGCACTCTTCCATTTATATGCATTCATTCATGCATAAATGAACTCATAAATGCTTACAGATGCTTATACACTTATGCATATGTATGCACTCATATACTTATATGCATACACTCATGCATACATACACATGTATACATACACTTGCAAACATGCACATGTCTCTTTATAATTCATGCACACTCATTCATATATATGTACTCATGCACATACATGCATGCACAAATTACGTACATCATGCATTTATGCTCACTTACACATACATGCACTCATGCACATGCATCATACATATGTAAAAATGCATTCATGCACCTCACACACACACACACACACACACTCTCTCTCTCTCCGGCTCCCTCTCTAGATGTGATCTTCATCTTCTATGGGATCAAAGCCCAACGCCTTCATGTGTCCTGATTCACGTATCTAGTCAATGAGCAACAACTAGAATAGAGGAGGTAGAAGCATCTCTCTCTCTCTCTCTCTCTCTCTCTCTCTCTCTTCCCCCCTCTAGACGTGATCTACATCTTCCATGTGATTAGAGCACAATTCCTTCATCTAACCTGATAGGTGTATCTAGTGAATGAGCAGTAGCTACAATAGAGGAGGAAAAAGCATCTCTCTCTTTCTCTATCTCCCTCTCTCCAAGTGATCTCCATTTCCTATGTGATCAGATCCCAATGCCTTCATCTGTCGTAATCCATATATCTCATCGATGAGCAGCAACTAGAATAGAGGAGACAGAATCATCTCTCTCTCTCTCTCTCTTTCTCTCTCTCTCTCTCTTTCTCTCTCTCTGTTGGATCACAGAGTAGCAACCTCAAAAGTCATAGGGAGGAGAGACGGAGAAGAAGGAGTAGTCGAAAGGCGAAGAGAGCAAGAGACAAATTACCTGTAGAAAACACATTAGAAAAATGACACACAACCGTATATATATATATATATATATATATATATGTGTGTGTGTGTGTGTGTGTGTGTGTGTACACACACACACACACACACACACACACACACATATATATATATATATATATCTATATATATATATACATATCTATATATATATATATATGGATGCATGCTCTCAGAACTCTCTCACTTAACTCACACTCAACTCAAGCATGCACCTTCTCATGCATCCACACACATAACCTAGTCTTCAAACAATTTACCATACACATTTCTATACTCACGTATGTACTTTTGTTTATTTTGTGTTTATTTATCTTTAATTTCAATGTATCATATTTATTGAATTCAATATTTTAGGTTATATTGAAATCGAGTGTTGGAGATAGACGTCTGCGGAAGCACGCGAACAGCACAAGGAAGAAGAAGAAGCTTGGAGCACAACACACAAGACTGAATGTATTACTAGAGAATGTACAAACATAAGTAGCCCATTAGGGCAATAGGCGTATATACAAGCCGGGGGAAAAAAACCTCCTAAGGAGGGAAAAAAGTGCCCCGGCGGTCCTAGAGTGTTCACACACATCACTACCTAAATATATCAACAAATCCCCCCTGGGAGTGATGCGGTGAACAAGGAGTTGGCACTCATGTATAAGGAAGTGCCAAGCTATGTGGAAATCACTCCACAAAAGGAAGTAAGCCCAAAGCTTTGCGGAAAGTTTCAAACTTCTCCCTAGGCAGAGCCTTCGTGAAAAGGTCTGCAATGTTCTCCTGCGTGGGCACATATGCCAAGCTGATCTCCCCAGCAGAGAACCTCTCCCTGACATAGTGATAATGCACCTCAATGTGCTTAGTGCGAGCATGGAACACAGGGTTCCTTGCAACTGCCAATGCGCTCTGACTATCAGTGAAGATGGTGGTGGCAGAAGACTGGCCAACACCTAAATCAGCCATAAGGCGTCTGAGCCACACACACTCAACAGTCGCTGTGAAGGCTGCCCAATACTCAGCCTCACAACTGGAAGTGGCCACAGTAGGCTGCTTCTTGCTCAACCAAGATATACATGAGCTACCAAGCATGAAGCAAAACCCACTGGTGGACACACGAGTGTCATAGCAACCAGCCCAATCTGAGTCAGAAAAAGCATGCAAATCTAGCAGTAGTGATCCCCCCTTGGGATAAAACAACCCAAGTAGCCGAGTACCACTCAAGTAGCGAAAGATGCGCTTAACGGCTTTCCAATGCGTGACTCTTGGGCAATGCATAAACCTGCTCATCTGTGAGACAGCAAACTGAATATCTGGCCGAGTAATGCATAAGTAAATCAAGCATCCAATAGCCTGCTGATAGAGAACAGCATCAAATGCATCTCCAGCATCATGAAGACTCAATCGTAAACCTGTCTCCATAGGAGTGGCAATAGGCTTACAGTCTTCGAGGCCAAAACGCTGCAATAATGTGTCAATATATTTCGTTTGACACAAAGCCATTCCACCATCAACATGCATAAACTGAATGCCCAAATAGTGATGCAAATGCCCCAAATCAGACAACTCTCAATAGGACCAGTGAGCAGCATGTCATCAACATAGACAACAATGATCAGAAGCACATCATTAGCATGCTTAACATATAAGGTGCTTTCAGTAGGACTATTCTCAAAACCATGTGCAATCAGATAGGCATGTATCTTCTCATACCAAGCACGTGGTGCTTGCTTTAAACCATATAATGCCTTCTTTAACCTGCAAACCTGGTTTTCATGCCCTTTCTGCACAAAGCCACGGGGCTGAAAAACATACACTTCTTCATGCAAGTCACCATTCAGAAATGCTGTTTTAATGTCCAACTGATGTACATTCCAACCATGATGGGCTGCAAGTGCACAAATGCTGCGAACAGTAGTCATACGGCATGTAGGTGCAAAGGTCTCATCAAAATCAATGCCTCTTTCCTGTGCATAACCCTTTGCAACAAGCCTAGCCTTATACCTGTCAACTGTACCATCAGGTTTACGCTTCAGCTTGTATACCCACTTAGTGCCAATGGCCTTCTTGCCAGGAGGCAAGTCACATAAAGACCATGTACCATTCTTCATTATAACATCATATTCAGATTGCATAGCAGCCATCCAATTTTCTGAATTTTGTGCTTCATCAAAAGAAATAGGCTCATTCTCATCACAGAGACTAGATGCAGCCATAGCATAGCAATCTGATGCAAAGGAGGCACTATGAGAGCCTGAACGAGTATGATATGACAAAGGTGCATCTAATTTGCTGTCATGCAAAGTCTGCACCAGCCATTTTGGCATAGTTTTTGCCTGCTCAATATCAGCTCTCTCATCAACAAGTGCATCATGTAAATCTGCATCAGAAATGGAATGATCTGCATCATCATATGAAACCTGCAAAGGTTGAGAAGTTGCCTCATTAGGACCAGCACTAGCCTGTCCACCTGTAAAAAGAGGCATCAAAGTATCATACATGTCTTTGGAGCTAACAGATGTCTCCTTAGTACATGAAAGCAATGGCTGAATAGCATCTTCCACAAAGACAACATCACGGCTAACCAGAATGCATTTAGTCTGTGGGTGATACAGACGATAGCCTTTACTTTCACAACTGTACCCAACAAAAATACATTTTACTGCCTTATCATCCAATTTTCTGCGATGTTGTTCAGGCACTAATGCATATGCCAAACAACCAAAAACACGCAGATGAGCAACAGATGGCTTGCGGTCATGCCAAGCCTCATATAGATTGATAGACTGCAACGCTTTAGTGGGACACCTGTTCAGTACATATGCTGCACACATGACAGCCTCAAGCCAGAAACTATGTGTTAAAGCCTGACTTTTGACCATGCACGTCGCCATCTCCATGAGTGGCTTGTTCTTTCGTTCAGCAACTCCATTCTGTTGAGGTGTATACGGCACTGTACACTGGTGTTTTATCCCATGTTCAGCCAGAAATGCATTAAAATCTGAAGAAATATATTCCCCCCCTCGATCAGAACGGAGGGTGCCCATTTTACATGCTGTCAGATTTTCAGCCAAAACCAAAAACTGTTTGAAGCACATGAACACTTCGGACTTTGCTTTGAGTGGATATACCCATGCATGCCTGGAAAAATCATCAATGAAAGTCACGAAGTAAAGATAACTTCCAAAAGAGGGTGTCTGCATAGGACCACAGACATCACTATGTACAAGCTGCAATTTCTACGTAGCCCGAACTGAACCATCTTTTGGAAAGGAAGAACGCTGCATTTTGCCCAAAATACAGCCTTCACAAACATGTTTTCGAGGTGCCTCAAGTTTGGGCAAAGAGGACACCATTTCAGATTTCTGCAGGCGTAACAAACTAGCAAAATTCAGATGACCAAATCGTGCATGCCAAAGCTTTGCATCTGACATAGCATGAGAATCATGAACTGCACATGCCGAATCATTCACAGATCTTTCATAGTCTATGAGCTTATACAACCCACGACATAAAATGCCAGAAGCAATAATCACATCGCCATTTGAGAGATCATGGATTGTACACCTATCATCAACAAATTTCACAACCAAGCCAATCTTGGCTAATGCAGAAACTGATAACAGGTTCTTTTTGATCCTTGGCACAAATAAAGCATCTGACAAAGTGAAAGAACTACCATCAGCAGTAGTCAGAATGATCTTACCAACTCCCATAACAGGATAAGAGGAGTTATTGGCGCATGTGACAGTATTCCCTGTAGGGGCAGGCTCGAGTGAAGAGAAGAAACTCCGCTGCGAGGTAATATGTTTGGTCGCCCCACTGTCAAAGTACCAAACATTTGAGTCTACTGCAGACATGCACTGATCATGAGAAGATGGGTCAAAACTGCAGACAGTAGTAAACGCCAATTCTTCTTCCTGCACAAGATTTGCAGACTTTGTTTTTGGTGTAGAGGCCTCTGCAACAACCATTCCAGCCTCTTTCTTCTTTGCCTCTTTAGGAGCCAGTTTTGGACAGTTCTTTATAATATGATCATTTCCTTTACAGTACTTGCAGAACAATTTCTGCTTTTCTGATTTCTTTTCATCTTTATCCTGGTTCTTCGATTGTGAAGCATTTGCAGATTTCTGCTTACTAGTAGAAGAGCTCCATTTTCCTTTGCCCTTCTGACTAGCCAGGAAAGCTTGATCTGCAACACGCATAATGGACCTGTTCTGCCTGGACTGATCTTCCTGCAACAGAACAGAGACTAATTCCTCATATGACAAGGCATTCGGATTGCCTTTCATCATCAACCGAAGAGCAGAGGCAAAACTCTGATATGAATCAGGAAGACCATTCAGAACGGTCTGCACAAGTGAGCTATCTGGTATAACCTCATCAGCAGAAATCAATTGTTCCTTCAGGTCTTTGATCTTTGTAAGAAAACTGTCCATAGAATCACCTTCATTCATGTGCTCACTCTCCAACTGTTTTCGGAGGTAAGCAACACGAGCCTCATTCCTAGCCTGGTACAAAGTGGTAAGTGTATCCCAAGCATCCTTTGCTATTCTGCAAGAGCGAATGTGAGGAATAATGGCACGTTTGACAGACAAGGCTATCAATGCATGTGCCTGGGCATCTCTGCCATCCCAACGAATCTGCTCTCAGTAGGTGCAACAGAAACAGCAGCACGAACAAGAATCACAGAATATCATCTTCGACACCATCTTCATCAGCTCCAACACCTGTATTTGCAGTACCTGTTGTTACAGGTGTAACAGGACGTCTTTCAACACCCTGCACAATGTTCCACAATCCTTTTGCAACCAGTACATGTCGCACCATATAAGCCCATAATGGGTAGTTGGTACCATCCAACTTATCCTCAACAGCCAACATACGGAATACATCACTACTTTCAGCCATTGCCGGTGACTAAAATACCTTGATGTAGAAAATTGACTGTATCTCAAAAAGTTGAACACAACTGTCTAGACGAGTTCTGCTAGACCTGTAGCAGACTTCGAGACGCTTAAACTGGCGAACACAAATTGGTATATACCTTTGGCACAAAAGGACGAAATAGCCTGCACAAGCACTGCGATAGTGCGTTCGGAGGCCGAAACGAGCTCACCCTGAGTATGCTCACCAAATTTCGTGCGAATCTGAGACTACAAATGGAGGAGTGTCGACGGCGCCCTAGAAGAAGCGACGACCTGCTCTGATACCAATTGTTGGAGATAGACGTCTGCGGAAGCACGCGAACAGCACAAGGAAGAAGAAGAAGCTTGGAGCACAACACACAAGACTGAATGTATTACTAGAGAATGTACAAAGATAAGTAGCCCATTAGGGCAATAGGCGTATATACAAGCCGGGGGAAAAAAACCTCCTAAGGAGGGAAAAAAGTGCTCCGGCGGTCCTAGAGTGTTCACACACATCACTACCTAAATATATCAACATCGAGTATATGGATTATATTAATGTATATTCATATTAAATATTAAGGTTATGAGTGTGTCCACACACACACATACACACACACATATACACACATACACACATATATATATATATATATTGTAGTCTCATAGTTAATATATAATTTTATGTTAATATAGGCTTACAAAATAAACATATTCTTATAATCCTATTCCTACTTAGAGGAACATAAAAATGTATACACAAAAATACATACATATTTCAAAAAACATGAGTACAATCGGGCAAGCAAACATAGGCATACAAGACTAGGAGCATATTTGGATATGAATAGATACATACATATCCTCACATACACATGCAATGACACATGCATAGGCACATTACAATAACTCTTTCCTATGTATCCGATCATCAATGATCATGTATACACTTAAGCACATACTTAATCATAGCCATGCACACATAAAAAAAAACACATATATGAAAGTTTAAATACACTTAAAAAAATGATAGTCCTTACTGTTGATATATTTAGGTAGTGATGTGTGTGAACACACTAGGACCACTAGGGCACTTTTTTCCCTCTTTAGGAGGTTTTTTTTCCCTCGGCTTGTATATATGCCAATTGCGCTAATGGGCTACTTATCTTTGTACATTCTCTAGTAATACATTCAATATTCTATGTTGTGCTCCAAGCTTCTTCTCCTTCCTCGTGTTGTTCGCGTGCTTCCGCAGACGTCTATCTCCAACAATTGGTATCAGAGCCGGTCCTCGCTTCATCTAGGGTGCCGTCGACACTCCTCCATTTGTAGTCTCAAAATCACACGAATTTTGGTGATCATACTCAGCGTGTTTCCGAGCACACTATTGCAGTGCTTGTGCAGGCTATTTCATCTTTTTTTGCCAAAGGTATATACCAGTTTCTGTTCACCATTATAAGCATCTCGTAGTCTGCTACAGGTGTAGTGGAATTCGTCAAGGCAGTTCTGTTCAGCGTTTTGAGATATAGTGATTTTTTCTGCATCAGTGGCCATGGCTGAAAGTAGTGATGTATTTCATATGTTGGCTGTTGAGGATAAGTTGGAGGGTACCAACTACCTGTTATGGGCTTATATGATGCGACATGTGTTGGTTGCAAAAGGACTATGGAACATTGTACAAGGTATCGAAAAACATCCTATCACACTTGCAACTATTACAACTGCAGGTACTGAAGCTGATGTAGAAGGTGTCGAAATCGATGATATTCTGCATATTCTAGTTCATGCTGCAGTTTCTACTGCACCTACTGTAAAGCAAATTCACTGGGATGGCAGAGATGGCCAGGCACATGCATTGATAGCTTTATCTGTCAAAGGTGTCATTATTCCTCACATTCCCTCTTGCAGAACAGTTAAGGATGCTTGGGACACACTTACCACATTATACCAAGCTAGGAATGAGGCTCGTGTTGCTTACCTCCGAAAACAGTTGGAGAGTGAGCAAATGAATGAAGATGATTCTATGGACAGTTTCCTAATGAAGATCAAAGACTTGAAAGAACACTTGATTTCTGCTGATGAGGTTATACTAGATAGCTCACTTTTGCAGACCGTTCTGAATGGTCTTCCTGATTCATATGAGAGTTTTGCTTCTACTCTTCAGCTGATGAGGAAAGGCAATCCAAATGCCTTATCATTTGAGGAGTTAGTCTTTATTCTATTGTAGGAAGATCAGTCTAGGCAGAACAGGTCCATTATGCGAGTTGAAGATCAAGGTTTCCTGGCTAGTCAGAAGGGCAAGGAAAATGGAGCTCTTCAACTAGTAAGCAGAAATCTGCTAATTCTGCATATTCGAAGAAGGAAGATAAAGATGAGAAGAAATCAGAAAAGCAAAAACTGTTTTGTAAGTACTGCAAAGGGAATGATCATATCTTAAAGAACTGTGCAAAACTGGTTGCTAAAGAGGCAAAGAAGAAAGACTGTGGAATGGTTGTTGCAGAGGCCTCTACACCAAAAACAGAGTCTGCTAATCTTCTGCAGGAAGAAGAATGGGCATTTACTATTGTCTATAGTTTTGACCCATCTTCTCATGAGCAGTGCATGTGTGCAGTAGACTCAGAGGTTTGGTATTTTGATAGTGGGGCGACCAAAGATATTACCTCGTAGCATAATTTCTTCTCTTCACTCGAGCCTTCCCCTACAAGGAATACTATTACATGCGCCAACAACTCCTCTTATCCTGTGATGGGATTTGGTAAGATCATTTAACTACTGCTGATGGTAGTTCTTTCACTTTGTCAGATGCTTTATTTCTGCGAAGGATCAAGAAGAACCTATTATTAGTTTTTGCATTAGCCAAGATTGGTTTGGTTGTGAAATTTGTTGATGATAGGTGTATAGTTCATGATCTCTCAAATGGTGATATGATTATTACTTCTGGCATTTTATGTTGTGGGCTGTATAAGCTCATAGACTATGAAAGATCTGTAAATGATTTGGCATGTGCAGTAAATGATTCTCAGGCTATGTCAGATGCAAAGCTTTGGCATTCATGCTTTGGTCATCTGAATTTCCCTAGTTTTCTATGCCTGCAGAAATCTGAAATGGTGTCCTCTTTGCCCAAACTTGAGGCACCTTGAAAACCTATTTGTGAAGGCTGTATTTTGGGCAAAATGCAACGTTCGTCCTTTCCAAAAGATGGTTCAGTTCGGGCTACTCAGAAATTGCAGCTTGTACATAGTAATGTCTGTGGTCCTATGCAAACACCTTCTTTTGGGAATTATCTTTAATTCGTGACTTTCATTGATGATTTTTCCAGGCATGCATGGGTATATCCATTGAAGGCAAAGTCCGAAGTGTTCATGTGCTTCAAACAGTTTTTGGTTTTGGTTGAAAATCTGTCAGCATTTAAAATGGGCACCCTCCGTTCTGATCGAGAGGGGGAATATATGTCTTCTGATTTTAATGCATTTCTAACTGAATATGGGATAAGACACTAGTGTACAGTGTCGTATACACCTCAATAGAATGGAGTTGCTGAACGAAAGAACATGTCACTCATGAAGATGGCGAGGTGTATGGTCAAGAGTCAGGCTTTACCACATAGTTTCTGGCTTGAGGCCGTCATGTGTGCAGCATATGTACTGAACAGGTGTCCCACTAAAGCGCTGCAGTCTATCACTCCATATGAGGCTTGGCATGATCGCAAGCCATCTGTTGCTCATTTGCATGTTTTTGGTTGTTTGGCATATGCATTAGTGCGTGAACAACATTGTAGAAAGTTGGATGATAAAGTAGTAAAATGTGTTTTTGTTGGATACAGTTTTGAAAGTAAAGGCTATCATCTATATCATCCAGACACTAAACGCATTCTAGTTAGCCGTGATGTTGTTTTTGTGGATGATACTATTCAGCCATTGGTTTCATGTACTAAGGAGACATCTGTTAGCTTCAAAGACATGTATGATACTTTGCTGCCTCTTTTTACAGGTGGACAGTCTAGTGCTGGTCCCAATGAGGCAACTTCTCAACCTTTGCAGGTTTCATGTGATGATGTAGATCATTCCATTTCTGATGCAGATTTACATGATGCACTAGTTGATGAGAGAGTTGATATTGAGCAAAAAAAAATGAGCCAAAATGGCTGGTGCAAACTTTGCATGACATCAAATTAGATGCACCTCTGTCATATCATACTCATTCACGCTCTCATAGTGCCTCTTTTGCATCAGATTGCTATGCTATCGCTGCATCTAGTCTCTATGATGAGAATGAGCCTGTTTCGTTTGATGAAGCATAAAATTGGATGGTTGCTATGCAATCTAAATATGATGCAATAATGAAGAATGGTACTTGGCCTTTATGTGACTTGCCTCTTGGCAAGAAGGCCATTGGCACTAAGTGGGTATACAAGCTGAAGCATAAACCTGATGGTACAGTTGGCAGGTATAAGGCTAGGCTTGTTGCAAAGGGTTATGCACAGGAAAGAGGCATTGATTTTGATGAAACCTTTGCACCTACATGTCGTATGATTACTGTTCGGAGCATTTGTGCACTTTCAGCCCATCATGGTTGGAATGTGTTGGAGCAAGTCTATGACAAGCCTAAGTATTGGCTTGAGTCCCACAAAGTCATAGAAAAAGCCTTAAAATGAAGACTATGTAAAGTTCACTTGTGAACTACCTCTTGTAACTTTTGAAGAGTTTACTTAATGTAAAAGTGAAAGAATCTTAAGTGGTTGAGTCCACTTGATCAAGAATGGAAAGAGGAGCCACAAATTCGTGATTTGTGGTAGGTAAAGAGTCAAATCAATCATTGATTGATTAGAGAGTGATTGAGGGAAGTTAGCCTCCCAAACTCAACTATAAATAGATGGCAGTTTTAGTCGTGGTTAGAGAGACCTATGTGAAGACCTCCAAGAGCTGAGCTTTATGCCATATCAAGGTGTGATTACAAGGCACACATATGTATCAGTAAGTCATTGTATTGTACAAGCAATATACTTTCATTTTCATGATTATTTGAGTTCATCTTTCCATGTTCTTGTGAAGTGTACTACTCACTGCCATTACTCTTAGTTTTTCTCAGTCAGCTTGCAGAGATGTTTTCTCTCAGCTTGGTGCATCATTTTCAGTGATTTAACTTGGTAAAGTTAGCTGTATAAGTCTACTATATGCTCAAAATTTGCATGTCATTTGGATGTTGCAATCTTCAGTTATGTTCAGTTGAAGTCAACAGTGTCTGTGCATTTTCACTTCTCTCTCAGGTACCCGACTTTTTCACTCATCTTGTCAGAGGTGTTTCTTCGTGGTTACTTATCTAAATTCAGTGATTTAAAGCTTGTTGGATTCAGCTTACTGTCTAGTATAACCATACAAATTTTCATAATCATTGAATTCCTACATTTGGAGTTATGTTGATTTTGCGGCTCACTCGTCTCAAACTGTAGCAGCCCGTGAAAATCGGGATGATGTCATCAGTTGTTAAAACTCATTCTCAGTGTGTGGTTCATTATTTTTTATGAGACTACTCTTGAAAGTTAGCTCTTTAAGTTACCTAGACTTCCCCAAGAGGAATTAAGCTAATTGCTGCTGTGCTCAGAAAAGCTAAAAAAGTTTGAACTTCATATCATTTGCCCCAAAAGACTCAACTTGATATGATTCAGATGCTAAGATCTTGTAGATGCAATAGGATTTGAGCTAAAAATATTAGTCTATTTGTTGGATGAACCTGAGAGACTCAAACTTAAGTTCGAGCCTCATATCCCCAAACTTGATATGATTCACAGGCACAAACTTGAGTTCAAGCCTCTTAGTTCTTTTGGATCCAAGAGAGTGTTGAACTTAACAGGCTTGAACTTAAGTTTTAGCCTCTCTCACTTTAAGTTTAATAAAGGATGGAACTTAAGTTCAAGCCTCTCTAAATTCGAATTCAATAGACGCTCAAACTTAAATTCGAGCCTTTCAAATTGATTTGAATAAAGGCTCAAACTTAAGTTCAAGCCTCTTCGACTCCATGATCAATAGAGATTGAATCTTAAACTTTAACTTAAATCGACATTCAAATTTAAGTTCCAACTTCACTAACTTGAAGTTGAATAGAGGTTCCACTATAAATTTGAACTTATCTTACTCACAGTTGAATAGAGGCTCAAACTTAAGTGCAACTCCAAATTCAATAAAGGCTCAAACTCCAAGTTAAATAGAGGCTCAAACTAAAATTTGAACCTCTCTGGCTCAAACAACATATATAGTATACATACATAAATGTTGCTATGTATATATTTGTGTGTGTGTATTTTTTTTTGTGTACAACACACACAGAAGTTATAGCTTTAGTGACCTCAAGTTGAATAGAGGTTGGAATTTAAATTTGAACTTATGTTACTCAAAGTTGAATAGAGGCTCAAACTTAATTTCAACTCCAAATTGAATATAAGCTCCAACTCTCTCTATCTCCAAGATAAATTGAAAATCGAACTCAAGTTCAATCCTCTCTGACTCTCAAACTTAAGTTTCGGCTTCTTGAATTTGAACTTGATAAGAGGCTCAAACTTAAGAGCGAGCTTCTTAGATTCCAACTTGAAAAGAGGCTCAACTTAAGTTCAAGCCTTTCAAACTACACATTGAATACAACAACAAACTTAAGTTCGAGCCTCTCCGACTCTAAGTTCAGCTGAGATTCAATCTTAAACTCCAACTTGAATCGATATCCAACCTAATTCTCAGCCTCATTTATTTGAAGTTGAATAGAGGTTCCACTATAAATTTGAACTTATCTTACTCAAAGTTGAATAGAGGCTCAAACTGAAACTTATGTTTGAGCGGCTCTAACTCCCAAACTTAAATTCATGCCTGCCTCAGTCTCAAATGTAAGTTTTTGCCTCTAAGATTCGAAAGTAAATGCAAGCTCAAACTGAATTTGTAGCCTCTTTGATTCCAACTTGAATATTACAGACTCGAATTCAAGTTTTAGCCTCTCTCACTCTAAGTTGAATAAAGACTGGAACTTAAGTCCAAGCCTCCCTAACTCGGAATCAAATAGAGGCTCAAACTTAAATTCGAGCCTTTCAAATTGCACATCGAATAGAGGCTCAAACTTAAGTTATAATCTCTCTGACTCCAAGTTCAATAGGGATTGGATCTTAAAGTCCAACTTGAATCGACATCCAAACTTAAGTTCCACCTTAACTTAGTTCTTTTGGATGTAAGAGAGTGTTCAACTTCACACACTCGAACTTAATTTTGAGCGTTTTTTGTTCAAATTTGAAGAATAGATTTGAGTTAAAAATACTCTTCTTTTTGCTAGAAAAGCTGAGAGGCTCAAACTTAAGTTCGAGCCTCATATCATGTAGCTCAACAAACTGAGATTTGATATGATTCAAAAGCTCGAACTTAAGCTCGAGCCTCATATTTTGTGACTCAAGAAACTCAAAATTTAGAGGTTCAACTTAAGTTCGAGCCTCATATCATATTCAGAGGCTCGAACTCAAGTTTGACTCTCATATCATGTGAAGAATCAAACTCGATATGATTCAAAGGCTCAAATTTAAGTTCAAGCTGCATATGTCTTGTAAGAGTTAAGAGGCTTGAAGTTAAGATCGAGCATCTTTTGTTCATCTTTCAGAGGCTCGATATTTTGCTCATCCTTTGATCATCTTATATATTTCAGAAGATCGAACTTAAGTTTGAGCCTCTTGGCTCTTTTGGATACATAAGTTAAGATGCTCAAACTTAAGTTCCAGCATCTTTTGGAAAAGCTGAAAAAGTTTGAGCTTCATATCATGTGCCCCAAGAGACCCAACTTGATATGATTCAGATGCTTAGCTCTTGTAGATGCAAGAAGATTTGAGTTAAAAATATAAGTCTTTTTGCTAAAGAAGCTGAGAGGCTTGAACTTAATTTCAAGCCTCATATCATATGACCCAACAATCGAAACGTGATATGATTTAGAGGCTCGAACTTGAGTTTGAGCCTCTTAATTCTTTTGGTTGCAAGAGAGTGTTGAACTTAACAGGCTCGAACTTAAGTTTTAGCCTCTCTCACTGTAACTTGAGTAAAGACAAGATCTTAAGTTCAAGCCTTTATAGAGATTGAATCTTAAACTCCAACTTGAATCGAAATCCAAATTTAAGTTTTAGCTTCACTGATTTGAAGTTGAATAGAGGTTCCACTATAAATTTGAACTTATCTTACTCAAAGTTGAATAAGAGATCAAACTTAAGTTCGACTCCAAGTTGAATAAAGGCTCAAACTCCAAGTTAAATAGAGGCTCAAACTAAAATTGGACCCTGTCTCGCTCAAACAACATATATTATATTATACCTACATAAATGCTGCTATGTAAATATTTGTGCGTGTTTTTTTGTCTATAATGTACGCACAAAAGTTATAGCTTTACTGACTTCAAATTGAATAGAGGTTCCATTTTCAGTTTGAACTTATGTTACTGAAAGTTGAATAGAGGCTCAAACTTAAGTTAGAGTCCAAATTGAATACAAGCTCAGATTCTCTCTATCTCCAAGTTGAATTGAAACTCAAAATCAAGCTCAATCCTCTCTGACTAAAATTAAGTTCGGACTTCTTGAATTTGAACTTGATTAAAGGCTCAAAGTTAAGTTCAAGCTTCTTAGATTCCAACTTGAATAGATGCTCAAACTTAAGTTTGAGCCTTTCAAACTGCACATTGAATAGAGGCTTAAACTTAAGTTCGAGCCTCTCCGACTCTAAGTTCAAGTGAGATTCAATCTTAAACTCCAACTTGTATCGACATCCCAACTTAAGTTTTAGCTTCACTGATTTCAAGTTGAATAGAGGTTCCACTATAAATTTGAACTTATCTTACTCAAAGTTGAATACTAGAGAGTCAAACTTGAGTTCGACTCTAAATCTAAGTTAAATAGGAATTGATCCTTAGGTTCGAGTAGCTCTAACTCTAAAACTTAAATTCATGTCTATCTGACTCTCAAACATAAGTTTTCACCTACAAGATTCGAAATTAAATGCAAGCTCAAACTTAATTCCTAGCCTCTTTTATTCCAACTTGAATATTACAAAACTCAAACTTAACTTCAGCCTCTCTCACTCTAAGTTGAAAATGACTAAAACTTAAGTTCAAGCCTCTCTAGAGTTGATATGATTCAAAGGCTCGAACTTAAGTTTGGGTCTCATATTATGTGACAAAACTAAAAATTCATGGGCTCGAGCTTAAGTTTGAGCCTCATATCATGTGAAGACTCAAACTTGATATGATTCAAAGGCTCGAACTTAAGTTCAAGCTGGATATCTCTTCTAAGAGTTAAGAGGCTTGAACTTAAGAGCTCAATCTTTTGTTCATCTTTCAGAGGCTCAAACCTTTTTTGAGCCTTTTATCATCTTGATATGATTCTCAATGCTCGAACTTACGTTCGAGCCTCTTAGCTCTTTTGTATGCATAAGTTAAGAGGCTCGACATTAAGTTCCAGCAACTTTTGGAAAAGCTTGAAAAAGTTTGAGCTTCATATCATTTGCCCCAACAGACTCAACTTATATGATTCAGAGGATTATCTCTTGTAGATGCAAGAAGATTTAAGTGAAAAATATTAGTCGTTTTCTAGAGAACTTGAAAGGCTCTAACTTAAGTTCGAGCCTCATATCATGTGACCAAACGATCCCAAACTTGATATGAATCAGAGGCTTGACCTTGAGTTCGAGCCTCTTAGTCCTTTTGGATGCAAAAGAGTATTGAACTTAACAGGCTTTAACTTAAGTTTTAGCCTCTCTCACTCTAATTTGAATAAAGATTGGAACCTAAGTCCAAGCTTCTCTAAATGCGAATTGAATAGAGGCTCAAACTTAAATTCAAGCCTTTCAAATTGCACATTGAATAGAGGCTCAAACTTAAGTTCAAGCCTCTTCGATTCCAAGTTAAATAGAGATTGAATCTTAAACTTCAACTTGAATCGACATCCAAAGTTAAGTTCCAACTTCATTGACTTGAAGTTGAATAGATGTTTCACTATAAATTTGAACTTATCTTACTCAAAGTTGAATCGAGGCTCAAAGTTAAGTACGACTCCAAATTGAATAAAGGCTCAAAATCCAAGCAAAATAGAGGCTCAAACTAAAATTTGACCCTCTCTGGCTCAAACAACATATACAATATACATAGATAAATGCTGCTATGTATATCCTTGTGTGCTGCTCATTGACTTCTAGTTGAGTAGAGATTAAACTTTAAATTTGAACTTATGTTTCTCAAAGTTGGATAGAGGCTCAAACTTAATTTTGACTCCAAATTGAAAACAGGCTCCGACTCTCTCTATTTCCAAATTAAATTGAATCTTTAACTCAAGTTTAATCCTCTCTGTCTCTAAAAATTAAGTTTCAGCTTCTCGAATTTGAACTTTATTAGAGGCTCAAACTTAAGTTCGAGTTTCTTAGATTCCAACTTGAATAGAGGCTCAAATTTAAGTTCAAGCCTTTCAAACTACACATTGAATACAAGCTCAAACTTAAGTTTGAGCCTCTTTGAGTCTAAGTTCAAATCAAACTCAATCTTAGACTCCAAGTTGAATCGACATCTAACCTAAGTTTCAACTTCACTGACTTGAAGTTGAATAGAGGTTCAAACTTAAGTTATAATCTCTTTGAGTCCAAGTTCAACAAGGATTGAATCTTAAAGTCCAACTTGAATGGACATCCAAACTTAAGTTCCACCTTAACTTATTTCTTTTGGATGTAAAAGAGTGTTCAACTTAGCAAGTTCAAACTTAAGTTCGAACGTCTTTTGTTCAAATTTCAAAATAGATTTGAGTTAAAAATACTCTTGTTTTTGTTGGAAAGCTGAGAGGCTCGAACTTAATTTTGAGCCTCATATCATGTAACTCAACATATTGAGACTTGATATGATTCAAAAGCTCCAACTAAGCTTGAGCCTCATATTAAGTGATACAACAAACTCAAAATTCAGAGGCTCGAACTTAAGTTCGAGTTTCATATCATGCGTAGAGGCTCAAACTTAAGTTGGAGCCTCATATCATGTGAAGAGATTGTTCAACTTAACAGGCTCGAGCTTAAGTTCGAGCACCTTTTGTTCAAATTTTAAAATAGATTTGAGTTAAAAATACTCTTCTTTTTGTTGGAAAAGTTGAGAGGCTCAAATTTAAGTTCCAGCATCATATCATGTAGCTCAACAGACTGAGACTTGATATGATTCAAAAGCTTGAACTTAAGTTCGAGCCTCATATTAAGTGACACAACAAACTCAAAATTCCAAGGCTTGAAGTTAAGTTCGAGGCTCATATCAATATTTAGAGGATCCAACTTAAGTTCGAGCCTCATATCATGTGAAGAGATAGTTCAACTTAACATGCTCAAACTTAAGTTCAAGCATCTTTTGTTCAAATTTCAAAATAGATTTGAGTTAAAAATACTGTTCTTTTCGCTGGAAAAGCTGAGAGGCTCAAACTTAAGTTCAAGCCTCATATCACGTAACTCAACAGACTTTTTGATATGATTCCAAAGCTCAAACTTAAGTTCAAGCCTCATATTAGAACAAAATTAAAATTCAAAGGCTCAAACTTTAGTTTGAGCCTCATATCATAGTCAGAGGCTCGAACTTAAGTTCGAGCGTATTTTGTTCAAATTTTGAAATAGATTTGAGTTGAAAATAGTATCCTTTTCGCTGGAGAAGTTAGAGGCTCGAACTTAAGTTCAAGCCTTGTATCATGTAAATAAAGAGATTGAGACTTGATATGATTCAAGGGCTCGAGCTTAAGTTCGAGCCTCATATTATGTGAGACAACAGGTTCAAAATTCATGGGCTCAAACTTAAGTTCGAGCCTCATATCACATGAATAGTCAAACTTGATATGATTCAAAGGCTCGAACTTAAGTTCCAGCTGGATTGCAAGAGTTAAGAGGCTCAAACTTAAGATCAAGCATCTTTCCTTCATCTTTCGGAGGCTCAAACTTAAGTTCCAGTATCTTTTAGAAAAGTTAGGAAAAATTGAGCTTCATATCATCTACCCCAATAGAATCAACTTGATATGATTTAGATGCTTAACTCTTGTAGATGTAAGAAGATTTGAGTTAAAAATACTAGTTTTTTTGTTGGAGGACTTGAGAGGCTCGAACTTAAGTTCGATCCTCATATCATGTGACCAACAATCCTAAACTTGATATGATTTAGAGACTCCAACTTGGGTTCGAGCCTCTTAGTTCTTTTGGATGCAAGAGAGTAACTTTTAATGCCAAAAAATTGATATCCACATCAGATATAAGTTTGTGCATCATAGAAAATTGGACACAATTTGGAAAATTTTCTAGATTTGGATGGAAATAATACCATTATTTTTTATGATCATTGTATCATGTGATTTGGAATATGAAAGGCAGTTACATAATTCTACCAAAGTTGTGGAGGCAATCATCAGAGGAGTTGGAAAACTTTTTGTCCAAAACAATGGTTCCTTGGCTTTATGGATGGATTTGCACAAAGAATAAGCATTCCTATACATGCAATACAGTTGTAAATCAAAGACCTTGTGATAGAGAAACATATTATGTACTTGAACAATATATTAAGAAATGCTATCAATGATTTTAAAATATTTGATGAACCAATTCTAGAAGATCAACTTTTGGTACTTGAATAGCTCATAAGTTCCAAGCAATATGAGGAATTTTGAAAATTATCATTGGAGCTACTACCTTTGGATCTACAGAATCTATCTCTCTTGGTTCAAATGCAAATGCTTTCTCATGTTTTTGAATCATCCATTCAAATTTCTTGTTTTTTTGTGGCAATAAAACGTTTTCACATCCAATTTTTAATTTTGCTAAGGTTTCATCAGTACATGTATGACCAATATGCTTATCATCTCTTAGACTAGGCTCACTTCTTACCTTATTTACAATATTCTGACTTTCTTCAGGTAAAGGTTGTGCTATAGGTTTAACTTTTCTATGAAAAGTCTTGTATTTTGTTTGAACTTGAGGCTAAAACTCTATCTTCTCTTTCTCAATTAAGTATTCCAAATATTAGGAGAGAGTCACATAAGCCTCAAGTGAATACACATTTAAAAACTGATCATAGGATTTCTCCTCTATCAGAAGTGCGTCAATATGTTCCACTATATTAGAACATGAAAAAGAATCAAACAAAATACTAATTTTCTCATCTTGTTCAATCAATCCTTCCTTAGCAAAATTGTGTTCTTTTCATGCAATAATCTGCCTCAATTTTTAATACATGTCCTCGCATCTTATAATTTTGAATCTCTTGAATCACATACAAAACATGAATTTTTCTTCCATCATGGTAGGAGGCGAGATTTCCATAAACCTTGTGCCATAATCATCTCACTTAATCAAGGGTATTTTATAAAATCCTATTCAAAATTTCCAATAGGATCACTTCTCAACAACATTCTATTACATGGATAATTGACACATACAATGAGAAACTAAACATACTTAAGTCCATCCCATAAACAAATACTTGCATACACACTTCCATCATCAAAGAGTTTAGTCTCCATTCGTGCCTCACTAATGAACCATTGGCCCAGAATTACCAGATATGGACAACCCTTATGCATGAAAAAACTATGCTCATCACAAATATCTCCTATGGAAAGTGGCACATGTTCACATGCCCCATGTAATTTTTTGTTAGGTTATTCAAAAAATTCATTCTCTATCCATGCCCTTGATCAATAGGTCACTTTCCTTGATCATAGAAATTTTTAGAAATCACATTGGTTTTCGATCTGTAGTCTATAATAGCAACATAAGGTCTTCGTTTTCCACCAAGTTTCACCATATTTTGTGTTGCCCCTCTTGCCCAAAGACTATTTGCATAATAACTTTCAGGTACATTCCCAACAACACTCAACTTCTTCTATTCTTCCTTCAGCTTTGCTTCCTCGGCTTGCTTGATCCACACAAGGTGTACCCTCCTCCCACACCATGACCTTGATTGGCTATTATTCCCTCGCCACATTAGAGAGATCCCAAACAAAACCCTCTTCATCTCAAACCCTCTAAGCCCAACTCTTCCGAGTGTATGACTTCATTTGTAAACTACCCACATTTCTTTATGTGCTTTCTTGGACTTGCCACACTTCACATAAACACCAACCAAAGTAGTCCCAACAAGTAGATGCATCTCCTAACCATCCACTATAATTTTGGAATGCAGCTTCAATCCCATATCCCCTTCAACATCTGCAACTACGCAAGCCTTTAACCTGCAAACATATGCGACTTCATTTGGATAGATGCCCTCACATAGCATTTGCCTCATACAGGTGTTGCTTCTCCAGCATAGCCATGCATTGCATAACATGTCTACTAAGGCACTTTCTAAATGATAATGCTTTAAAACCACCTTCTTCAGCATGTTAGTATGTATGATTTGGCCACTTCTCAAGTCCTCTAAATTGCTACACACTTTCAAGAAACTCAAGTATGTAACAACATTTGGAGATAAGCTGTTGAAGCTCAAGGTCAAGGACAAAGCATGGAAGCGCATCAAGGAATTGGACACACAAGAACAAGGAGCATGTAGGGAGCTCCAAGAAGCATCTGTGAAATTTTGAGAAGAAATCCCTATAAGAATAGTGATTTTTATCACTAAAAACCATTGTAAATACCATTTTTCATTTTTGTAACTCCATTTTGTTCAAGCTGAGGAGTCTTCAAGCTTGAGGAGTATTAGGACTATCATCCTACCAATTTTCATAATTTTTAGACTCCGTTTGAGCCCCCAAATAAGCCCTGGAACCTATTTTTTAACTAGGCCGGACACTAGGTCTGGACAAGGCCAAAATCACTCAAAAAACTATAAAAAGGGCTGGAGAGCTCATTTTTGAGGTTAGCTGGTTGTAGTTTTGAGCTTTGTAAGAGTTTTCTGTTGTAATCAAAGCTTTCCATTGTTCCACTCTTTGCTCTTACCTTGTGCGTGTATGTGTGTGCATGCTTGTGTGCTTTCACTCATGCACTTTGTGCCATCACTTGCTCACGGTCTTCATACCGGTTCTCACGCCTCCATGGATTGAAATTTATGAGGTGTATCTCCTCATATTGGTACTTGCCATTGTGCTAGAGTGACACCAAATTTGGGGCCCTTGCCGGGGAGAGAGCTTGGAGGACAAGCGTGTGACGGTACGACGTAGAGTAGCGATGTTGGAAGGTAAGAAAATCACCATTTTTAGTTTAGTTTCGGAGCTTGCCTTCTTCTTCATCTTCATCATCATCACCATCTTCTTCCCTCTTCATATTCTCTGATTTTTTCCATTTTCGACAGTACATTCACTCATTTTTTACTCGTGGCTGTGGGAAAGAAGCATAGGGGGAGTTGAGAACCAAAAACGCTAAAGAAAAACACTTGAAAAACTCTCAAAAATACCAAAAGCTAGGCGATAGTATCACGACATGAGAGGAACAGCATCTGGTATCGCGGCAGTGGTATCCTGAGTTTGGAGGGTGATTTTGCATCTACAAGCTGATAGGAGTGAGAAGAAGGACACAAGGTACTCATATTTGCAAAAATTCTTGAATTCGGGCGTGAAAATCTCCAAGTATCATGTTCGGCTGAGTTTTGGTATCGTGATACCAGAACTCTCGTGTATCACGATACTTGTCGAGGTATCGTATCGTGTATGCCCACTTGAAGTATCGCGATACCATTCTGGTATCCTATCGTCAAGTGCTGGTATCGTGATTGTGGTCGCCCCAGTGGTATCGTATCGTGGTCTACCTGGTATCCTATCATGCACCTTGTGGTATCATATTGCGTAGCTCAAGCAGTATCATATTGCGTGAAAGTTGGTATCGTATCATGAAGTCGGTATCGTATCGCCTCTTATTTTGGTATCGTATCATTCGGTGCTTTAGTATCGTTTCGTGCAAAGATTTAGTATCGTATCGTCTAATTTTTGGTATCGTATCGTGTCAGGTCAAGTGGTATTGTATCCTCTACTGAGCGGTATTGTATCGTGAGGTTGGTATCGTATCATGCAAATCGAAGGTATCATATCGTGACCATTTCCAGTATCGTATCATGGGGATAGCAGTATCGTATCGTGGAAGTTGGTATCGCGATCACAGTCATCCGGGTGGTATCGTATCGTCTAAGGTGGTATCGTCTGAAGTGGTATCGTGTAAGACAAAGGTATCATATCGTGAAAATCTGGTATCGTATCACCTGTTCTGAGCTCCAAGAGAGATCCTGTTTCCCTGTTTTAACCCCTAGAACCCTGAACTGGCATAACTTTCTCATACAAAATCTGTTTGCTATGATTTTGGGTTCATTGGAAAGCTCGTGGGGAGTACTACAAGATAGTAGATATAGTATTTTGAAGTTGACCCTGAGGTGGACTAGGAAACCACAGAGCTCCAAAGGATTTTGAGCAATACAAGGGGAAATTTTGGACTTGTAGACAAGGCTTATGAACCTAAGATCTGGTAGACACTTAGGCAAGGATAGATAAAGCATTAGATCATCTGAGGCTAGTGTCAGCCATACAACTAAGTCTTGGGCTCAACAACTAAGTGGTTATCCCTACACACTAAGTTCAGAAACCAGTGACTCAGAAATGTCTTTCCGCATGGAAAGACCCAGACATAGCTCAGGCACTACCTATTTACAAACACCAGAAGGTCCCTATAAGACCCAATTGGAGTATATCAGGGCCAAACAATTAGGAGCACACATCTATGAGGATGGTCTGAGACGATTAGTAGTCCAACTCAAAAATCCCAACCAACCCTTTGGACTTGAACACCTACTCGTCAAGTTCGAAGAGGGTGCAACGTTGATAAGGAAGGAACCATGTAGGACATGAAGTTGAAAGACCTGAAAGAGAGAGACATCAAGCACATAGGCATCAAATAGATGAACATGATTTCCCATTGCCTAGACCCCGAGAGCGCTCAAGAATCCTTAGACCTTCTCAAGAGGTTAAGGCAATGAAGAACTATTTTGATGGATTTGGAGATCCATACGATCATGTGGCCGAGTTCAAACAAGTGTTGAGAGCTGAACAGGTTGAGGAGTTGTTCACACAATTTGAGGCATTTGGCTTGACTCTTAAGGGTACTGCCTTAGCTTGGTTTCAACCCCTAAATAGTCGCAACAACCGAGAGATAGGTCAATTGCTAGAAGAATTCATTATAGAATTTTGCAAGCGTGGTATTAGGCATAACACATCATCCTTGATCCACAGCTTCAAGCAGACACCCCAAGAAACTGTGCGACTTGTAGGAAGACGCTTTAGACAGTATCTAGAAACATGCATTCTGCCAGAATCACCCATAGCAGCCAAACAAGTGGCCTTGTTTTTAGATGGCTTACTGAGCACAAAGTTAAGGTCATATGTGTACTTGAAAGAGCCTAGATCCATAGAAGAGTGTGTGCGGATATGCATTGACATAGAGGAAAACTTGGGTGAGGAGTTAGGACTGTCCAAACTCTATAAGGATTCAGACATTTCTACTAGTTATACCTCTAGAACCTCCACGGAGATAGATGAGATAGCTGAGCAGGTGGCGAAGAAGCTAGGAGTTCAAAATAGACAAATGCCAAGGGTCACCCCATTGAAGCGATGTTATACATGTGGGGGAGATCACATGGCTAATGTTTTCCCAATGACGACTCAACCCCAAGGGAACCCTAATGCTCTGTATTGCGCCATTGAGAAAAAATACACAAATCATACGTCTCAAGATTGTCCATACAATAGGCAGGCTGTTAGACAAAATTATCAACAACCTTACTAGTAGGGTAGGTATCAGAACCAATACCAACAGCCATATTATAGGCCACAAAAACAATGTGAGGCACCATACAAGCCACAACCCGTCCTAGGAAACCAACCACCAACTCCTACCAATGTGATCCCAGTTAAGTGTACGATGGCGGAGGAGAACCCTAATAGAGCATTGGTGCCACTAACCCTATTGGTCTTAGAAAATAACTCTCACGCTCATGGTTTAGACTACTTCCATGAAGATAGTTCACAAGCTTATTACATAGATTCACCCGAGCAAAGTGAGACTTCTCCATATCAATATAAGGCACCACCTATGGCACCACCTATGGAACAAATTTGGGAGCCAGAATACTCCAATGTCATGTACACAAATCCCAACCCCAGGCCCCAATTGACACAAGTAAGACCACAAGCCCCTAGAGGACCATGCTTTAGATGTCAGGGCGACCATTTCATTCATGAATGTCCCCACTCACTCACTCCAGGACAAGGACAAAACATAAGAATACAAGGCTTTTGTCTTGAGTGCGGCAAGGAACATCTTCTAAGAGAGTGTCCTATGAATCCATCTAGTGCACCCAAGGTTACACCCATCAATGTGGTAGGTTTAGTCGCAGATTCAAGTTCAAGTTGTAGTAATGTGGCTCCTATACAGGCAGTTACTAGGGCACAAGAATTAAAACATGATAAAATAGCTGATTAATCAGAGTCAAGTGAGTCAGGAGAGCCTAGTAAAAGGAAAACAAGAACATGGAAAGATACCAGGGAGAGAACCAATGGTAAGTGGAATAAAAAATTATCTAAACTAGAGGAAAGCGTGAAAGATGCACAAACAAAAAATAGAAGACATTGCATCTCAAAGTCCCTCACATGCCGAAGCTCCATCCACTCCACCTCATCCTACCCCACCAGTCATTGTAAATAGACCGCAATCAAGGTTTGTTCTTGCAGACCCAACCCCTGAAGGCTTGGACATGATGTTCAAGGCCTACCAAGCTCGTCTTCAAGAAGGGCCAACAGTTGCAAACCTGGACAAGAGTTACCCTAGAGCAGACTTAGAGATTGAACGGACAAAAATATGCATGAAAATGGTAGAAGTAGCTCAAGCTATGCTCGAGACTAGTCAAAGGTTCAATCAGACAAACTCTGTCAAATCAGATTTGCATTTCTACGGCTTACTAGAAAGATTAGAGCAGTTGGTAAACAAGCCGTATGTTTCTTTACCTCTAAAGGCTCATCTTGTTGTTAAAAGAGAAATCTCACCACCTAGGAAAGCTTATGTTCCTCATTCCGTGGATGAGGGAACACCTCTTTCAATGCAAGAGTACTCTCAAGAGTTCTTGTGGGAAATTCAAGAAGAAAAATGGGCCAAGGAGAAGGGTAATCCCCCTCCTATTCCAGACATTGATGATCTTCATGACCAATTTCCCCAAGACATTCCTTCCATTTATGGAGACAAAGAAGATGAAATATTAGATTTTGAATCTAATTCTTTACAAGAGTTGCCTCAAATCACAGGCCCATGGGAATCTGAATCTCTTCAAATCAGAGCTCCCACAATACTAGTAAGAAATGAAGACTCAGTGGTTCCAAGAAACACTGATGTCGTGAAGAACACTAAGGTTCAGTGTCATCTCACCGTAGAAGAGTTTCTCAAAGAAAAACCTGAGCTATGGAATCATGTGAAGGATCAGGTTCCAAAACTTGATTCTAATGTGCCAAAAGCAAGCTCTAAGAAAAACATTCCAGAGATACCTCTCGATAAAATAGGAGACATGAGTGAAGGTGAAGAAGGTAATACTTATCTTCCAATCACCTACCAAGGTTACACAACCAAAGCAATCGTAGATTCAAGTGCTGGTGTTGCTATTGCGACCACTCCTTATGGAAGCGATGGGGCAAACCCACATTAAGACCAACTATAATGAAGCTTCAAATGGCAGATTGTCATTTTGAAAGACCTCTAGGATTGCTAGAAGGGATAACTCTAACTACTTGTGGTGTAGATTTTGAACACACATTTTCTATATGTGACTTTGAGAAAAATAATGTCTACGAGATGATCCTAGGAAGACCCTTCCTACGACAATTGCAAATAGTGCAAGATTGGGGAACCAACTCCTTGTACTTACAACACTTAGGGGTCACCACCAAGGTCAATTTGAAGGATTACACCTTCAGAGATGTACCATCCCTATAGTGGAATCCTATCCACAAAGCGAAAGAAGATTCTATCTCTGTGCATTTTGGAAGTTCACCTGATCCATCTTGTCTGCATGAAGATACTCACTTGTGGATGTGAAAGGTCGTAGAGGAAAAGGAAAAGCACCTAAAAGCGAGAGAAGAAGGAACTCCCCCATGAGATAGACCAGTTAAAGACCCAGCCTATACACCGATGATTTTTTCAGATGAGGAATTTGAGGCTCACAGCTAAGCAAAAATTTTAGCTACCATGGACATTATAGTCAATGAAGAACAATGGACACCTCATTGTGATGAGGAGGGTTATGATATTTCAATGTTCATGTGTGAGCCCTTGTTGGAAGAGTGTGACCCTAGTGATGTCATAGAAGAAGAAGAGAATGATGATGATCTAGAGTCCATTGTGATGGATAGTTGCTTCATCTCAGAGGAGCACTATCTAGAAGATGTAGGAGTATTGACTCAAAAAGAAGAAGAACCTCTCACCAGCATTAAACTATAAATTCAAAGGATGGGAGTGAAGGTAGTAAAAAGAAAAAGAAAAGAAAAGCAGTGAAACAAGAAGAGGAGGAATCATTGTTTGAAGTACCAGAAAAGTTCAATAAATATAAAGTCGAGGATCAAAAAATTTTGGTACGAATGCCTAAGAGAGAGGCCATCGTAGGAGAATCTTATGATAATAAAGAAAAGACCAAAAAAATTGTAGTAACCATTGAAGAGAACGAAGACCGATGTACATACATAGGAGATGACATAAGTGCAAAAGAAGAAGAAGAGCTTGTAGCTCTATTAAGGGAATATAGGGACGTGTTTGCATGGCACTATAGAGACTTGAGGGGAGTAGATCCGAAAATTTGCTCTCATACTATCCCCATGACTGCTGATGCCAAGCCCACCAAACAAAAGCCCTACACATATAATGACACTTATGCAGTTAAAATCAAAGAAGATATTGAGAGGTTGATTGAAGCTAGATTCATCTATGAGATTGACCATACTGAATGGGTGTCCCCCATTGTAGTGGTGCCCAAGAAGAATGGAAAGCTGCGAGTGTGTATTAACCTTAAAAAAGTTAATTCTGCTATGATTCGAGATAGTTATCCGCTTCCAATCACTGAACATCTATTGGAGCATGTTGCAGGTAAGAAGTTTATAGCTTCCTTGATGGATTTTCAGGTTACAATCAAGTATCCATTGCCCCAGAAGATCAAGACAAAATGGCTTTCACAACAGAGTGGGGAATCTTTGCATTCTGTCTGATGCCATTTGGGCCCACCAATGCACCTGCAACATGCCAAAGGCTCATGTGTCATGTCTTCAAGGAGTTCTTGCGAAAGAGCTTGGAAGTATATGTGGATGATTTATGTGCTCATTCCCAAGAAAGAAGATACCACATCCTTGAGCTCAGACAGATTTTCAAGAAGTGTAGAGAATATCGAGTGTGTCTCGACCCAGAAAAGTGTGTGTTCATGGTACGACAAGGTAAAATATTAGGTCACATTGTTTCTAAGAACAGAATATCAACAGACGAGGACAAAGTAAGAGCCATAGCCGAGCTGCCCAAACCAAGGAACGTTAAAGAGGTACAAGCCTTTATGGGCCATTGTGGATATTATCGCAGATTTATCCACACGTATGCAATCATAGCCAAACCTCTTTATGCCTTGTTGACCAATTTTGAATGGAACGATGAATGTGAAAAATCCTTGAATGAGCTTAAAAGACGTTTGTGCTCAGCACCAATATTGACCACTCCTGATTGGAGTAAACCATTCCATGTCCATGTAGATGCCTCCAATCATGCAATAGGATGTGTGCTAGCACAACCCAGAGGTGAAGGAAATCTGGACTTGCCTATAGCATATGCTAGTATACAATTAAATGCGACCAAGAGAAATTATGCCACAACAGAAAGAGAAGGCTTAGGCATGGTATATGCTGTGAAAAAGTTTAGACACTACTTATTGGCCAAAAAGTTCAAGTTTTTTACTAATCATCGAGCTTTATTATACTTGGTCAATAAACCGTGCAATACAGGACGCTTAGTAAGATGGTTTCTCTTACTAAGGGAATATGACTTTGAAGTGGTTGTTAGGAAAGGTAGAACCCACCTTAGGGCAGACCATCTTTCTCGCGTCACTTCAGGAGAGTCAGTGCAAGCAGTGTCTGATGAACTACCTGACGCTTATTTGTTCAATTTAGTAGTTGTTCCTAAATGGGAAAATAAGTTAGTACCTGTCCTAACCTTTGGACCTACAAATAACAACGTAAAAACAAACAGAGAAGAAATTGTAAAAGCACAAAAATATCACATATTGGCAGGAAGCATGTACAAGCAAGATACAGAGGGTGTATTAGCTTGTTGTGTGGAGGATGATGAACATAGCAGTTGGTTGCAACAAGCCCATGAAGGGTTGCTAGGAAATCACTACTCTAAGCAACCAACATTGTAGAACCTAAAACGTTTAGGAGTGTATTGGCCTAGCATGGAAAAACAAATACATGAGTGGATTCAGAATTTTCCAGTGTGTCAAGAGAGACCCCCAGTGGAGCATGCGACTCTTTAGCATGTGTCATTAAGGCCAGAATGGAGCACTCTATTGGTAGAATTCATGAGATCAGGAACATTACCCAATGAGGCTAGTCTAGCAAGAAAACGGAGCATGGAGCAAGAGGCTCAAGACTATGCCTTAGTAGGAAACAACCTATATCAAAGAGGCAAGGATGGATACTTAAGACTATGCGTTCATGAATCAGTTTACTTGAAAGTCTTAGAAACTGCACATAGTGGTGCTGGAGGTGGACACTTTGGGCCTGATAGAGTAATCAAGACCATTCTATTTTCAGGAATCTGGTGGCCCACTCTTCATATGGATGCACATATCTATGTGAAGAAATGTGACACATGCCAACGGGCCCAATACCCAATTAGAAAAGATGAGATGCCTTTGAGGCCAATGATGGGAGGATGTGCATTCTCGAAGTGGGGTATAGAATTTGTAGGTCCCATTAACCCCTAGTAAGAAACTCCCATGCAGAGTACATTATTGTAGGCACAGATTACCTTAGAAAGTGGATGGAAGTAAAAGCCACAACAAAGAATGATGCTCAAACGATAGCTAAGTTCTTATTCGAGAACGTGTTCACTAGATATGGGCTACCAATAGAGTTAGTAAGTGATAGAGGTACGCACTTCTTAAATGAAGTCATTGAAAATCTCCTTCAAGAATTCATGGTAATACATAAGAAGTCTTCCCCCTATCATCCCCAAGCTAACGGACAAGCCGAGAGCACAAATAAGATCCTATGTAATGTATTGACAAAATTGGTAAATAATAAACGCTCTGATTGGGACAAACAACTTCATCATGCTGTTTGGGCATACCGAGTTGCCTAGAAAACGGTACTCAATGCCACCCCATTTCAAATGGTCTTCGGACAGAATGCTGTGCTACCATTGGATTTCCTAATGCCAGCCTTGAAAGTAGCACAAGAGCATGAGTGGAATGGACACGAGTTGTCTCAGGATCTTTGATCTAGAATGCTTAGGTGAGATGAGGCTACAAGCGGTAGCAGGCATCTCTGCTGCAAAGAAAAGACAAAAGGCATACTTTGATGCACACATCAAAGATAAAGGGTTGAAAGAGGGAGACCTAGTGCTGGTTTATACAATAAAACAACATGCACGTAAACTAGAGAAATGAGGATATGGACCCATGATCATTAATAGAGTTTCCACTATTGGTGGGGTTCAATTGTCCACTCTAGAAGGTGACGTCTTGCCAAACTACATTAGTGGATGTTGAGTCAAGTTATATCAAGAACCTCATATAGAGGATATGCTCATGAGACTTAACAATGCTAAGACACGAAAAGAAGAGGAGTTAAGGGTTAGAGAAGAAGCACAAGCAGAGGCTAGAGAGTGCATTAGAAGAAATAAGTTAATGCAACTAGGCATAGATGTCAACCCGAAAGCCCCAAAATATCACATGGACATGTGCCAAAAGTTGGGCATAATTACTTCTCAAATCATTGACCGACACCCCTTTGTGCCCATAGAGGTAGGACAAGGAAAGAGTGTACGGACTGTGAGGGCATTGATCGACTCAGGTGCAACCACTAGTGCAGTTAGCCTTTCATACTGCCAAGACCTGCAATTGGACATCAAGCCCATAGAAGCATATCTCATAGGATTGGGAGGTGTGGAAACCCCTTGTTTGGGTGAGGTGGAGCTTCCCATCTACCTTCAAGATGTTCCAATGAAAGTCAAAATGCTAGTGTGTCACGATGAAGACCTTACACAGCCACTTGTCTTGGGTCAAGTTTGGATTTACGACCATGCAGTCAACTTGAACTTAAGGAGTCAACTTCTTCAAGTTTGGGTACAAGAACAATGCATCACAGTAGAATTAGAGAATTGCATGCTCACAAATCCAAATGCTGCAAATTCTCTAGTTCTTCTAGGACTAATATCAGCAAAAAAGATGTTGTATCTGTCAAAAGCTCTGTGTTCCAGAAGAACTCAATCATGGAGGAACAGGCTCAAGGACAAGCGAACTCCTCCTCTTGTGAAAGGACTAATGCCTCCACCATAAGTCAACCAAAAAGGAAAGCAAAATAGTGCAAGACAACTGGTATATCAAATAGACAAAAGGGCTTCAAAAATAAAGTAGTTCTGGGTATCAAGCAGATCTGGGTACGAAAAGGCGAGCAACCACCAAACTTGTCAACACAATTCCCACTCCGAAAAGCCAACCATGCAAAGTCAAGAAACCAACAACCAGGACTAGCTCAACCAAAAGATCTCCGAAAAATTTGGGTGCCTAAGAAACTAGGTGCAGCTCAACAAGGGAAATTACAGATGTGGGTACCTAAGAAGCTCTTACGTACACAACAACCTATGCTCTCCCACATGCCAAAGGTCTCAACAAAGAAACCAAGGAGAGAAAAGGATAAGAACAGAGCATAAAGATCAAAAGAAGATAAACTCAACCCTTCGGCAAAAGTAAGAAGACAATCATCAAGGATATGGGTTTGGAAGCCCAAAGTACCAGTAACTTCCCCAGAACCGGAGAGCCACCCACACTGGACACAAAGTTTTAGCAACCATCCAAAGACGAAGAGGCGAGAGGTGATCTCTACAAGGCCAACTACTATTCAAAAATGGATCCCGAAAGGGAGGAAGATCACATCATTTCAAGGTCCACCGGCCACCTCTAAACAAAGATTGCATCAAGTCTACAAGTAACATCAGAGGCCTCGACGAGCAACAACCATGTGCCTTTGGTATAACCTTGTCTTTTGCACCATTCAGGTCATGCATTTCCAAAGTGTGCATCAATATAGGGCCACATTACACGACTGTGCAAAGACACAATTGAGAAATCCCAGGCACATGAGACACACTTGACATATGTAAAATATGTTATTGCTACTAACCACTATCTTCTTGCTTGTGACATTGTTCACACACACAAAAAAAAAACAAAAACCGAGGAGAAGAGACACGACCAGGCGATCCAAGGATCATACCAGTGGATCATCAACAAGGACATCCATCCGCAACGAAGGACAAGTCCATGGTCAATCACCACGATGGGAGTACAACATGAAGAGACGACTATGGACAGACCTTTCACCATGGTAAGAATTGTATGCTCCAACAATATAACCATGATAGATTAGGAAACCTCTTCATCAGTATACCCTTGAGCACTTTGCTCGAGACCCCATTTGTTACACCATACTTCTTCCAATGCATTTCCCAAGTACGCATACATAGGGCCACATTGCAAGGCCATGCACAAGGCACATATTTTCTTCAACCCATGCACTAACTCACTTACCCATCAACCATTATGGGTTACAAGTACTTGGCATAAAAATTGTGAACGCCATGTTTGGAAGATCTAGAGGACACCCAGGCTACAACATTAGAACCTATGGAGTAATCCACAGCCAACAACTGCTCAAAATCACCATTGACAACCTCCTAAATTTTTTGGGAAGCTCCTAAATACACCATCATGCAAGAGTCCAAGGCAGCAGTACATCTACAGGAAATAAAGCTTGCAAAGATGAGCAGAGGACATGAAGAACTCAATGATCGACCACGTTACATTTGGAAGATGGATAGCTCTGGTTGATACATAAGGGACACCACCTCTCAAAGTACTACATGAACAACCACTATAACAAGGGTCTGTCAGGGACGACAGACTCAAGAGGGGGGGGGGGAGTGTTGAAGCTCAATGTCAAGGACAAAGCATGGAAGCACATCAAGGAATTGGACACACAAGAACAAGGAGCATGTAGGGAGCTCCAAGAAGCACCTGTCAAATTTTGAGAAGAAATCCCTATAAGAATAGTGATTTTTATCACTAAAAACCATTGTAAATACCATTTTTCATTTTTGTAACTCCATTTTGTTCAAGCGGAGGAGTCCTTGAGCTTGAGGATATTAGCACTATCATCCTACCAATTTTCATAATTTTTAGACTCCATTTGAGCCCCCAAATAAGCCTTGGAACCTATTTTTTAATTAGACCAGACACTAGGTCTGGACAGGGCCAAAACCACTCAAAAAACTATAAAAAGGGCTGGAGAGCTCATTTTTGGGGTTAGCTGGTTGTAGAATTGAGCTTTGTAAGATATTTCTATTGTAATAAAAGCTTTCCATTGTTCCACTCTTTGCTCTTACCTTGTGCACATGTGTGTGTATGTGTGTGCATGCTTGTGTGTTTTCACTCACACACTTGTGCCATCACTTGCTCACGATCTTCATACCGGTCCTCATGCCTCCATGGATTGACATTTATGAGGTGTATCTCCTCACATTGGTACTTTCCATTGTGCTAGAGTGACATAAGCCTTCGTGACAAAGCCTCTCCATGCACCTTAGATCTTCCTCTTGTAGTGTTGACTCATCAAGAACCGCTTTTGCATCCAATAATACTCCACATTTAGCATAAAGGTCAACTAATGAATTGCCAATGTATGCATCACCTTCATAACCATCTTCAACTATAACATGCAATTTTCTACTTTAGGTAGATCTCCTATTGTTGAGCATGCCTTTAGGCCACACAGATTTGATATGCTATCCAATGGAAGCCCTTCTAACTTTGGAGATAGGCCAATCTGTTTCCCATGCATTACTTACTATCTATTTCTACTTGAAATTCACTAAAGCCAAATGGCCAAAAAAATCATCACCATTGGAATGCTATTGTTGATTTGAGGATCGAATCCACCCACAAGGTGCCACTTTCATTTGGTCCAACAAAAGCAAGAAATTTTACACCATCTCTTTTGTTAATATCTAGTGTGGAAAGCACATTTTCATCTGATTTTGTGAAGTCTGATTTGAAGATCCTTATATTTGAATGCGGGATTCGAACACCAAGCTTAGAAACTAGTTTATACTTATTTATCCTTCCAGGAACATAGTACTCAATTGTATAGATTTGTACCTCTTCTTCATTTATTAAAAGTGCACCAAATTAGTACGTGAATCTAAGATCTTCAACTCGAAACTATAATTGTAAATGCATTTGGAACCTTGTCTATACTTAACTCTTCCATATGTCGAAAGGTACTCTATGTGATAATGCATCCATGGAGAAGGAATCTCCACGACAGTGTTATGTATGATTTCAGTGTTGGTTAGTCTTCTGGTACCATCTTCACTAAGAGTCAAAGTACATTGGCAGTTGCAAGAAACCCTCTTTTTCATTCTTGTAGTAAGCACATTGAGATGCACTATCATTATGTTAGGGAGATTTGCTCTGCTAGAGAGATCAGTTTGGCATATGTGCCCACACATGAGAATGTTGTAGACCTTTTCACAAACGCTCTGCCTAGGGAGAAGTTTGAAGCTTTCCGCAAAGCTTTGGGATTACTTCCGCTTTTCTATTGTTTGCACATAGCTTGGCAGTTCCTTATACATGATTGATAACTCCTTGTTCAACGCATCACCCCCAAGGGGATTTGTTGATATATTTTGGTAGTGATGTGTGTGAACAGACTTAGGACCATCAAGGCACGATTTTCCCTTTTTTAGAGGTTTTTTTCCTCGACTTGTATATACGCCTAGAACCCTAACATGTTACTTACGTTTGTACATTCACTTGGTAATACATTATCTATTGTCTATTGTGCTCCAAGCTTCTTCTTCTTCCTTGTGCTATTTGCATCCTTCCATAGACCTCAAAATCCAACATCTTCTTCTATATTTATTGAGATATTTTTATTAATAATCATTTTTCTTTCCATGAACTTATCACCTACTATCTCAAAAATGTTTACTAAAATAAAATGATTTTTCTATGTCACTTGATGAAATAAAGAAGATAATGCCTAGTTTTGGTCATGATTATCATTTAATATATGCTTGTCCCAATGGTCAGATTCTTTTTTGAGGTCAATATGTATACAGTGGGGCATGCCCAAAATGTCTTATCACCTTGATACAAAGAAGAGAAAATAAATTCAAAAATGGTATTGAAATATTTTTCATTGGTTCCATGAATCAAATATTTGATTCAAAGTTCAAAATCATCAAATCTTTGGATATGAGGATCCGTTCATAAAAATAATCATGGACTAATGAGAATTCTAGTACATAGTCCAACATTTCAATACATTAATTCTAAATGGCTTGTTTCACAAAGAAACCAAGAAATCTAAAATTCAGTGTTGTAGTAAATGGATTTATTCCATTTTCAATTAAATGTAATAAATGATCTACATAGTTAATGGTAGTCAGCAACTATAATATTTCTTCATATCTTAGCTTTAAGAAACAACAATCAATTCTCTCAATTTTAATTGCTAAAAACTTAGAAGTTAAAGACATAAATGCACATCTTCCCCTCTCACCAAAATACTTTAGGAGTTATCCAAAGATCCTGATATCGTTCATATGTTTGAAATAGTTGATTTAAGACAAGTTATGGTTTGTGGAATTTTGTCATGGATTATAGAAAATTTTCAAGGGTATGGTTTTATCTAGAAAATGTTATGATTTTGTTTTTGTCATATATTTTCAAGGATATGGTTTTATCTAGGAAATGTTATGATTTTGTTTTTGTCATATATCTGCAATGTTATGAACATTGAGCTAGTTATATTTTTTCTATTGTTCATGCATATATGAATTCCTATTAAGGGATAGAAAAACATTTCTCTTTATGGTGATTGGTTGAGATGATATATTCTCAACGTGCATGCTTTCTGTCTGACAATCATACTTTCTTGCATAAAAGGGAAGCAATACATTTTAATGGATGTATTGAAAAAGGTAAGTGTTCAAAGTAAATAGCATCAAAAGATTGGTATCCGAAATGGAATCCTGATTGAATTTTTTCTAATGATCTTCCAACTTCCTTTTTTGATATTCAAGTTCAAACATTCATTTGTCTTATGTATGACACAAAGATTGTTAGAGTTTTGAATGTATGATGCATGTTTTGGGTTGATATATTTATGTGTTTATTGAAAGTTTATGTGTGAAAAAAAAATTGGAATGAGTGGATTCTTGAAGGATTCATGTATTAGGTAAATGAATATCTTGAGAGAGCTAAATAAGAAGCTTATTGTAACCAAATAAGCTTCTTCAAAATTGAAAGATGATCATTTTTTAGGTATGGGATTTCCTTATAACTCTATAGCATAAAAGAAACTTGAGACATGACATATTATTAAGTGAGAAAGTACTCAAACATAAATAGGGATACAAAGATATCCCACCTCCATGTGGTGTATCCTAGAAGTAGACTTGTTATCTCCACCTTGTGTGGAAAATCGTTTTTTCCACTACAACATATGAGGGATATATCAAGGCTTCTACTCACACAAATACATGGGCATGCGCCATTTTGCCCTGGTGGAACTATAACCTTCCGCATAGGCTTTGGTACCCAAGCATTGGTATAAGCACCACTATAGGCAATAGTATAGGTGTCAGTATAAGCATTGGTAATCGATTGGCAAAAGTGACGGTATGAGCATTGGTATGCAGCTTGGCATACCAACGCTCATACTGGCACTTATACCCACACCTATACCGGCGACCATATCTGCAAACTTTTTTGGGGAAGAGTCTGTTGTCTTGTGCTATAGGAACACTACCATGCTATTGTGTAGCGAAGGACAATAAACTCTACCCAAAAAAAAAACTGATTACAGGTGACATGTGCTCTAGTGGTTTTCGATTTAGTAATTAGATGAGTGACAACCAAAACATGATTTGATAAAGAAAAACACTGTGCAACACAAACGAGATGACCAAAATGAGCCATGAACTATGTACAAAAGAAATATCCCATAAATGAATCATGTATAGAAGAGATATATATTCCATAAATGAACCATGTACAAAAGTGTGGCAAACCACTACCATATATGAGCCAAATACAAAATGTGGTAAAGCACTACCATATAGGAACCAATTACAAAATTCTAGCACACTATTGCCATATATGAGCTGAATACAAAATGTGACACACCACTACCATACACATGCTCAGAGAAGTCAAAACTTCTATATCTAGAGTCCTCCAACAAAGCACATTCGTGAAATGAGACAAATTGACATGATATTTATAAACAACAACTAAAAACACCAATAAGCTCACCTTATCATAAATGATCCCATGAAATGACCACACCGCATCCCTCCAAGTCCTCCAACAATGTAACCAATCAATGACGATATCCATAAGCCTCTTTGATTCATGTAGGAGGATGACCCATTGCCAACTCTTGCATCAAATATGCAAAAAATTAGATGAACATGCATGACATGCTTAGCAGAAGAAAATTCAATGATCAAAATGATACTTATAAACTCGTAATGCATAGTGCATATGCGCCACTACCCCAATATGTGGGTCTGATCATATCTAGAAGTGTGGTCCTCACATCTTGCTGCTGGTGATATCATTCAAGAGTTTGCTACTGCTCATCGTGAATCATATCCCACTCCTCAACGTCTAACCATATAAGCTTCTATAGGCATACTTTAAAAGCATCATGAGCCCCACATTGTTGATGGGAGATCAACTCACATGCCAAGTGCTAAATCCACTTTAAGATGACAATAGGATGCCCAAGTGCTAGCCGACACTCTTGATAGATCGTCTCTGCGATATAATTTTTGCAATCTTTATCCTATTCACTCCACTTCGAGATGACAGAGTGTCCAAAATCTATAGAGCAAAGTTGTCATATGTGCTGATGCATGGCGTTTCTAGTTGCATCCATCATTGGAGCTCCATCAAGTATACTATACACCTTGGGGTCATCATGGGATCCCCAAGATGTATGTGGTGTACCACGTTGTTGGGGAATGAACAAAGACCATTGGGTGGATCACTTCTGATTTGGCAACGGTTCCTACAGTGTGATTACATGCGGGGTGTTTTTTCAATGCATTTTAGGACTTAAGATGTGGAAACAATGCTCTGAGAAGTGTTTTTCTATGTTCAAGTGGCCTATGTGTCGAATTCATATGATAAAGCATTTCAACTATATGCATAAAATATACAAACTTATTGTTTTTCTATATGAAGTAAAGTTTCAGAAACGATACAATCTTTTATTTTTTTCTTCTACTTGGATTTCTTCCTCTAGTATTTCTATGTTAACTCATTCTTTGACAAGCATAGGTAAAACATTCATAGAAATAAAGGTGTAAATTCTCCATTGATCAAGCGATACACCATTGGGTAATCTTGGACGTATACCAGATAATAATTTCTTTTTAAATGGAGTGGCATGATTTACGAATGTAGGTTATAAAAGCATATAAATAAAAGATGAAGTGATAACATTCCTATTTGTAGAACCATTATTCACAAGCATACAAAACAAAAAATAGACTTAAAAGTATAAATTGTCGATTGATCAAGCGGTTCAACATTAGGTAAGTTGGACATATACGAGATAATACTTTCCTTTTAGATGGAGTGGTACGATTTAGAGGTGTAGTAATAAAAACTTAGAAATAAAAGATGAAGTGATCATGACATTCCTGTTTGTAGGGTCATTATTCATAGGCATAAGAAACAAAGACATAGACATAACAATATAAATTATTGATTGATCAAGCTGTTCCAATTAGGTAATCTTGGACGTGGACTAAATAAAATTCTTTTCTTTGAGGTTGTAATCATGAATGTAAACTACTTCAACAAAATATCCCTATAAAAATATAACTAAGATATTTTTCAATGTTCTAAGACAAGTTTCTAAGATAATTTAAATGTAATTTCATCCACTAGAGATTCTAGATAAAAGGATTCAAACAACTATAGCTTCAATCTGCATCTACTATATTGCTTTCCACTTTCCTGATCATATTGCTCATCAGGATCAAGTGCTCTTCAATGCTCTATAGGTCAAAAACATATAAGGAAAGCATAAGTACTTTTTATGAAAGATAAAATACACTCATGTTTTTATGAATTAATTTCAATTCTTATCGTATAGATATATGCATATACATTCATTGATTGCTTCGTGCATACATCTATATACTTTCATACATACATGCACATGCACACACTTACTTGCATATGCAATCTTATGCACATGCAAACACTACCATGCATGCATTCTCATTCTTACACATGCATGCTCATGCATTCATATTTATATGCATATATACATTTTTCATTCATATGCACACACTTATCTCTTATACACATGCATATGCATGCACACTTATGCACCTGCATTCATCATTCACAAACACTTTCTCATATGCATGCACTCATACACATGCATACTCACTTGCATATGTATACTCATGCACATGCTTCACACATACATTCATGCACATTTATATCTCACATCACTCATGCATACACACTCACATGCATGCTTTCTCACTCATACACATATGCACACATACATACACTTACCATGCATACATGCCTCATGCACATTCATACATTTATGCACATGCAATCTTATTCATTATCATGCATACATGCAACTATCTCATACATGCACTCCTCATATTTATACATGCATGCATACATACTCTCACATATACATGCTCACATGCATTCACTTATGCTCATGCATACTTACTCCTCATACTCATATGCATGCATACATACTCTCACATCTGCACTTTCATACCCCTCTCACATGCATGCATCATTCATACACATGTATTTATACACTCATACTCACATGGATACACACACACTCATACATTCCTTATTCACATACATTCATATTACATGCATTCATGCATAGTTACTAACATATACACATGCATTCATGCCTATGCATGTTCGCATATTCACTCATGCGTGCACTCTTCCATTTATATGCATTCATTCATGCATAAATGAACTCATAAATGCTTACATATGCTTAGACACTTATGCATATGTATGCACTCATATACTTATATGCATACACTCATGCATACATACACATGTATACATACACTTGCAAACATGCACATGTCTCTTTATAATTCATGCACACTCATTCATATATATGTACTCATGCACATACATGCTTGCACAAATTACGTACATCATGCATTTATGCTCACTTACACATACATGCACTCATGCACATGCATCATACATATGTAAAAATGCATTCATGCACCTCACACACACACACACACACTCTCTCTCTCTCTCTGGCTCCCTCTCTAGATGTGATCTTCATCTTCTATGGGATCAAAGCCCACCGCCTTCATGTGTCCTGATTCACGTATCTAGTCAATGAGCAACAACTAGAATAGAGGAGGTAGAAGCATCTCTCTCTCTCTCTCTTTCTCTCTCTCTCTTCCCCCCTCTAGACGTGATCTACATCTTCCATGTGATTAGAGCACAATTCCTTCATCTAACCTGATAGGTGTATCTAGTGAATGAGCAGTAGCTACAATAGAGGAGGAAAAAGCATCTCTCTCTTTCTCTATATCCCTCTCTCCAAGTGATCTCCATCTCCTATGTGATCAGATCCCAATGCCTTCATCTGTCGTAATCCATATATCTCATCGATGAGCAGCAACTAGAATAGAGGAGACAGAATCATCTCTCTCTCTCTCTCTCTCTCTCTCTTTCTCTCTCTCTCTCTTTTTCTCTCTCTATTGGATCATAGAGTAGCAACCTCAAAAGTCATAAGGAGGAGAGACGGAGAAGAAGGAGTAGTCGAAAGGCGAAGAGAGCAAGAGACAAATTACCTATAGAAAACACATTAGAAAAATCACAGACAACCGTATATATATATATATATATATATATATATATATATATATATATATATATATATATATATATATATATATATATATATATATATATATATATATATATATATATATATATATATATATATATATATATATATATATATATATATATATATATATATGTACACACACACACACACACACACACACACACACACATATATATATATATATATATATATATATATATATATATATATATACATATATATATATATATATATATATATATATATATATATATATATATATATATATATATATATATATATATATATATATATATATGGATGCATGCTCTCAGAACTCTCTCACTTAACTCACACTCAACTCAAGCATGCACCTTCTCATGCATCCACACACATAACCTAGTCTTCAAACAATTTACCATACACATTTCTATACTCACGTATGCACTTTTGTTTATTTTGTGTTTATTTTTCTTTAATTTTGATGTATCATATTTATTGAATTCAATATTTTAGGTTATATTGAGATCGAGTGTTGGAGATAGACGTCTGCGGAAGCACGCGAACAACACAAGGAAGAAGATGAAGCTTGGAGCACAACACACAAGACTGAATGTATTACTAGAGAATGTACAAAGATAAGTAGCCCATTAGGGCAATAGGCGTATATACAAGCCGTGGGAAAAAAACCTCCTAAGGAGGGAAAAAAGTGCCCCGGCGGTCCTAGAGTGTTCACACACATCACTACCTAAATATATCAACAAATCCCCCCTGGGAGTGATGCGGTGAACAAGGAGTTGGCACTCATGTATAAGGAAGTGCCAAGCTATGTGGAAATCACTCCACAAAAGGAAGTAAGCCCAAAGCTTTGAGGAAAGTTTCAAACTTCTCCCTAGGCAGAGCCTTCGTGAAAAGGTCTGCAATGTTCTCCTGCGTGGGCACATATGCCAAGATGATCTCCCCAGCAGAGAACCTCTCCCTGACATAGTGATAATGCACCTCAATGTGCTTAGTGCGAGCATGGAACACAGGGTTCCTCGCAACTGCCAATGCGCTCTGACTGTCAGTGAAGATGGTGGTGGCAGAAGACTGGCCAACACCCAAATCAGCCATAAGGCGTCTGAGCCACACACACTCAACAGTCGCTGTGAAGGCTGCCCTATACTCAGCCTCACAACTGGAAGTGGCCACAGTAGGCTGCTTCTTGCTCAACCAAGATATACATGAGCTACCAAGCATGAAGCAAAAACCACTGGTGGACACACGAGTGTGATAGCAACCAGGCCAATCTGAGTCAGAAAAAGCATGCAAATCTGGCGGTAGTGATCCCCCCTTGGGATAAAACAACCCAAGTAGCCGAGTACCACTCAAGTAGCGAAAGATGCGCTTAACCGCTTTCCAATGCGTGACTCCTGGGCAATGCATAAACCTGCTCATCTTTGAGACAGCAAACTGAATATCTGGCCGAGTAATGCATAAGTAAATCAAGCATCCAACAGCCTTCTGATAGAGAACAGCATCAAATGCATCTCCAGCATCATGAAGACTCAATCGTAAACATGTCTCCATAGGAGTGGCAATAGGCTTACAGTCTTCAAGGCCAAAACGCTGCAATAATGTGTCAATATATTTCGTTTGACACAAAGCCATTCCACCATCAACATGCATAAACTGAATGCCCAAATAGTGATGCAAATGCCCCAAATCAGACATCTCAAATGAGGCATGCAAATCAGCCTTAAACTCTCAATAGGACGAGTGAGCAACATGTCATCAACATAGACAACAATGAGCAGAAGCACATCATTAGCACGCTTAACATATAAGGTGCTTTCAGTAGGACTATTCTCAAAACCATGTGCAATCACATAGGCATGTATCTTCTCATACCAAGCACGTGGTGCTTGCTTTAAACCATATAATGCCTTCTTTAACCTGCAAACTTGGTTTTAATGCCCTTTTTGCACAAAGCCACGGGGCTGAAAAACATACACTTCTTCATGCAAGTCACCATTCAGAAATGCTATTTTAATTTCCAACTGATGTACATTCCAACCATGATGGGCTGCAAGTGCACAAATGCTGCGAACAGCAGTCATACGGCATGTAGGTGCAAAGGTCTCATCAAAATCAATGCCTCTTTCCTGTGCATAACCCTTTGCAACAAGCCTAGCCTTATACCTGTCAACTGTACCATCACGTTTACGCTTCAGCTTGTATACCCACTTAGTGCCAATGGCCTTCTTGCCAGGAGGCAGGTCACATAAAGACCATGTACCATTCTTCATTATAGCATCATATTCAGGTTGCATAGCAGCCATCCAATTTTCTGAATTTTGTGCTTCATCAAAAGAAATAGGCTCATTCTCATCACAGAGACTAGATGCAGCCATAGCATAGCAATCTGATGCAAAGGAGGCACTATGAGAGCCTGAACGAGTACGATATGACAAAGGTGCATCTAATTTGCTGTCACGCAAAGTCTGCACCAGCCATTTTGGCATAGTTTTTGCCTGCTCAATATCAGCTCTCTCATCAACAAGTGCATCATCTAAATCTGCATCAGAAATGGAATGATCTGCATCATCATATGAAACCTGCAAAGGTTGAGAAGTTGCCTCATTAGGACCAGCACTAGCCTGTCCACCTGTAAAAAGAGGCATCAAAGTATCATACATGTCTTTGGAGCTAACAGATGTCTCCTTAGTACATGAAAGTAATGGCTGAATAGCATCTTCCACAAAGACAACATCACGGCTAACCAGAATGCGTTTAGTCTGTGGATGATACAGACGATAGCCTTTACTTTCACAACTGTACCCAACAAAAATACATTTTACTGCCTTATCATCCAATTTTCTGCGATGTTGTTCAGGCACTAATGCATATGCCAAACAACCAAAAACACGCAGATGAGCAACAGATGGCTTGCGGTCATGCCAAGCCTCATATGGATTGATAGACTGCAACGCTTTAGTGGGACACCTGTTCAGTACATATGCTGCACACATGACAGCCTCAAGCCAGAAACTATGTGGTAAAGCCTGACTTTTGACCATGCACCTTGCCATCTCCATGAGTGACCTGTTCTTTCGTTCAGCAACTCCATTCTGTTGAGGTGTATACGGCACTGTACACTAGTGTTTTATCCCATGTTCAGCCAGAAATGCATTAAAATCTGAAGACATATATTCCCCCCCTCGATCAGAACAGAGGGTGCCCATTTTACATGCTGACAGATTTTCAACCAAAACCAAAAACTGTTTGAAGCACATGAACACTTCGGACTTTGCTTTGAGTGGATATACCCATGCATGCCTGGAAAAATCATCAATGAAAGTCACGAAGTAAAGATAATTTCCAAAAGAGGGTGTCTGCATAGGACCACAGACATCACTATGTACAAGCTGCAATTTCTGCGTAGCCCGAACTGAACCATCTTTTGGAAAGGAAGAACACTACATTTTGCCCAAAATACAGCCTTCACAAACATGTTTTCCAGGTGCCTCAAGTTTGGGCAAAGAGGACACCATTTCAGATTTCTACAGGCGTAACAAACTAGCAAAATTCAGATGACCAAATCGTGCATGCCAAAGCTTTGCATCTGACATAGCCTGAGAATCATGAACTGCACATGCCGAATCATTCACAGATCTTTCATAGTCTATGAGCTTATACAACCCACGACATAAAATGCCAGAAGCAATAATCACATCGCCATTTGAGAGATCATGGACTGTACACCTATCATCAACGAATTTCACAACCAAGCCAATCTTGGCTAATGCAGAAACTGATAACAGGTTCTTTTTGATCCCTGGCACAAATAAAGCATCTGACAAAGTGAAAGAACTACCATCAGCAGTAGTCAGAATGATCTTACCAACTCCCATAACAGGATAAGAGGAGTTATTGGCGCATGTGACAGTATTCCCTGTAGGGGCAGGCTCGAGTGAAGAGAAGAAACTACGCTGCGAGGTAATATGTTTGGTCGCCCCACTCTCAAAGTACGAAACATCTGAGTCTACTGCAGACATGCACTGATCATGAGAAGATGGGTCAAAACTGCAGACAGTAGTAAACGCCAATTCTTCTTCCTGCACAAGATTTGCAGACTCTGTTTTTGGTGTAGAGGCCTCTGCAACAACCATTCCAGCCTCTTTCTTCTTTGCCTCTTTAGCAGCCAGTTTTGGACAATTCTTTATAATATGATCATTTCCTTTACAGTACTTGCAGAACAATTTCTGCTTTTCTGATTTCTTTTCATCTTTATCTTGGTTCTTCGATTGTGAAGCATTTGCAGATTTCTGCTTACTAGTAGAAGAGCTCCATTTTCCTTTCCCCTTCTGACTAGCCAGGAAAGCTTGATCTGCAACACGCATAATGGACCTGTTCTGCCTGGACTGATCTTCTTGCAACAGAACAGAGACTAATTCCTCAAATGACAAGGCATTCGGATTGCCTTTCATCATCAACCGAAGAGTAGAGGCAAAACTCTGATATGAATCAGGAAGACCATTCAGAACGGTCTGCACAAGTGAGCTATCTGGTATAATCTCATCAGCAGAAATCAATTGTTCCTTCAGGTCTTTGATCTTTGTAAGAAAACTGTCCATAGAATCACCTTCATTCATGTGCTCACTCTCCAACTGTTTTCGGAGGTAAGCAACACGAGCCTCATTCCTAGCCTGGTACAAAGTGGTAAGTGTATCCCAAGCATCCTTTGCTGTTCTGCAAGAGCGAATGTGAGGAATAATGGCACGTTTGACAGACAAGGCTATCAATGCATGTGCCTGGGCATCTCTGCCATCCCAACGAATCTGCTCTGCACTAGGTGCAACAGAAACAGCAGCACGAATAGGAATTTGCGGAATATCATCTTCGACACCATCTTCATCAGCTCCAACACCTGTATTTGCAGTACCTATTGTTACAGGTGTAACAGGACGTCTTTCAACACCCTGCACAATGTTCCACAATCCTTTTGCAACCAATACATGTCGCATCATATAAGCCCATAATGGGTAGTTGGTACCATCCAACTTATCCTCAACAACCAACATACGGAATACATCACTGCTTTCAGCCATGGCCGGTGACTAACATACCTTGATGTAGAAAATTGACTGTATCTCAAAAAGTTGAACAGAACTGCCTCGACAAGTTCTGCTAGACCTGTAGCAGACTTCGAGACGCTTAAACTGGCGAACAGAAACTGGTATATACCTTTGGCACAAAAGGACGCAATAGCCTGCACAAGCACTGCGATAGTGCGTTCTGAGGCCGAAACGAGCTCACCCTAAGTATGCTCACCAAATTTCGTGCGAATCTGAGACTGCAAACGGAGGAGTGTCGACGGCGCCCTAGAAGAAGCGACGACCTGCTCTGATACCAATTGTTGGAGATAGACGTCTGCGGAAGCACGCGAACAGCACAAGGAAGAAGAAGAAGCTTGGAGCACAACACACAAGACTGAATGTATTACTAGAGAATGTACAAAGATAAGTAGCCCATTAGGGCAATAGGCGTATATACAAGCCGGGGGAAAAAAACCTCCTAAGGAGGGAAAAAAGTGCTCCGGCGGTCCTAGAGTGTTCACACACATCACTACCTAAATATATCAACATCGAGTATATGGATTATATTAATGTATATTCATATTAAATATTAAGGTTATGAGTGTGTCCACACACACAAATACACACACACATATACACACACACACACACACATATATATATATATATATATATATATATATATATATATATATATATATATATATATATATATATATATATATATATATATATATATATATATATATATATATATATATATATATATATATATATATATATATATATATTGTAGTCTCATAGTTAATATATAATTTTATGTTAATATAGGCTTACAAATATAAACATATTCTTATAATCCTATTCCTACTTAGAGGAACATAAAAATGTATACACAAAAATACATACATATTTCAAAAAACATGAGTACAATCGGGCAAGCAAACATAGGCATACAAGACTAGGAGCATATTTGGATATAAATACATACATACATATCCTCACATACACATGCAATGACACATGCATAGGCACATTACAATAACTCTTTCCTATGTATCAGATCATCAATGATCATGTATACACTTAGGCACATACTTAATCATAGCCATGCACACATAAAAAAAAACACATCTATGAAAGTTTAAATACACTTAAACAAATGATAGTCCTTACTGTTGATATATTTAGGTAGTGATGTGTGTGAACACATTAGGACCACCAGGGCACTTTTTTCCCTCTTTAGGAGGTTTTTTTTCCCTCGGCTTGTATATATGCCAATTGCGCTAATGGGCTACTTATCTTTGTACATTCTCTAGTAATACATTCAGTATTCTATGTTGTGCTCCAAGCTTCTTCTCCTTCCTCGTGTTGTTCGCGTGCTTCCGCAGACGTCTATCTCCAAAAATTGGTATCAGAGCAGGTCCTCGCTTCATCTAGGGTGCCGTCGACACTCCTCCGTTTGTAGTCTCAAAATCACACGAATTTTGGTGAGCATACTCAGCGTGTTTCCAAGCACACTATTGCAGTGCTTGTGCAGGCTATTTCATCTTTTTTTGCCAAAGGTATATACCAGTTTCTGTTCACCATTATAAGCATCTCGTAGTCTGCTACAGGTCTAGTGGAATTCGTCTAGGCAGTTCTGTTCAGCGTTTTGAGATATAGTGATTTTTTCTGCATCAGTGGCCATGGCTGAAAGCAGTGATGTATTTCATATGTTGGCTGTTGAGGATAAGCTGGAGGGTACCTTCTACCTCTTATGGGCTTATATGATGCGCCATGTGTTGGTTGCAAAAGGACTATGGAACATTGTACAAGGTATCGAAAAACATCCTATCACACTTGCAACTGTTACAACTGCAGGTACTGAAGCTGATGTAGAAGGTGTCGAAGACGATGATATTCTGCATATTCTAATTCATGCTGTGGTTTCTACTGCACCTACTGTAGAGCAAATTCACTGGGATGGCAGAGATGGCCAGGCACATGCATTGATAGCTTTATCTGTCAAACGTGTCATTATTCCTCACATTCCCTCTTGCAGAACAGTTAAGGATGCTTGGGACACACTTACCACATTATACCAAGCTAGGAATGAGGCTCGTGTTGCTTACCTCCGAAAACAGTTGAAGAGTGAGCAAATGAATGAAGATAATTCTATGGACAGTTTCCTAACGAAGATCAAAGACTTGAAAGAACACTTGATTTCTGCTGATGAGGTTATACCAGATAGCTCACTTTTGCAGACCGTTCTGAATGGTCTTCCTGATTCATATGAGAGTTTTGCTTCTACTCTTCAGCTGATGAGGAAAGGCAATCCAAATGCCTTATCATTTGAGGAGTTAGTCTTTGTTCTATTGCAGGAAGATCAGTCTAGGCAGAACAGGTCCATTATGCGAGTTGAAGATCAAGGTTTCCTGGCTAGTCAGAAGGGCAAGGAAAATGGAGCTCTTCAATTAGTAAGCAGAAATCTGCTAATTCTGCATATTCGAAGAAGGAAGATAAAGATGAGAAGAAATCAGAAAAGCAAAAACTGTTTTGTAAGTACTGCAAAGGGAATGATCATATCTTAAAGAACTATGCAAAACTGGTTGCTAAAGAGGCAAAGAAGAAAGACTGTGGAATGGTTGTTGCAGAGGCCTCTACACCAAAAACAGAGTCTGCTAATCTTGTGCAGGAAGAAGAATGGGCATTTACTATTGTCTGTAGTTTTGACCCATCTTCTCATGAGCAGTGCATGTGTGCAGTAGACTCAGAGGTTTGGTATTTTGATAGTGGGGCGACCAAACATATTACCTCGTAGCACAATTTCTTCTCTTCACTCGAGCCTTCCCCTACAAGGAATACTATTACATGTGCCAACAACTTCTCTTATCCTGTGATGGGATTTGGTAAGATCATTTGACTACTGCTGATGGTAGTTCTTTCACTTTGTCAGATGCTTTATTTGTGCGAAGGATCAAGAAGAACCTATTATTAGTTTTTCCATTAGCCAAGATTGGTTTGGTTGTGAAATTTGTTGATGATAGGTGTATAGATCATGATCTCTCAAATGGCGATATGATTATTACTTCTGGCATTTTATGTTGTGGGCTGTATAAGATCATAGACTATGAAAGATCTGTAAATGATTTGGCATGTGCAGTAAATGATTCTCAGGCTATGTCAGATGCAAAGCTTTGGCATGCATGCTTTGGTCATCTGAATTTCCCTAGTTTTCTATGCCTGCAGAAATCTGAAATGGTATCCTCTTTGCCCAAACTTGAGGCACCTTGAAAACATGTTTGTGAAGGCTGTATTTTGGGCAAAATGCAACGTTCGTCCTTTCCAAAAGATGGTTCAGTTCGGGCTACTCAGAAATTGCAGCTTCTACATAGTGATGTCTGTGGTCCTATGCAAACACCTTCTTTTGGGAATTATCTTTACTTCGTGACTTTCATTGATGATTTTTCCAGGCATGCATGGGTATATCCATTGAAGGCAAAGTCCGAAGTCTTCATGTGCTTCAAACAGTTTTTGGTTTTGGTTGAAAATCTGTCAGCATTTAAAATGGGAACCCTCTGTTCTGATCGAGAGGGGGAATATATGTCTTCTGATTTTAATGCATTTCTAACTGAATGTGGGATAAGACACTAGTGTACAGTGTCGTATACACCTCAATAGAATGGAGTTGCTGAACGAAAGAACATGTCACTCATGAAGATGGCGAGGTGTATGGTCAAGAGTCAGGCTTTACCACATAGTTTCTGGCTTGAGGCCATCATGTGTGCATCATATGTACTGAACAGGTGTCCCACTAAAGCGCTGCAGTCTATCACTCCATATGAGGCTTGGCATGATCGCAAGCCATCTGTTGCTCATTTGCATGTTTTTGGTTGTTTGGCATATGCATTAGTGCGTGAACAACATTGTAGAAAGTTGGATGATAAAGTAGTAAAATGTGTTTTTGTTGGATACAGTTTTGAAAGTAAAGGCTATCATCTATATCATCCAAACACTAAACGCATTCTAGTTAGCCGTGATGTTGTTTTTGTGGATGATACTATTCGGCCATTGGTTTCATGTACTAAGGAGACATCTGTTAGCTTCAAAGACATGTATGATACTTTGCTGCCTCTTTTTATAGGTGGACAGTCTAGTGCTGGTCCCAATGAGGCAACTTCTCAACCTTTGCAGGTTTCATGTGATGATGTAGATCATTCCATTTCTGATGCAGATTTACATGATGCACTAGTTGATGAGAGAGTTGATATTGAGCAAAAAAAATGAGCCAAAATGGCTGGTGCAAACTTTGCATGACATCAAATTAGATGCACCTCTGTCATATCATACTCATTCAGGCTCTCATAGTGCCTCTTTTGCATCAGATTGCTATGCTATCGCTGCATGTAGTCTCTATGATGAGAATGAGCCTGTTTCGTTTGATGAAGCATAAAATTGGATGGTTGCTATGCAATCTAAATATGATGCAATAATGAAGAATGGTACTTGGCCTTTATGTGACTTGCCTCCTGGCAAGAAGGCCATTGGCACTAAGTGGGTATACAAGCTGAAGCGTAAACCTGATGGTACAGTTGGCAGGTATAAGGGTAGGCTTGTTGCAAAGGGTTATGCACAGGAAAGAGGCATTGATTTTGATGAAACCTCTTCACCTACATGTCGTATGACTACTGTTCGGAGCATTTGTGCACTTTCAGCCCATCATGGTTGGAATGTGTTGGAGCAAGTCTATGACAAGCCTAAGTATTGGCTTGAGTCCCACAAACTCATAGAAAAAGCCTTAAAATGAAGACTATGTAAAGTTCACTTGTGAACTACCTCTTGTAACTTTTGAAGAGTTTACTTAATGTAAAAGTGAAAGAATCTTAAGTGGTTGAGTCCACTTGATCAAGAATGGAAAGAGGAGCCACAAATTCGTGATTTGTGGTAGGTAAAGAATCAAATCAATCATTGATTGATTGGAGAGTGATTGAGGGAAGTTAGCCTCCCAAACTCAACTATAAATAGATGGCAGTTTTAGTCGTGGTTAGAGAGACCTATGTGAAGACCTCCAAGAGCTGAGCTTTATGCCATATCAAGGTGTGATTACAAGGCACACATATGTATCAGTAAGTCATTGTATTGTACTAAGCAATATACTTTCGTTTTCATGATTATTTGAGTTCATCTTTCCATGTTCTTGTGAAGTGTACTAGTCACTGCCATTACTCTTAGTTTTTCTCAGTCAGCTTGCAGAGATGTTTTCTCTCAGCTTGGTGCATCATTTTCAGTGATTTAACTTGGTAAAGTTAGCTGTATAAGTCTACTATATGCTCAAAAGTTGCATGTCATTTGGATGTTGCAATGTTCAGTTATGTTCAGTTGAAGTCAACAGTGTCTGTGCATTTTCACTTCTCTCTCAGGTACCCTACTTTTTCACTCATCTTGTTAGAGGTGTTTCTTCGTGGTTACTTATCTAAATTCAGTGATTTAAAGCTTGTTGGATTCAACTTACTGTCTAGTATAACCATACAAATTTTCATAATCATTGAATTCCTACATTTGGAGTTATGTTGATTTTCGGCTCACTGTTCTCAAACTGTAGCAACCCGTGAAAATCGGGATGATGTCATCAGTTGTTAAAACTCATTCTCAGTGTGTGGTTCATTATTTTTGATGAGACTACTCTTGAAAGTTAGCTCTTTAAGTTACGTAGACTTCCCCAAGAGGAATTAAGCTAATTGCTGCTGTGCTCAGAGAATTATGTAAAACACTGGACATGTGTATGAACCAAGAATAGCAAGTTTTCACCTCTCAGCTAACTCCAACTTATCTGTTTTGATCTATCTTTTTGAGAGTGATCTTCCAAGGTACATAGGGTGTCTAATACATCCATTGGCAAGCTAAAAGGGCCCACCATATACTTCTGGAGTTCATTTGGCTGGTGTAGATCAAGGATTTTGCAACACCTCTTCATCTTCAAGCACATACCTATCCATCTCTTCACAGTGGTATCAGAGCAAGGTTGGACAACATGGGAGATGGATTTCCTTCATCAATTGACAAATTAGACAGAGCTAACTACTCAGCTTGGTCATTAAGAATGGAGGCCTATCTCCAAGGTAGAAGTTTATATGGTTATGTGGCTGGAGATGAAGTTATGCCAAGTTTCAGGAACAAAAGTCAACCAACACAAGAAGAGCAAGAAAGATTGAGCACATGGTGCTCCAAGGATGCACTTGCAAGGTCTTATCTCCTCAACTCTATCTCAGATTTTTTGTTGCCTCACATCAGAAGTTGTAAGACATCTCAGGAAGTGTGGGATGCACTTGAAGCTTTCTTTTCTTCAAGTACTAAAGCTAGGAAGCATCAACTATGGCTGGATTTCACAACTCTCAAGAAGGCTCCCAAACAAAATGTGACTGATTTTGTCACAAAGCTCAAGGACATAGCGGATCAGTTGGGAAGCATTGGAGAGGTAATAGATGAAGAGCAAATTGTAAGGCAGGTCATCAATGGCTTGAAGGCAGATGACAAGTGGGAAGTATTCACCACAACTATGGATTTGTACATGGACATGCATGTACCTGATTTCAACACACTCATTGGACGGATACACAAATAAAAGCAAGTCTAAAGATAACAAAGGAAAGGCAAAGAAAGTGGATGATGAAGCAGGTACATATCAAGCTAACTATGCAGGTAGAGGAAGACATGGCAGAGGTAGAGGAAGAGGAGGTAGACAAGGCAGGGGGAGATCCCAAGACTCCAACTCATGTTCTATTTGTGGACTAACTAATCATACAACTGAAAATTGCTTTAGGAATTCCAGGAATCAAAGAGGAAGAGGATACAATAGAGGAAGTTATGGCTATTCAAGAGGAAGGTTCAACAACTATCATGGCAACTACAACAACTACAATCATTCAAACTATCAAGGAGGCTACAAAGGAAGGAGAGACTACAATAACTACACAGAAGACTCAAACAAAGAGGATTCATTATTGATCATGAACATGGCTATGCCACAAGGTAAATCTAATGAGCATGTTTTCTACATAGACTCAGGTTGTTCAAATCATGTGGCAGGAAATGTGGCACTCCTATCAGATTTAGAAGATCCAAGGAATAAGCATGAGGTACGAACAGGAGATGATGCAAAACATCCTGTGGAGAAAATAGGCAATGTCAAAGCACCTGATGGAAACATCAACCTACTCAGTAAGGTACTCTATGTCCCTACCATTACAAAGAATTTGATAAGTGTTGGGCAGATAGTAGAGAAAGGGTTGCAAGTCGGGTTCACAAAAGCAGGAGCATTTGTTGAAGATCCAAGTCAAGGATTCAGAAGAATTGCGAAAGGTGAAAAGACAGGTAGATTGTTCACATTTGAATTACAGGACACTAGAAACATTGCTCTCTTTAATTATGGTAGTCAGACACTCACAGAATTGGAAGTATGGCACAAAAGGTTAGCACATATTGGTGAAAGGTCATTAAAGCAAATTTGCAGGGACCAAAGTGTACTTGGACTCCCTAATTTGTCAAAACAACATATGATTTATAAGTGTAGTGCGTGTCAATTTGGAAAGTCTCACAGGTTACCATTCATGAAGAAAGGTTATATGCATGGAGATCTCTTGGAGTTGGTTCATACAGATGTATGGGGACCTAGCAAGGAAGCTTCAATATCTCGATCAAGGTATTATGTTTCCTTTATTGATGATTGCAGCAGATGGACTATCCTATTCTTTATGAAACACAAAGATGAAGTTTTTTCATGTTTCAAAAGATATTTGGCTCTTGTGGAGAATCAAACAGGTAAATCACTAAAAAGGCTAAGGTCAGATGGAGGGGGAGAATACTTCTCCCATGAGTTTGATTCTTTTCTTCAAGAAAGAGGAATCAAAAGAGAGGTAACTACAAGGTACACTCCTTAGCAAAATGGAGTGGCAGAAAGAATGAATAGGACAATTGTTGAAGCTGCAAGGTCTATGTTAAATGAAAAGCATTTACCTAATTATTTATGGGTTGAGGTTGTATCTACAGCCACTTACTTGATTAACAGGTTGCCTTCAAAATCCCTTGATGGGATGACTACATATGAGGCTTGGAATGGAAGAAGACCAAGCTTAGATCATTGTAAAATTTTTGGATGTATTGCTTTTGCTCATGTTCCTTCACAGGCTAGAGGCAAGATGGATCCAAAGGCAGAAAGGTGTGTATTTATTGGATATGACAACAATCAAAAGGGCTACAGGTTATACAACCCTACCAACAAAGGATTCTTGGTAAGCAGAGATGTAGTTTTTGATGAGAACAATTCATGGTATGAAGATTCATGCAGGAAGGTCAATTTACCATATAATCTTGAAGAAGATTTTCCAAAGCTTGGTAGATAACAACCGAAGATTGAAGAACAAGACACCTCAGACGATGATGAAGAATCTCAGATGGAAAAGATCAAAGCATGGAAGTCGAAAGGTAAAGCAAAATTGTAGGAACTTGGACATGAGGCAGAATCATCACATCATGGCCCAAGAAGATCTATGAGGGAAAAGAAAAAACTAGAAAGGTATGGGTTTGACACCTCATTAGTAACTAAACACTCTATCTACATAGCACAGGATATAAACCAAGAGGAGCCATCATCATTTGAAGAGGCCAAAGCAAAATCAGAATGGAAGCATGCAATGAAGGAAGAGATTGAAGCACTTGAGGAAAACAACACTTGGGATTTGGTGCCCAAGACTTCATCCATGAAGGTAATAGGCTCAAGATGGGTCTATAAACTCAAGAAGAATTCTGATGGTTCAATTAACAGGTATAAGGCAAGGCTTGTAGTAAAAGGCTTTGCACAAACTCAGGGAATTGATTATGAGGAGACCTTCTCTCCTGTGGCAAAGATGCCTACTATTAGGGTTTTGCTTAGTATTGCCTCTTCCAAGAATTGGAAGATACTTCAACTAGATGTAAAGAATGCATTCTTGAATGGTTGGATAACAGAAGAGGTATATATGGCACAACCACCTGGTTTTGAGAACCAAGTTTATCCTGATTATTTGTGTAAACTTAACAAAGCATTGTATGGTCTCAAGCAAGCTCCAAGAGCTTGGAATTTCAGGCTTGTTTCATTCTTGCAGGACAAAGGCTTTCAACCAAGCAAGGCAGATCCTTCGCTCTTTATTAAAAAGAGTAATTTTTGAGGTCATCTACTTATGTGTATATGTAGATGATATTATATTGACAGGAAATGATGTAGATGGTATGAAGAAGATCAAAGATCAAATGAGAGAAGAGTTCAAGATAAGTGATTTGGGTTCACTTACCTACTTCCTAGGTTTGGAAGTTGTCTACAAAGATCATGGTTTGTTCCTCACTCAAAGGAAGTACATTAAGGACATGTTGGCAAAATTCAAGATGCAAGATTGTAAGATTGCAGGTACTCCAATGGAGGTCAATCACAAATTGAGATCACATGAAGGTGAACTCATAGAGGACATCACATCATATCAAAGTCTAGTGGGTAGTCTCAACTATGCCACATTAACAAGAGTAGATATATGTTACAGTGTGAGTGTGCTAAGTCAATTTATGCACACACCAAGGAAACCACATATGGATGCTGCCAAAAGGATTCTCAAGTATCTCAAAGGAACCATAAATGAAGGACGTTATTATCCTTATGTATCTGATTTAGGTTTGAAGCTGTTTTCTGATGCATATTGGGCTGGCTCCAAGGAAGATAGAAGGAGCACTTCAGGTTATCTTACCTTTGCAGGTTCAAAGCTTATTTCATGGTCATCCAAGAAGCAACCCACAATTGCTCTCTCTTCTACTGATGCTGAATATAGAGGTCTTGCCATAGCTACACAAGAAGCTATGTGGATGAAGACATTATTCAAAGATCTTGGATTGGAGTTTGGAACTCCAACTATTTTTGGTGACAATATGAGTTCTATTCATTTGGCTGCTAATCCTATTTTTCATTCAAGGACTAAACATATTGAAGTTCATTATCACTATGTACAAGAAAAGGTTCTAAGCAAAGAGATTCAAATATCATATGTGTCCACTCATCAACAATGTGCAGATATTCTAACCAAAGCATTGGATGGTACAAAGCTTTGCAAATTCAAGGCTATGATTAGTTTGCAGGTAATCTTGGAACATTGAAGACCTCAAGCATACTTGGCTTGAGGGGGAGCTGTTGGAGCAAGTCTATGACAAACCTAAGTATTGGCTTGAGTCCCACAAAGTCATAGAAAAAGCCTTAAAATGAAGACTATGTAAAGTTCACTTCTGAACTACCTCTTGTAACTTTTGAAGAGTTTACTTAATGTAAAAGTGAAAGAATCTTAAGTGGTTGAGTCCACTTGATCAAGAATGGAAAGAGGAGCCACGAATTCGTGATTTGTGGTAGGTAGAGAATCAAATCAATCATTGATTGATTGGAGAGTGATTGAGGGAAGTTAGCCTCCCAAACTCAACTATAAATAGATGGCAGTTTTAGTCGTGGTTAGAGAGACCTATGTGAAGACCTCCAAGCTATATGCCATATCAAGGTGTGATTACAAGGCACGCATATGTATCAGTAAGTCATTGTATTGTACAAGCAATATACTTTCATTTTCATGATTATTTGAGTTCATCTTTCCATGTTCTTGTGAAGTGTACTACTCACTACAATTACTCTCAGTTTTTCTTAGTGACCTTGCAGAGATGTTTTCTCTGAGCTTGGTGCATCATTTTCAGTGATTTTACTTGGCAAAGTTAGCTCTAAACGTCTACTATATGCTCAAAAATTTTCATGTCATTTGAATGTTGCAATCTTCAGTTATGTTCAGTTGAAGTCAACAGTGTCTGTGCATTTTCACTTCTCTGTCAGGTACCCGACTTTTTCACTCATCTTGTCAGAGGTGTTTCTCAGTGGTTACTTATCCAACTTCAGTGGTTTAAAGCTTGTTGGATTCAGCTTACTGTCTAGTATAACCATACACATTTTCATAATCATTGGATTCCTACATTTTGAGTTATGTTGATTTTTCTGCTCACTAGTCTCAAACTATAGCAGCCCATGAAAATTGGGATGATGTCATGAGTTGTTAAAACTCATTCTCAGTGTGTAGTTCATTATTTTTGATGAGACTACTCTTGAAAGTTAGCTCTTTAAGTTTCCTAGACTTCCCCAAGAGGAATTAAGCAATTGCTGCTGTGCTCAGAGAATTATGTAAAACACTGGACAGGTGTATGAACCAAGAATAGCAAGTTTTCACCTCTGAGCTAACTCCAACTTATCTGTTTTGATCTATCTTGTTGAGAGTGATCTTCCAAGGTACATAGGGTGTCTAATACATCCATTGGCAAGCTAAAAGGGACCACCATATACTTCTGGAGTTCATTTGGCTGGTGTAGATCAAGGATTTTGCAACACCTCTTCATCTTCAAGCACATACCTATCCATCTCTTCATAGAATGTACATCAGTTGGACATTAAAACTGCAATTTTGAATGGTGACTTGCATGAAGAAGTGTATGTTTTTCAGCCTCCTGGCTTTGTGCAGAAAGGGCATGAAAACCAGGTGTGCAGGTTAAAGAAGGCATTATATGGTTTAAAGCAAGCACCACGTGCTTGGTATGAGAAGATACATGCCTATTTGATTGCACATGGTTTTGAGAAGAATTCAACTGAAAGCACCTTATATGTTAAGCGTGCTAATGATGTGCTTCTGATCATTGTTGTCTATGTTGATGACATGCTGCTCACTGTTCCTATTGAGAAGCATATTGCTGATTTTAAGGCTGATTTGCATGCCTCATTTGAGATGTCTGATTTGGGGCATGTGCATCACTATTTGGGCATTCAGTTTATGCAAGTTGATGGTGGAATGGCTTTGTGTCAAACAAAATATATTGACATAGTATTGCAGCGTTTTGGCCTTGAAGACTGTAAGCCTATTGCCACTCCTATGGAGACAGGTTTGCGATTCAGTCTTCATGATGCTGGAGATGCATTTGATGTTGTTCTCTATCAACAGGCTATTGGATGCTTGATTTACTTATGCATTACTCAGCCAGATATTCAGTTTGTTGTCTCATAGATGGGCAGATTCATGCATTGCCCAAGATTCAAGCATTGGCATGCGGTTAAGTGCATCTTTCACTACTTGAGTGGTACTCGGCTACTTGGGTTGTTTTATCCCAAGGGGGGATCACTACCGCCAGATTTCCAAACTTTTTCTGACTCTGATTGGGTTGGTTGCTATGACACTCATGTGTCCACTAGTGGCTTTTGCTTCATGTTGGTAGCTCATGTATATCTTGGTTGAGCAAGAAGCAGCCTACTCTGGCCACTTCCAGTTGTGAGGCTGAGTATAGGGCAGCTTTCACAGCTATTGTTGAGTGTGTGTGGCTTAGATGCCTTATGGCTGATTTGGGTGTTGGTCTGTCGTCTACCACCACCATCTTCATTGACAGTTAGAGCGCATTGGCAATTGTGAGGAACCCTGTGTTCCATGCTCGCACTAAGCACATTGAGGTGCATTATCATTATGTCATGGAGAGGTTCTCTGCTGGGGAGATCAGCTCGGCATATGTGCCCATGCACGAGAACATTGCAGACCTTTTCATGAAGGCTCTATCTAGGGAGAAGTTTGAAGCTTTCCGCAATGCTTTGGGCTTACTTCCTTTTGTGGAGTGATTTCCACATAGCTTGGCACTTCTTTATACATGAGTGCCAGCTCCTTGTTCACGACATCAGTCCCAGGGGGGATTTGTTGATATATTTAGGTAGTGATGTGTGTGAACACACTAGGACCATCGGGGTACTTTTTTCCCTCTTTAGGAGATTTTTTTTCCCTGGGTTGTGTGTACTCCTAGTGCCCTAATGGGCTACTTATCTTTGTACATTCTCTACTAATACATTCAGTATTGTGTGTTGTGCTCCAAGCTTCTTCTTCTTCCTCGTGCTGTTTGCATGCTTCTGCAGACGCCTATCTCCAACACTTACAATATCATAGAGTACCCTACACACAAACAGTTAGGCACATAGTGTATTCATATACTTATTTTGGGGTTTATATAAAGGATTCAATTAAACATAAAGGTTCACATGGAGATATTTGACAACGGAGATCTTCATTATTTGCTAGCTCTAGTTACTAGGGAGAGATTAGTCAATTCATCACATCATATCAAAAGTGTTTTTGAGAGTTTAGAGATAACCATTATGCAAGGAAAATTTCTAATTTTTGTGTACGTCGATCGGAGTGGTGAAATCCTTTGAATACCCATCCCATTAAAACCTACACATCATTCTGATGGGCTAACATGCAAATCAAGTCAAGAATTATACACGAGTATCAAATAGTCATGGATAGATGCTAATCACTTTTGAAAATGACAAATAAATATATATGTATTCCATGCCAAGTTATGAAATAAATAGATAGAAGCTTCACTACATTTTTTTAAGTTTTCATTTTCTACAATCAGACAAGCAATCATATGGATAATAATTGGCTTCATAACTTTTTCGTTCATTGAGCCTCTTTAGTTCTAGCAGCTTATCTTACGCACTAGCATATACTAAGCTCTACAAACTCAGTTTGTAGAATTGTACTTTGTTTCCCCCATTTATTTCTTATCGTTCGACTCTCCATCAGATCTTATGTTTTTCTTTAATTTTTATTTTATTTTCCTTTTTCTTTTCTTTAGCTCTTCATCTCAGCTTATATCTTTTTTTTTTTTCATAAGTCGGTCTATGGTAAAATCAAGTGCAACTCATGGGCTTGTCTGTCTGGCCAAGTTTATTCAACCTATTTGCCAACTTGACATAGTGCACCACACAATGTGAGTTGTATACGAAATCGACATCAGGTCATGGCTCTAACTACCTAGCTAGAGGTACTTCACCCACCTACCAACCTACATAGATACATGAAAACATATAGGTCAGGCCTATGACAAAATTAGCATCAACTCATGGCCTTGACCACCTAGTCAAGGTTGTTCCACCCGCCTACTAGCCCATCGCAATGCACTAACAACAAGTGCACATACATATATTTCTAACTTGAGTATAAAGTTTTTCTTAAATTATAATCTATCTGGAGGTAGAATAATGTAGGAAATGAATAGTAGGATTCAAAGAATCCCACTCACTAAGTATTCAGAACTAGTGGCATATGCATGTACTTATTTTAAGTTTGCTATCGTATCCAAAGTTTTTACTCCCGAAAATTTATAGTCTTCTAATTGAATCTATTCATATAAATTCTAGTCTTCAATACCTCATACGACATCATAATCAATGTTTGCTATCTTGATCCTATTTATTTTTCTTAAATTTGTACAAACCTCTAGATATTTAGTACATACAAAATGCAATGCATATGCTCATTCATATATATTTACATACATACATACATATATATATATATATATATATATATATGTATATATATATATATATATATATATATATATATATATATATATATATATATATATATATATATATATATATATATATATATGTGTGTGTGTGTGTGTGTGTACACACACACACACATTTTACTACTTTATCATCCGATTTCATGCAATGTTGTTCAGGCACTAATGCAATTGCGACACAAACAAAAACACATAGATGAGATAAAAATGGCTTGCAACCATGCCAAGCCTCATATGGAGTGATAGACTATAGTGCTTTAGTACTATGTGGTAAAAGCCTGACTCTTCACCATACACCTTGCCATCTCCATGAGTGATCTGTTATTCCATTTAGCAACTCCAATTTGTTGAGGTGTATACGGAACTATAAATTGATGTTTTATCCCACGTTCAACCAAAAATGCATTAAAGTCAGAAGGCATATATTCCCCCCCTCGATCAAAATGGAGTGTGTCCATTTTTCATGCTGATAGATGTTTAGCCAAAACCAAAAACTGTTTGAAGCACATGAACACTTTTGGCTTTTCTTTCAATGGATATACCCATGCATGCCCGGAAAAATCATCAATAAAAGTCACGAAGTAAAGATAGTTTCCAAAAGAGGGTATCTGCATAGTTCCACAAACATTACTATGAACAAGCTATAATTTTTTAGTAGCTCCAACTGAACCATGGTTTGGAAAGGAGGAACGCTACATTTTTCCCAAAATACAGCCTTCACATACATGTTTTCCAGGTGCCTCAAGTTTGAGCAAAATTCAAATGAACAAAGCATGCATGTCAAAGCTTTGAATATGACATAGCTTGAGAATCATGTACTACACATGTTGAATCATTCATAGATTTTTCATAGTCTATGAGCTTAGATAGCCCACGACATAAAATGCTAGAAGCAATAATCATGTCGCCCTTTGACAAATCATGAACTGTACATCTATCATCAACAAATTTCACAACCAAACCAATGTTGACTAATTTAGAAATTGATAGCAGATTTCTCTTGATCCTTGGCACAAATAAAGCATCCAACAAAGTGAAATAACTACCATCAGTAGTAATGAGAATGATCTTACTTACTCCCATGATAGGATAAGAGGAGTTCTTGGTGCATGTGATAGGATTCCCTAGTTGGGTAGGCTTGAGTGAAGTGAAGAAACTATGCTGCATGGTAATATGTTTGATTGCCCCACTATCAAAGTACGAAACATCATAGTCAACTACAGACACACACATTTCAAGAGAAGATGGGCCAAAACTACAAACAATAGTAAAGGCCCATTCTTTATTCTTTTTTGGTGTAGAGGCCTTTGCAACAACCATTCTAGCCTCTTTTCCCTTTGCCTCTTTTGCAGCTAGCTTTCGACAGTTCTTTATGACATGATTATTTCCTTTACAATACTTACAAAAGAAGTTCTGCTTTTTTGATTTCTTCTCATCTTTGTCTTTCTTCTTCAAATGTGCAACATTTGCAAATTTTTGCTTACTAGTAGATGAGCTCCATTTACCTTTGCCCTTCTAACTAGCCAGGAAAGCTTGATCTACAACAAGCATAATCGACCTATTTTGCCTAGACTGATCTTCTTGCAATAGAACTGAGACTAACTCCTCAGATGAAAAGGAATTTGGATTGCCTTTCATCATCAAATGAAGAGTAGAAGCCAAAATGTGATATGAATCAAGAAGACATTCAAAACGGTCTAGACAAATGAGCCATCCAATATAACTTCATCAGTAGAAAAATTGTTCCATCAATTCTTTGATCTTTGTTAGAAAAGTATCCATAGAATCACCTTCATCGATATGCTCACTCTCTAACTATTTTTGAAGGTAAGCAGCACGAGCCTCATTCCTAGCTTGGTAAAATGTAGTAAGTGTATCCCAAGCATCTGTAGCTATTCTACAAGAGAGAATATGAGGAATAATAACAGACAAGGCTATCAATGCATGTGCATGACCATCTCTGCCATCCAAATGAATTTTCTCTACACTAGGTGCAACAAAAACTAGATCACCAATAGGAATCTAAAGAATCTTAGCATCTTCAATGCCATTTGCATCAGCTTCAATACCAATATTTGCATGTGTAATAGGATGTTTTTCAACACCTTGCATAATGTTCCACAATCCTTATGTAACTAATACATGTCACATCATATAAGCACACAATGGGTAATTGGTACCTGTTGAGCCCATAAAAGTCATGTTGGTCAAAGTCAACTGTAGTCAAAGTCAAAAGGTCAAAGTCAACAAGTCAAATTCAACAAGGTCAAGGTCAAAGTCAATAGGTGCAAAGTCAAAGTGCTAAAGTGCAGGTGTCAAAGTGCACAGGTAGTGCATAGTTAATGGTCCACCAAGGGTAAATTGGAGAAAGTGGGTTGCAGGTTGCAGAGGTATTTTCTCTAATTTCCCTAAGGTTCAAAGTGTTTTTTAAAGTGTTTTGGAAGGTTCAGGTGAACCCCCTCTTCTGTGCAAAAATGAAGACTTAAAAGGAAAACGTGAAGGTATGTGAAGCGGCAACGTACGCACAGGTGAAAGTATGGCCCCCCCATTAAAATTTTTGGTTTTAGTCTAAAGTCACTACACAACAAAACAGTGAGTCGTTGGCTGTCACTTGTGAAGACAATCTTGGGACATCAAAGTGAGCACCAAGATACCATTGCAGTTAGGAGCGTACGTGATCGACACACTCAAATCAAGGCAAGGACCATTCTTGGAGCAATCTTAGAGTAAGCAAGAGAGGCATAGTCTAAGTGAAGCAAGAAAGAGAAGTGCAAGAGTCAGGAGTGTGTGACGCAGAGAACTGGAAGTGAAGGAGTGCATGGAGAGTGACTAAGGGATTGTGCAGAGAGTGCTAAGCTAGTCCCCCAAGGATCTCAAGGTCTCTTTGCAGTGTGTGCGTGCCGACAGAAGGTATTCATTCCTCCCCCTTAGTGGAAGCTTGGTGCAAGGTGTGCACAAGGATAAGCTTGAAGCAGGTGGAGGTCTGGTGTAGAGGAGGCCGGCGGCAAGAAGACTTTGGGATATTGGGGTATTTTGTAATTGAGCACTCTGTGTGATTGATTGTGCACAGAAGTATTGGCTTGTATTTTTCTCCAAACATTATAATTGTCTTACTGTAATCAATCGGCAGAAGCTTCCAAGGTGTATTTCCTCTTCTGGTCTTTTCCTTTTCTCCTACAAACCCTCAAACTCCTTCTTGTCTAAGAATCCCCCAACAAAATTTGGCACGCCCGGTGGGACTTCCAAGGAGATTTGAGCTTAGGAGAAACCAAGTGCAAAGTATAGCGGAGGTCACGTGTCTACAGTGCTACTTCATCAAACAAAAGGTAAATATTCTTATCAAGTGTCTCATATTAAGTGGGCTATGAGCTGCTCATGACCGCAACCCGGTCCCAAACATTGAGGGTCACCTGCAAGTAGACAAGAAGGAAGGTTGTTAGAAGGTCCTCAAGTCCACTCTCTTCAACCTCATTAGTAAAGAGCATGGCGGGTCAGGTAGACTTGGAAACTTTACTCTCTAGATTAAATATAAAGTTTCCTTCTTTCAAAGGCCTAGCTCAGGAGGATCGGGATGAACACATTAGAAGGTTTTTTGCACTATGTAAGACTAGAGGCCTAATGGGTAGGGAGGATGCCTTTTTGATTCTCTTCCACATTAGAGGGATTAGCAGATAAGTGGTTCAGCTAGTTTGCTGAAAACCATTTTACCACTTGGGATGTGATGAAAGATGCATTTAAAAATCAGTTCTAGCATGGCAACACTGCGGAGATTATCATAGAAGAACTAGAAAATTTGAGATTGGGTCCAGGAGAAAAGTTCCCAGAGTCTGTGACTAGGGCCAAAGCACTAATGGCTAAATTGCCAGATCCACCACACGATTTTTTTGTTAAGAAGTGGTTAGCTAAGCCCCTACAAGTGGCCACCCAATGCAAAATAAAGGAATTAGTGTTACCTACAGCCTCCATAGAGGAGTTCATCAGCACAACCACATGGTTGGAGTAGATAAGGCACCAGTATGGAGCAACTTCTTCCCAACCCACATATGGTACAAAAATGGAGGATCTAGTGATCCAGCTAAGGAAGGAGCTGGAGGGCTTGAAGAGGAATAAGCCCTACAAAGAGGAGGAGACTGCTGTTGCTCAGTTGAGGAGGGAGATTGAAGCACTAAAGCTCCAAAAGGAGGAGGAGGCCCAAGCAGAGGAATTGGCTCAGCTGCAACAGGAGCTGCAGGAACTCAAAGGGAGTGGCATCAAGAGTGGACTTTGGTGTTCCATGTGCAACAAGCAAGGACATATAGTAAGTGAATGTCCTCTGTTAAATGTGACTTGCCAATTATGCAGGAAAGTTGGTCATGAGGCCCATGAATGCCAATCAAGGGGAATGCCTGCAACAACATACTTGACACAAGGAGGACCTCTACCACCAGCAAATGTGATGGCAGCTGCACCCAATCAAGGTAACCCTTATAACCCTAGACAGAGGGATAATTTTGGAAATAGGCCTAGAAGGCCAATTATTTGTTTCAGATGTGGAAACTGTGGGCACTATCAAAGTAGGTGCACTCTCCCAGAAAATGCTCCTCCTTGCACAAAGTGCCCAGAGGCCAGAGACCACTATACAAATTGTTGTCCTAAGAATCAAGCCTCTTCATCCGAGCCCCATATTCAAATGATTTCTGTACACAAAGAAGAAGTGTTAGATCAGGTCAATGTGCCATCTCCATCTACCAGGGTGGTGCATTTAGAAGAAATCGAATCTTTTACAGTGCAGACAAGAAGCAACGGGAAGGCTCCAGTGGAAATAGGTCAAGAATCAATGATTAATGGATTAAACAGAGACAAAGATGTGTCTGAAGACAAAGCCACCACATATGCAGACACAAGGCAAAAAGAAAATTTCATAGGTACCAGTGATGCCATTGGACATGCGTTCACCAGGGCTCATGAGGAGTTTGATAAGTCAAATGGAGCCCAAGCTCTTAAGGAATGAGAAGCTTCTAGGCTACTCAAGTCCATGAAAAAGGAGGTTAGTATTTTTTATTTAATAAAGATGGATGGGAAGTTCAGGTCAGAACTCTTGCAGATAATTGATGAAATGTCCACAACAAGTTTAGTGGCAAAGGCTGCTGTTATGCATAAAGATAAAGGTTTAGAGGAAGCACCCCTCAGAGATTACAAGAGCCCTCGGCTAACAGTCTCTGTTAAAGGTCATGAGTTTCAAGGAGTTATTGTGGATGGTGGTTCTGGCATTAACTTGATGCCTGAATATACCATGAAAAAGATTGGACTATACCCTTCACGACCTGCCAACTTCACTGTAACAATGGCAGACCAAAGCATAGTAAGGCCTATGGGTGTGGTTCCTAGAGTTCCAGTCAAAATACAAGGTACCATCTTTAACTTGGACTTTGTTGTTTTAAGGCTGCCACAGGTAGAAGGAAGTTTCCCCCTGTTAATTGGGAGACCTTGGTTAAGGCATGCCAATGTGTTGCATGATTGGGGCAAGGACACAATGTGGGTAAAGCAGGAGGGAAAAGAGTTGCAGCAGATAATTTTAGAAGAAGGACCAGACAATCCGAGTATGATGCAGACAATTGGTATTTGTATGGAAGAAGAAGTGGTGGATAACCCAGAAGAAGATCTATTTGAAGGAGCAGATTTATATGAAGATGAAAACATGTTGGCTTGGCTCCATGCAGAAGACCCATCTTCCTGCTATGGAATTTTCCCAAACTCAAGTAGAGAAGAAGCATATGAAGAAAAAGAGGAAATCACTCAAGTTGAAACAGTCTCAGTCAAAGGCCATCGAAAAGAGAAGAAAAGCAAAGTCCTTAAGTGCAGCCGTGATGAAGATGCTTCAAATCATATGTCAATCGCCACTGTTTTATGGATCCTGGTATGGATATCATCTATTGTGTCAATTTTTAGGATAGTAAGTGCAAGGATTTACAATGACATGGACTGAGTACTTGCAAGTCTTTGGAAACAAAAGATGCAATATGGAGGAGATAATATTGTACTGAAGGATTTAAGGTGGGTCTATCAAAGCGTCAGCATGCCCAAAAAGAAGATAAAACAAATGAAGTGCAACACAATTGAAGGTTATGGAGGAGTTTTTCGGGGTCAACATATAAAGATCATGGCTAAAGGCCTATCATCAAGCCACATGAAGAATTATGGATCACCTGGAACCTGCAAAATTTATCCAGGTTGTACATAGTCTTTTCTCGTCATTTTTACTTTATTTTTAGTAGTTTTCTTTATCCATTTCATGCTTGTTTCTTGAGTTTTTAGCAAATGTAGCAGCCATTTCCTCAACTTTGCAAAAGTACAATTTTTGGAATTTTTAGGAATTTTTTCAGAATTTTTCAAGCATTTTTTAGAATTTTTTCTAGCACTTTTCTCCTTTTCACGTGTCTTTTTCTTCCCACATTTGGGGAATAAAGGAAGCTCTCTGTGGTTTTTGAGTGAAGAAACTGGCCCAACACTCAAGGAAATTTTTTCAAAATTTTCTGAAGATTTTTTGGATTTTTTTTACAATTGTTTTGGATTTTTAATGTATTTTTCTTTGGTTTTTATATTAAATAAAAATAAAAAAAAAGGGCCCCGAGGGCGTTTTCTTTTTCTGCAAAAAAAAAGAAAAAAAAAAATCCCCCCCCCCCCTCCCCCCCCCCCTTCCCCTCCCCCCCTTCCCTCCCCCCCCCTCCCCCTCTCCCCCCCCCCCCCCCCCCCCCCCATTCTGACAGTCCCCCCCCCCCCCCGGTCCCGTTCTGACAGCCCCCCCCCCCCCCCCTTCCCCTCCCCCCCCCCCCGGTCCCCTTCTGACAGGCCCCCCCCCTTCCCCTCCCCCCCCCCCCCCCCCGGTTCTGACACCCCCCCCCCCCCCCGTTCTCACAGCCCCCCTCCCCCCCACCGACCTTTTATTTTTTTATTTTATTTTATTATTTATTTTATTTTCTTTTTATTATTTTTGTCTGAGCGTTGAATATATATATATATATATATATATATATATATATATATATATATATATATATATATATATATATATATATATATATATATATATATATATATATATATATATATATATATATATATATATATATATATATAATTTTTATTCTATATGTTTTTTACTTTTTATGGCTCAAAGCTTTTGGCTTTGGATTGTGCCTCAGATCGCCGTTTTTTGCAAAAATGGAGTCATTTTCATGTTTTTTGGCACCTCTGGACTCAGTTTTTGACTTTATTTTTCCACATTCCTACTTTTTCTCTAACTTTTGGTCCAAAGCAACATGTTTTGCCCACAATTACTACATGTTTTTATTTCACCACATCGGGCACATTGTCTATTATCACCTCCTCTCACCATATGTTTCAATATTTCACATATGCTTCTCTGTAGCTCTCATCTTTGCTCATTTTTCCCCTCTCCAGACCCCATATTCCTTCTCCCAATCCCTCCCTTTACCCAGCTACCCAACCACATCCTTAACCCTCCCGACCCTATCCCTCTCAGCCCTATCAGCCTCCCTTCCCCTTCCTTTCTAGCCTCCCATTGCCCCCCTTTTTGCTTTTCCATAACAAAATCCCACTTCTGGTTCTTTTCTGGTGCTTGTTCTGGTGGAATAGGTTGCTGCTCAGATGTCCTATTCCAGTTTTTGCAGCTCTATTTTCATGGTGTCTATTATGCTCCGAGTTTTGGCTATAGCTCTCCCGGACGGAGAGCACATTAGGTGGTGGGCAACTGTTGAGCCCATAAAAGTCATGTTGGTCAAAGTCAACTGTAGTCAAAGTCAAAAGGTTAAAGTCAACTAGTCAAAGTCAACAAGGTCAAGGTCAAAGTCAACAGGTGCAAAGTCAAAGTGCTAAAGTGCAGGTGTCAAAGTGCACAGGTAGTGCACAGTTAATGGTTCACCAAGGGTAAATTGGAGAAAGTGGGTTGCAGGTTGCAAAGGTGTTTTCTCTAATTTCCCTAAGGTTCAAAGTGTTTTTTAAAGTGTTTTGGAAGGTTCAGGAACCCCCTCTTATGTGCAAAAATGAAGACTTAAAAGGAAAATGTGAAGTGTGTGAAGCGGCAACGTACGCATAGGTGAAAGTATGGCCCCCCCATTAAAATTTTTGGTTTTAGTCTAAAGTCACTACAGGACAAAACAGTGAGTCGTTGGCTGCCACTTGTGAACACAATCTTGGGACATCATAGTGGGCACCAAGATACCATTGCAGTTAGGAGCGTACGTGATCAACACACTCAAATCAAGGCAAGGACCATTCTTGGAGCAATCTTCGAGTAAGCAAGAGAGGCATAGTCTAAGTGAAGCAAGAAAGAGAAGTGCAAGAGTCACCAGTGTGCGACGTAGAGAACTGGAAGTGAAGGAGTGCATGGAGAGTGACTAAGGGATTGTGCAGAGAGTGCTAAGCTAGTCCCCCAAGGATCTCAAGGTCTCTTTGCAGTGTGCGCGTGCCGACAGAAGGTATTCATTCTTTCCCCTTAGTGGAAGCTTGGTACAAGGTGTGCACAAGGATAAGCTTGAAGCAGGTGGAGGTCTGGTGCAGAGGAGGCCGGCGGCAAGAAGACTTTGGGATATTGGGGTATTTTGTAATTGATCACTCTGTGTGATTGTGCACAGAAGTATTGGCTTGTATTTTGCTACAAACATTGTAATTGTCTTATTGTAATCAATCGGCAAAAGCTTCCAAGGTGTATTTCCTCTTCTGGTCTTTTCCTTTTCTCCTACAAACCCTCAAACTCCTCCTTGTCTAAGAATCCCCCAACGGTACCATCCAATATATCCTCCATAGCCAACATAGGAAATACATCACTACTTTCAACCATGGCCACTGACTAAAATACCTTGATGAAAAAATGAATGTATCTGGAAAAGTTGAACAGAACTAGCCTAACGAGTTCTACTAAACCTATAGCAGACTTCAAGACGCTTACATTGGAAAACCAAATTGTGTATATATCTTTTGCACAAAAAGACAAAATAGCCTCCAGAAGCACTGCAATAGTACATTCAGAGGCCAAAACACGATTAGATAGTGATTTCAATACCACAAAGAAAAGCAGTTTTGATCTCCTAATCACCTTGAGTATGCTCACCAAATTTCATGCGACTTTGAGACTATGAATAGAGGGATGCCCTACATGAAGCGACAACTTGGTCTCATAGCGATTGTTAGAGTAAGATGTCCTAGAAGCAGGCAAACAACACAAGGAGGAAAAAGAAGCTTGGAGCACAAGACACAATACTGAATGTATTACCACTAGAATGTACAACAATAAGTAACCCATTAGGGCTATATGTGTAGATACAAGCCGGGGGAAAAAAACCTCCTAAAGAGAGAAAAAAGTGCCCTGGCATTCCTAGCCTGTTCACACACATCACTACCTAGATATATCAACAATCACACAACATAGAATATAATATCTATTGCAACATAACAGAGCTAAGGCATTTGGGACATTTTTGCCAAAGATAAAAGGGTTACCACTCATAGAAATGGATAAAAAATGTGACTATTTCCTTCCCTTCGGAATGAAGAGCAAATTCATTCTCCTCAGTCATTACTATCTAGTCCATCATATTGATCAAGAAAGAATTGTGTGAAATTTCAACTGAACTTGAGTTTCAAATGATGGAAATCACATCAGGTTTACAAAATAAGAATAATGCGCATTTATAAAACATGATCTGTGTCGTAGGAATAGAAAAAACAAATTTAGATTTTCCAACCCACATTCTCATGGAATTGTATACATGTCAAAATTTGGTTAGAGTCTTCCCTAGCTATATGATAAATAAGCATCAGATATGAAAAATTAAAAAAAACCATATATATGGGGCTGGACATTCCATGGCCGTCAAAACATTTGCAAGAGTCATTAAATCAAATGATGGAAAATTACGTTTTTTCAGGAATAGTCCCTTCAAAAGAAAAAAAATCCGAAGGTACTAGATTAAAGGCCAATTTAACCTACTGTTGATTCGCGAGAAATTTGCGATTTTTTCTAAGTATATCGAAGTGTATGTGACGCTCAATAGATACAAAAATTACATCATTTTCATAGTCCATTATCATGCTATGTTCAAACCTTTACGAATGTTGTACATTCGATGACCAAGACTGGAAATGACATGGCCCTCTTGTTGAGCACCTTTTAGTGATAAAATGACATATAAAATCACATTTGTTTCTTTCGAAATGTTCTTACATCTTCTAGTTTAAATTTTGAGGTACAAATATTCAAATAAACTCTTTAATGCATATACTTTTCTCTCTATGAATAACAAATTAGCACTTGTGCATAAAGATAAATTATGAAGTAAAATTCCAAAAAACTCTGAGCTTTGGATATGATTCATATGCATTACTTGATTAATAAATCCAAGTAACATGTGTGAAATTCAAGTTGTAAATTGTAAATTTTTTAACAGATCGGTCTAAGTAATAGAGGCATTGGATCCATCCAATGAGCTCAAAATTCTTTAAATTCCGGGTATGATATTGAACCGTAAGTCCAAATGGTGTTAACTAAATTTCAAAGCATTTAGACACTCAATTCTCTGACAACGCCCAAAATGCTTACGAATGTGTTCATCTTCTTCTTCTTCTCTTTGTTCTTTTGTTGATGTATTCAGCTTCTTATCAAACTTTCGAATCGGTTTGCATCTCCAAAGATGATCCTTTTATTGTGACATTGGTTTGACCGTATTTTCAAGTTCTATAGAAATAGATTAAAACTAAAGCTATAAATAGAAGTGAAAAATACCAAAAAAAAAAGAACATTCTGAAGGTTTTTTCAGGTATCTTGTTAAACTCGTGTCATAGGGACTCACTATAAAAAGACCCATCCCCTCATTGCTTGGAACTTTATTAAGACATCTTGAAAAGAGAGTTGAAAGATTTCTTCTTGAAAAGTTCATATTCTCGCTTTTCTTGAACTTCGTATTGAGATTTCACATTTGGTTCCTTGTAGAAATACTTGGTTCCCTGTAATAATAATAAGAATCTCCACCTAAATACTCATCAGTAATATCATTATTCTTGAGAGATTGTAGCATGTATATAGATGCCCGAGATCTTTCCTTATTCTATTTGAGATTCATATATTTCAAGGAACTATGTTCTAAGGTCGAGGTGGTTGTATCGCTAAAATTTGTTGAGGCTTGTTTACTTCTTGATGCTTAAGATGTGGCCTAGCTTCTTAATGCAACCTCATGATCCATCATTTGTTCATTGCTCTTCATACTAAAAACATTCAGGTCGCTCTCTCTCTCTCTACAAACTTGATCCTTTCAAAGAACCATTTGTTAAAGGAGATGGTGGATAGTCACAAGAGATGAAGTGGTGTAGCTAGATCCTACTTCACACCTACTGTGAATGATGGTTGGAGAGTGTAGTGAGCCTCTTTAGCTAGCTAATGAACATAAATAATCATATATGTTGCTTGGAAGGTGATCCACTAATGCAAGGATCAAAATAAATAGACTGGAAGATAATCCAAGATAAAAAACTTGCTATTTTAGTTCAAACACCTGTTCAGTGTTTTGAACAATTCTCTGAGCACAGCAACAATTGGCTTAATTCCTTTTGGGGAACTTTAATTGACTTAGTAAGCTAACAAAAATGAGTTATTTCATCAAAAGAGATAAACCAGATGAAAAGAAAGATGTTTAGCAAGTCACAACTTCATCTCGACATTCATGGGCTGCTACTGTCATCAGACCATTGAGCAATGTTATGCTAATATCTGATGATCCCAAGAAGAAATGTTAATGGAAGACTGTAGGATTGTACTAGACAGTATGCTCATTCTATCATGCTTTAAATCATTTCAAAGGATGAACTACACAGTGAGAACAAGCTCTAAGAAGATCAGTGTTCTAATGGAGTTATGACAGAGAAGTGAGATGAGAATGTAATGATCAAATATGTATTAGAACATGTAAAATACAATGTCATTGGCAATCATGCATTGCTCAAGGTCTGAGAGGTGAGTGAGCTATGATGTGAGCTCTCACTTCACAATGAGTGTACATCAAAAATGATCTCTCAAGGTCGAGATACATGTGGGTCTTTTAGATCCTTCTTCTAAAATCATGCTTGGAGCCAAAGTTTGAAATCAAATTCAAACTTCTACCTAAAAGGTGAATGCTAAAATATAGGATAGATTGTGACATTGATCAACAACCAAGTGATACATGATTTAGATCTTCCTAACTCCTTGTGTGTTAATCTACCTTTACAAGGATAAATGTGAGGTGCTTTTACAAGGGGTTGATCATATGAAGCCTTTCAAAGGTTATGCCAATAAGTTAAGCATAAGCTAGTTAACTAAGTATGTAGCTTGGGTTTAATTGCACCAACAACTCTGCCTCAAGCCTAACATGCTTGGTCTTCATTGTTCCTTGATTTTCCACAAACCAATCATCAATTTGAACCTGTTCATATTTGTCTCATCCAATGCCTTGATGAGTGTATCTGCACATTGTAAATGAGTTGATACACAAGATAGTTGAATATCCTTGCTAAGAAATTTCTCCCTTACATAATGATAGTGCACTTCAATGTGCTTAGTCCTTGCATGATATATAGGATTAGCAGCCAAAAGAAGTGAACTAGTATTGTCTCCAAAGATTATTGGAGTGTAGGAATGTATCTCCAAATTTGCATTTAGTTGCTTAAGCCACATAGCTTCCTGAGTTGCATTTGCCAAACCTCTAGATTCTCCTTCTGTGGAGGATAAGGCCATAGTTGGTTGCTTCTTTGATGACCATGATATAAGCTTTGATCTTGCAAAGGATAGGTACCCTGAAGTGCTCGTCCTATCATCCTTGGAGCTAGCCCAATCTGCATCAAAATACATCTTTATATCTGTGTTGGAAGTGAAAGGATAGAACAAACCTTCATTCATTGTACCCTTTACATACTTAAGCACCCTCTTTGTACCTTCCATATGAGGCTTCCTTGGTGCATGCATAAACTGACTCAATGTACTTACTACATAAGGCAATGTCTACTCTTGTTAGAGTAGCATAATTGAGGCTTCTCACAAGTTGTTGATAACCTATACCATCATCAAGTAATTTACCTTTATATGAGCTCAATTTATGGTTGAATTCCATACGAGTGCATGTAATTTTAGTGTTCTCCTTCTTAAACTTTACCAATATATCATGTATGTACTTCCTTTGAGTGATAAATATACCTGACTCTCTCTACACAAGATCCAACCGAAGAAAGTAGGTTAATAAACCTAGATCACTGATTTTGAACTCCTTCATTAATTGAGCCTTGACCTGCTTGATGCCATTAGCATCATTCCCTATAATAATGATATCATCTACATAGACACATAAGTAGATGACTCTAGATTTGTTCTTCTTCACAAATAAAGAAGAATTTGCCTTGCTTGCCACAAACCCTTGATCCTACAGATAAGTTACTAACCTATGGTTCCAAGCTCTAGGGGCTTGCTTAAGAGCATAGACTCCCTTCCTAATCTTGCATACATAACCTGTTTTATCTTCATCTTCAAAACCTGGTGGTTGTACCATGTACACTTCTTCTGATATACATCCATTTATGAATGCATTCTTGACATGTAACTAATATAAATTCCAATTTTTGGAAGCAGCAAAACTTACCAAAACCTTGATTGTTGGCATTTTTTCCATAGGTGAAAATGTTTCTTAATAGTCTACTCCATGAGTTTGGGCAAATCCTTTTTCCAGTAACTTTGCCTTGTATGTGTTTATAGAGCCATCAGAGTTCTTTTTGATTTTATATATCCACCTTGAACCAATTACGTTCATATCTAGCTTCTTGGGAACTGTATCCCAAGTTTGATTTTCCTGTAATGCTTCCACTTCATCCTGCCTTAGGTTCAAGCTTTCCCTTGATTTGTGAAGGAATGTGTGCATAAGAAATGCATCCAAATATTTTGCAATGGTCCAATGAGGGTCTCCTACCATTCCATGCTTCATAGGGTGTCATACCATCCAATGATTTGGATGGAAACCTATTGATCAAGTAGGTGGCTGTGGAGATAGCCTCTGCCCATAGATTGTTGGAGTTAGATGTTTGCGGAAGCACGCAAACAGCAGAAGGAAGAAGAAGAAGCTTCAAGCACAACACACAATACTGAATGTATTACTAGAGAATGTACAAAGATAAGTAGCCCATTAGTGCAATAGGCATATATACAAGCCGGGGGAAAAAAACCTCCTAAAGAGGGAAAAAAGTGCTTTAGCGGTCCTAGTGTCTACACACACATAACTACCTAAATATATCAACAAATCCCCCCTCAGAGTGATGCGGTGAACAAGGAGCTGATCTCCCCAGCAGAGAACCTCTCCTTGACATAGTGATAATGCACCTCAATGTGCTTAGTGCGAGCATGGAACACAGGGTTCCTCGCAACTGCCAATGCGCTCTGACTATTAGTGAAGATGGTGGTGGCAAAAGTCTTACCAACACCCAAATCAGCCATAAGGCGTCTGAGCCACACACACTCAACAGTAGCTGTGAAAGCTGCCCTATACTCAGCCTCACAACTCGAAGTGGCCACAGTAGGCTGCTTCTTGCTCAACCAAGATATACATGAGCTACCAAGCATGAAGCAAAAGCCACAAGTGGACACACGAGTGTCATAGCAACCAACCTAATTAGAGTCTAGAAAAAGCATGCAAATCTGGCAGTAGTGATCCCCCCTTGGGGTAGAACAACCCAAGTAGCCGAGTACCACTCAAGTAGCAAAAAATGCGCTTAACTGCCTGCCAATGCTTGACTCTTGGGCAATGCATAAACCTGCTAATCTGTGAGAGAGAAAACTAAATATCTGGCCGAGTAATGCATGAGTAAATCAAGCATCTAGCAGCCTACTGATAAAGAACAACATCAAATGCATCACCAACATCATGAAGTCTCAATCGTAAACATGTCTCCATAGGAGTGGCAATAGGCTTACAGTCTTCAAGGCCAAAACGCTACAATAATGTGTCAATATATTTCGTTTGACACAAAGCCATTCCACCATCAACGTGCATAAACTGAATGGCCAAATAGTGATGCAAATGCCCCAAATCAGATATCTCAAATGAGGCATGCAAATCAGCCTTAAAATCAGCAATATGCTTCTCAATAGGACCAGTGAGCAGCATGTCATGTCAGAAGCACATCATTAGCACACTTAACATATAAGGTGCTTTCAGTTGGACTGTTCTTAAAACCATGCGCAATCAAATAGGCATGTGTCTTATCATACCAAGCACGTGGTGCTTGCTTTAAACAATATAATGCCTTCTTTAACCTGCACACCTGGTTTTCATGCCCTTTTCGCACAAAGCCACGAGCCTGAAAAACATACACTTCTTCATGCAAGTCACCAATCAGAAATGATGTTTTAATGTCCAACGGATGTACATTCCAACCACGATGAGTTGCAAGTGCACAAATGCTCTGAACAGTAGTCATACGTCATGTAGGTGCAAAGGTCTCATAAAAATCAATGCCTCTTTCTTGTGCATAACCCTTTGCAACAAAGTCTTATACCTGTGAACTGTACCATCCGGTTTACGCTTTAGTGAGTATACCCACTTAGTTGCAATGGCCTTCTTGATAGGAGGCAAGTCACATAAAGACCAAGTACCATTCTTCATTATAGCATCATATTTAGATTGCTTCGCAACCATTCAATTTTTTGAATTTTGTGCTTCATCAAACGAGACAGGATCATTCTCATCATAGAGACTAGATGTAGCCATAGCATAGCAATCTGATGCAAAAGAGGCAGTATGAGAGCCTAAACGAGTACGATATGAAAGATGTACATCTAATTTGATGTCACGCAAAGTCTACACCATCCATTTTGGCATAGTTTTTGCCTGCTCAATATCAGCTCTCTCATCAACTAGTGCATCATGTAAATCTACATCAGAAATGGAATGATCTACATCATCACATGAAACCTGCAAAGGCTGAGAACTTGCTTGATTGGGACGAGCAGTAGACTGTCCACCTGTAAAAAGAGGCAGCAAAGTATCATACATGTCTTTGGAGCTAACAGATGTCTCCTTAGTACATGAAAGCAATGGTTGAATAGCATCTTCCACAAAAACAACATAGGGCTAACCAGAATGCGTTTAGTCTATGGATGATACATACGATAGCCTTTACTTTCAGAACTGTATCCAACAAAAGTACATTTACCTACTTTATCATCCAATTTTTTGCGATGTTGTTCAGGCACTAATGCATATGCCAAACAACCAAAAACATGCAGATGAGCAACAGATGGCTTGCGATCATGCCAAGCCTCATATGGAGTGATAAACTGCAATGCTTTAGTGGGACACCTGTTTGGTACCTATGTTGCACACATGAAAACCTCAACCTAGAAACTATGTGGTAAAGCCTGACTCTTGACCATACACCTCGCCATCTCCATGAGTGACCTCTTCTTTTGTTCAACAACTCCATTCTTTTGACGTGTATGGCACTTTACACTGGTCTTTTATCCCACGTTCATCCAGAAATGCATTAAAATCAGAAGACATATATTCCCCCTCTCGATCTGAACGGAGGGTGCCCATTGTACATGCTGACAGATTTTCAGCCAAAACCAAAAACTGTTTGAAGCACATGAACACTTCAACTTTACCTTCAGTTGATATACCCATGCATGCCTGGAAAAATCATCAATGAAAGTCACAAAGTAAAGATAATTTCCAAACGAAGGTGTCTGAATAGGACCACAAACATCACTATGTACAAGCTGTAATTTCTGAGCACCCTGAGCTGAACCATCTTTTGGAAATGAGGAACGCTGCATTTTGCCCAAAATAGAGCCTTCACAAACATGTTTTCCAGGTGCCTCAAGTTTGGGCAAAGAGGACACCATTTCAGATTTCTACAGGCATAGTAAACTAGCAAAATTTAGATGAACAAAGCTTGCATGCCAAAGCTTTGTATCTGAGATAGCCTGAAAATCATGTACTGCACATGCTGAATCATTCATAGATCTTTCATAGTCTATGAGCTTATATAGCCCATGACATAAAATGCCAGAAGCAATAATCACATCGCCATTTGACGGATCATGAAATGTACACCTATCATCAACAAATTTCACAACTAAGCCAATCTTGGCTAATGCAGAAAATGATAACAGGTTCTTCTTGATCCCTGGCACAAATAAAGCATCAGACAAAGTGAAAGAACTACCATCAACAGTACTCAAAATGATCTTACCAACTCCCATAACATGATAAGAGGAGTTGTTGGTGCATGTAAAAGTATTCCCTGTAGGGGCATGCTCAAGTGAAGAGAAGAAACTGTGCTATGAGGTAATATGTTTGGTTGCCCCACTCTCAAAGTACCAAACATCTTAGTCTACTGCAGACATGCACTGCTCATGAGAAGATGGGTGAAAACTGCAAACAGTAGTATACGCCCATTCTTCTTCGTGCACAAGATTAGTAGACTCCATTTTTGGTGTAGAGGCTTCTGCAACAACCATTCCAGCCTCTTTCTTCTTTGCCTCTTTTTCAGCCAGTTTTGGATAGTTCTTTATGATATGATCATTCCCTTTACAGTACTTACAAAATAATTTATGCTTTTCTGATTTTTTTTCTCATCTTTGTCTTGGTTCTTTGAATGTGCAGCATTTGCAAATTTCTACTTACTAGTAGAAGAGCTCCATTTTCCTTTGCCCTTCTGACTAGCCAAGAAATCTTGTTTAGCAACACGCATAATGGACATGTTTTGCCTGCACAGATCTTCCTGCAATAGAATAGAGACTAACTCCTCAAATGACAAGGCATTTGGATTACCTTTCATCATCAACTGAAGAGTAGAAGCAAAACTCTATTATGAATTAGGAAGACCATTGAGAAAAGTCTGCACAAGTGAGCTATCTAGTATAACCTCATCAATAGAAATCAACTCTTCCTTCAAGTCTTTGATCTTTGTTAGGAAATTGTTCATAGAATCACCTTCATTCATGTGCTCACTCTCCAACTATTTCCGAAGGTAAGCAACATAAGCCTCATTCCTAGCTTGGTACAATGTGGTAAGTGTATCCCAAGCATCCTTAGCTATTCTGTAAGAGCCAGTATGAGGAATAATGGCAGGTTTTACAGACAAAGCTATCAATGCATGTGCCTGGGCATCTCTGCCATCCCAACGAATATGCTCTATAGTAGGTGCAGTAGAAACCAGACCACGAATAGGAATATGCAGAATATCACCATCTTCGACATCTTCTGCATCAGCTTCAATACGTGTAGTTGTAACAGTTGTAGGTGTGATAGGACGTTTTTTGACACCCTGCACAATGTTCCATAGTCCTTTTGCAACCAACACATGTCGCATCATATAATCCCATAACGAGTAGTTGGTACCATCCAACTTATCCTCAACAGCCAACATATGGAATACGTCACTGCTTTTAGCCATGGCCGGTGACTAAAATACCTTGATGCAGAAAATAGACTGTATCTCAAAAAGTTGAAGAGAACTGCCTTGACGAATTCCACTAGACCTGTAGCAGACTTTGAGACGCTTATATTGGCGAACAAAAATTGGTATATACCTTTGGCACAAAAAAGATGAAATAGCCTGCACAAGCACTGCAATAGTGCATTCAGAGGTCGAAATGAGCCCAGATGAAGCGATTCTGAGACTGCAACTGGAGGAGTGTTGACCGTGCCCTAGATGAAGCGACGAGCTAGTCTAATACCAATTGTTGGAGTTAGATGTCTGCGGAAGCACGCGAAAAGCACAAGGAAGAAGAAGAGGCTTTGAGCACAACACACAATATTGAATGTATTACTAGAGAATGTACAAAGATAAGTAGCCCATTAGCTCAATAGGCGTATATACAAGCCAGGGGAAAAAAACCTCCTAAAGAGGGAAAAAAGTGCCCCTGCAGTGTGGAGATGATTGCAATCTGGGTGGATTGGGTCTAGTCGTGGCACACACAAGGTGTATGAAGCTAATGAATGTTGGCAGGTTTAAGGACGTGAAAGTGAAATTAATGTTGAGTATGGAGAAGAGAGAGATGTTGAAATGATTATGGGAATGGGAATTTAGGAGTGCAAGTTGGATTTATGAACATGAATGATAGGAATGAAAGAGAACAATACACACGAATCAAATTTGGAAGGAAGAATGGTCCATTGAAGGAGATTCTTAAAGACTTCCTAATTCTAATCCATATGCATAGTCTTCTTTGGATGATATGTATGCATGACGAGAATAGATGGAATCCTTACACATAAATCAGTTTCGAAAGAAAGAATCGTCCAATATTGGAGCTTCTTATACACTTTCAGAAACTAATCAATATGTATGGGTATGTATGGATTATATGCATGCAAGTGAATTATGATGATAGAGTTTAATCACAAGCTCAATGAAACATCCTCACTGGTTCAACGCAATACTGCGGAGCCTTCTCACACATAGAAGAAAATAGAAGACATGTAAAAATACTTAAGAGACTGAGAGACAAGAGATAAGAGACAAGTGAAAAGTGGCATGAATTAAAAGGATTTGAATTAAGATAAATGTATAAGATCCTCGTGATACATCAAGCTAAGCAGTCTACTGATCAAAGGTGATTCCGACCCTCAAACCATGACAGTTGAACCGAATGTCACACGTAAGAAGATGAGTTCCACTTCATTGACCCTATGTATGTCTAAGCTCGTAACATCTAACTAAAGAAGTCTAAGACTCATTAAAACCAGCTCTAACTCACTCACACACTCCACCGAGGGTGAGTCAAGATAGAGATGCTCGTTTCAAGAGCCTATCCTAGATTGGAGTTCTACCTTAAATTTGAAACTACGTATTATACTCATACTAGCCCATCTTGGATCCTCACTCGCTCAACCGAGGGTGATTGTCTCAAGGAGACCTTAAGCTAGCAAGAGCCCTATGGATGCCTAACAATAATGCTCTAGGAGTTTGGAGCGGGGTTTATATAGTTTTTTGAATGAATTTGGGCCCTTGGATCTAGAGAAATCAACTCTCAACCCTAAGATTAGGCTCTTTTGATTAACCATTGGATTTATCAAATGGATGGTTAGGATTGGTTCTTTATATGATATCTAGGGAAAAGGGGAGGAAAATAGGCGCTTTCATTGTCCACCATTGGATATGGGGCTGATCTCGACCGTCGGATCAGTGCTGATATCAATTTGGATAAGATAAGCCACTATTTTGGAGAAACTTTGCATTATTGATTCTTTGATATCAAAGAAGGCTTATCCGGTGAAAAGACTTGTGGATCCTCCTTGATTTATGCTTTAGTGCATCTCCACCCTTGAATATGAGCTCATCTTGACCGTACAACATAGTTCAATCATTGTTTGCCATGTGGCAACCCTTCAAGCGTTCAATTTTCTTATTCTAGGAAGCTGCAGTGACCTTGGAAACTCGATTTTGTGCTCTTTGACCCTTCAAATTTCATTTGATGAAGATAAAACTTTGTAGGACTATGTTTCCAAAGATCTCCTTCAGCAATATGCAGAAAAAGCTTTTATCTAAATCTCCCTTATACAAGTTTGACTACATTTGGAAGCTTGCAAGGTGGCATTAAGGTGTCTAGGAAACTCTGATAGCCTTGAAAATGTGTAGAAATATGTAGTTGCATATGTTCTTTATACATGCCAAACCATATGGATAACAAAAATTCCTATACAAGATTTTGTAGGGTCCAAGTGGAAAAATTATATTTTTTACAAAATGCACATGGCATATCAATGTGCTAGAAAATCAATTTACATGTGAAATTCGGGCTATACAATGCCATTGATAGGCTTTATAAGTATATGAATTTTCATGTGATTTGAAGATATTAAAATTTTTGCCCTAATTTCCAAAGTTTGACCAGCTTTGACCGCCACCCTAGATTTGCTCGATTTCTTCCAAAGTTTGCATGTGAACTCCCTCTGACATCCTTGATGCATCTTGGAATTGTCAAGGAATTTTGGCTACCTTCACCGAATGTGTTTCCTGTAGGCCTTCATGAGTGAGAGAGGAGAGAAAATCTCGATGACATTCGCCCCCAATAAACTTGTGATTCCTCCAGAAGCGCCACTCTGGCATCTGTGAAAAACAAAATGTTCTAGGCATCAAATTCTTTTATAGGCAACATAAGAAACATGGAAGTTAAACCTGTAGCTCAACTGTTACCCAAGGAAATTTATGCCATAATTAGACAAGTTTATTAGGATCCTATTCTTAGAGACCGATCTAAGATAGGACACACATTTACTAAGGAAACTATGAAATATATAAAGTTTGGAGAGTAATTTCTTTCAAAAGGTGAAAATCAATTTAGAAAGATGATCACGCATCATGGAAAATCATTTTCCTTATTTCCACATGAAATAGGATGTGCTGCTCCGAATCCTGTAGCCCCTATGATTATATTTACCATACCGCATATTCCATGAGATCTTCGGCTGATAAAAATCCCAAAGGCTCATTTACTTCAACTGATGAGATTATTAAAGGAGAAGATTGCCTTGAGAATCCTTGAACTATCATCAGCACCATATTCAAATGGATGGTTCATAGTACCTAAAAAGAGTCAAAAGCTATGCTTCATATAGGATTTATAGCCTGTTAACAAAGTCACTATCAAAATGTAGGAACAGGACCCACTGTAGACGCGTTTGCAGAGGCATTTGTCCAACAGTCCATCTATTCAATGGGAGATCTGTACTCAAGATATGAATAGTTTCAATTAGCCATTGAAATTAGAGATATAACCACGATGAAAAGTCCTTTGGGTCTAGTGCATATGTGTACTTTACCACAAGGAGCAACAAATATTGTGGCACACATGATGAACACTATGAACCTAGTCTTACAGGACTTCATTCCAAAAGTGAATATGCCTTTTATTGAGGATACTCCGATAAAAGGGTGTGTGTGAAGCAAAAAATATGTGACTTTAGATTCATCTAGATGTAGAAAATTATCTCCAACCACATTTCTGACTGTGAAAGAATCGTTCACAGATTTGAGAAGATTGGACTGACTTTCTCACTTCTGGTATCAACAAAATTTTGATTGTCGGACATTTATGTGGGCATTATGGCCATGGACCATATCCACAAAAAGTTGATGCCATTAGTAGGGTTTCATAGGTGTGTCACAATGTTAGTGAAGTGAGCAGATTCTTAGGAGCTTGTGTCTTCTATATAATTTGGATCCCTCACTTTGCTCATGTTGTGAATTCATTATATGATCTATTACAAAAGAAAAGAAAATTCTTCTAGACATAGGAACATAGTAAAACTATGAAAAAACTAAAGAAATTGCTTATCAATGCTCCAATCTTGAACAAGATTGATTATTCAGAACATAAACTTGTAATCCTAACCATTGATACTAGTCTTATCGATATAGGTTGGGTCATTGTTCAGGATGACAGGAAGGGGCAAAGATATGCAGTTAAGTTTGGTGCAAAAATTTTGCATGATACATAGAGAAATTATCCTCACATTAGAAGAGAGATATGGGGACTAGTCACTGCCTTGAAAACAGATCAGGAATATTTTATTGGAGCTAGTGTGATCATTGAAACTGATTGTCTTCCATGAATAGGAATGATTGCTAATATTTTCTCTCTTTACGTTGCGATATTAAGGGGGATCACATTTATCAAATTTATTAATCTAGCGTTTGTTCATATTGCTAGAAAACATAATATTGTTGTCGATATGATCTTGCAAGCAAAATTTGATGATAATGAAGAAGAAACAGGTCAAGAAATAAACTTGATTAGTTATGATCCATCTACTTTTACATATGAGAAATTAAGAGATGAAGAATATGAGGGAGAATGGAAAGATATAGTTTATTATCTGAGTATATTTCAGCATATACCAAGCTGGTTAGCAAAGCAATTCTAGAATATCAAAAAGAAGTCTTTTAACTTGTTTCTAAAGGATAGATATCTTTGCTGACATGCTAAAGGAAAGGTGAAAAACACACAAACATTTGGAATTGGAAGTTATGAGAGACATGCATGAAAGCCTATGGGCTGGTCATAAGGGTTTTGTAGCTACGTATGAAAAGATTCGAGAAAGTTATTAGTGGCTAAGAATGTATGTAATTGTGAAAGATTTTTTGAGAACATGTGCCACATGTTAGTTACATTCTTCGATCAAACATAGTGATCCCTTACATCCAACCTATCCACCTTGTATTCATGCCAAGTGGGTAGTCAAACTTGTGACTATGCCTAAAAGCAGGTAATGGCATGAGGTATATAGTACTTGCACGTGAAGACTTAACAAATCATGTAAAAGGTCATGGGCTTTGGTCTAACACTACTTATAATGTATGTTTATTTCTTTTAGAAGAAGTGATATCCAGACTTGGATATGTCGAAAAAGTAGTAGCAGATCTAGGTGAGCTAGATGCTAGAGAGGGGAGGGAATTTTTTGATCACCATGGGATTCGCTTGTCTCTCACAACAGCCTATAACCCAAAAACAAATGGAAAAATTGAGTGAGGTCATCCTTCCCTAGTCAAGGCAATCTCAAAGGCATGCAACAAAGATATTGGTCAATGGCCAAAATATCTACCATTTACTTTATGGGACGATCGGATGACATATACGAGACCAACTAGTTCTATGCTAGCGGAACTCATGTATTGCCAAAATTGATTTTTCCTATTTAGACTCAGATAATAAATTGGATAAACTAAGATTGAGAAGATAGTTTTTCACAAGAAGAGTTATTAACTTTAAGAATTAAACAATTAGAAGAAGGGAATGAAAATATTAAAGAAGCCATTGAAAAATTAAAAGAATCACGTCTGAAAAATAAGATTTATTTTCATAAGAGACATCGACTTAGACCACAGTTTATACAGTCCAGAGATTGTGTACTTTTTTATTATAGTACCTTTAAAACCCAATACGATAAACAATGAAAATAAACTAAATGATGGTTTGGGACTTATGTTGTTGTTTCTATTTTTTCTACAGCTACCTATGCTTTATGACAATGAGATGGCACTCCCTTGAGAAATAGGATTGTAGGAAAAAGAATTAAGCTATTCAAATGAAGGAGAAGTAGTAACTACAAGATAAATGAAGAAGTCTTGGATGAGGATGATGTATATAAAGAATGAGAAGAATAATGATTAGATGAAATGTCTCAAACCTAAATTCTATTTTTTGTAGGTGTTGTTTTTGGGTATAGTTCTGTAAGAAAATGCTATTATCTGTATCATCCACAGAGTAAACACATTTTGGTTAGCTATGATGTTGTTTTTGTGGAAGATTCTATTCAGCCTTTACTTTCATATGTGAAGGAGACATTAACTCTAATGACATGTATGATAGTTTGCTACATCTTTTTACAGTTGGATAGTCTAGTGGTGGTCCTAATGAGGCGCTTTCTTAGCCTTTATAGGTTTCATGTGATGATGCAGATCATTCCATTTCTGATGAAGATTTACATGATGCACTTGTTGATGAGAGAGCTGATATTCAAGAGGCAGAAACTATGCCAAAATGGCTAGTGGAGACTTAGCGTGACAACAAATTAGATGCACCCCTATCATACCATACTCGTTCAGGCCCTCATAGTGCTCTTTTGCATTAGATTGTTGTGCTATGGTTGACTCTAGTCTCTGTGATGAGAGTGAGCCTGTTTCCTTTGATCAAGCACAAAATTCTTAACATTGGATGGCTGCAATGCAATCTGAATATGATGCTATCATGAAAATTGGTGTCTGGTCTTTATGTAACTTGCTTCCTGGCAAGAATGCCATTGGCAGTAAGTGGGTATCCAAGCTGAAGCATAAACCTGATGGAATAGTTGACAGGTATAAGGCTTGGGTTGTTACAAAGGATAATGCATAAGAAAGAGGCATTGAATTTGATGAAACCTTAGCACCTACATGTCAAATTGACTATTGTTCGTAGCATATGTGCACTTGCATCTCACTGTGGTTGGAATGTATATTAGTTGGACATTGAAATAGCATTTCTGAATGGTGACTTGCATGAAGAAGTGTATGTTCTTCAGCCATGTGGATTTTTGCACAAAGGGCATGAAAACCAGGCGTGCAAGTTAAAGAAGGCATTATATAGTTTAAAGCAAGCACCATGTGCTTGGTATGAAAAGATACATGCCTATCTGATTGCACATGGTTTTCAGAATAGTCCAACTGAAAGCACCTTATATGTTAAGCATGTTAATGATGTGCTTCTAATCATTGTTGTGTATGATGATGACATGTTTGCTCACTGGTTCTCATAAGAAGCATATTGCCGATTTCAAGGCTGATTTGCATGCCTCATTTGAGATGTCTGATTTGGGGCATTTGCATCATTATCTGTGCATTCAATTTATGCAAGTTCATAGCAGAATAGCTTCGTGCCAAACAAACTATATTGACACATTATTGTAGCATTCTGGCCTTGAAGACTATAAACCTATTGCGAGTATTATGGAGACATGTTTACGATTGAGCCTTCATGATGCTAGAGATGTGTTTGTTGTTGTTCTCTATCAACACATTGTTGGATGCTTGATTTAGTTATGCATTACTCCACCAGATATTCAGTTTCCTATCTCATAGATGAGCAGGTTTATGCATTTCTTGGGTGTCAAGCATTGGCAGGCGATTAAGGGCATCTTTCACTACTTGAGTAGTAGCCAACCACTTGGGTTGTTTTATCCCAAGTGGGGATCGCTATCGCCAAATTTGCATGATTTTTTTGACTCTAAATAGGCTGGTTTCTATGACATTTGTGTGTCGACTAATGGTTTTTGCTTCATGCTTAGTAGCTCATGCATATCTTGGCTAGGCAAGAAGTAGCCTATTGTGGCCACTTCTAGTTGTGAGGTTGAGTATAGGGTAGCTTTCAGAGCGACTATTTGTTGAGGGGTGAGAAATTGGAAATTAAAGTGGTTAGTCAAAATTTTGCGAACTTTGATGTTGCTGACTCAGAGTTTGTTGAATCCGTATTTTGGTCAATCGGATATTTAAAAAGAAACAGTTATAAATTAGTTAAGGGGAATGTCATATGATATAATCGTGGTAATTTTGTTTGTGAGAAGAGGTCAGGGGAGCAGAAGTGTCTTGCAAGGGAGACGAAAGACGAGAGAAGTGAAAAAGTGTTTGTTCTTGTAATTGCACAGGCTGAAAGTGATCAGACTTGACGATTGCAATGAAGGAGAAGCCATATTACCCTTCTGTCAGCCTAACTTTCTGTATTTCAAAGAAATTTTGTGAAGCATTTCTTTCTCATTCATTTTGCACAACCGTGTATTGTTTCGTGTTTTGAACATAAATGTTCTATACTTGCATTATAGTTATCTGAGTGTGTTAAAACTAAAATTTGATACATGAGTAATTGAGTTGCATGTGAGAAGGTTTCTATGCTAGGATCTGTTCATGAGAGTAAATTGATTGATTCAATAGCTATGTGTTGTTGAACACCAACACATTTGACAACCCTACTACATTTATTGAAGAAGCCAGAGATGCATGATGGGAAGAAGAGGAAGATTTAGTAAAGTTTACTATAGTAGAGCACAAGCACAAGCAGGTAACGTGCATTCATCTCTTGAATTTTATGATTGGTACAAAGCACAAGAGGGTTCTAATTTCGAATCTGAAGAGGAGGAAGGAGGAATAGGTGCAATAGAAGGGAGGTTGGTGGGAAAAATACTCGGAGCATTGATCCTAACAGAAGCAACTACAGCAGTTAGAAGGCGACTCCTATTCGACCCACTTGAAGGGACGATCAAGGAGAGAACTAAGCATACACCTTAGCCAGTGCCCATGGTGCAACCACCTCCAAGCCCTAAAGTGAAAGGAACATGTTTTAGAGGTGGTTCAAAGGAGGATGTAGACTATCATGTTGCTCAATTTGAAATGAAGTGGACACCAAATGGATATCCAACAATATATGGTGATGCAGTAAAACGACACTAATTTGTAGCTACATTGGAAGGAAGAGCAATGAGCTAGTTTAGTCAATATGGTATCGCTCATTTTTCTACTTATGATGCATTGAGATTAGCATTTTTCCAAAGATTTAGGAAAGATAAAAACTCCTTTGCATGTGTTGAGGAAGTTGAGAGCAATTAGACAAAAGAAATTGTTAGTGGAAGATTATGCGCAAAAATTTAGAATTCTAATGGAAAGATTACAAGGCAATGAGAGACCTATTGATGAGATGTTGGTGGGTTAATTCCTAAAAGGATTAATGAGGATCATTAGGCATGCACTGGCAAGTGTGGATATAGCTAACAGTTTTGATGTGTTAGTGTTGGCAGGTGCAAGAGTAGAAAAACAATTTGGCAGATCCAAGAAGAAGCATAGTGACTTTATTTCAGATGCTGAATCCAATTCAGAATCAGAGTCAGACACAAAGGTAAGAAAAGTAAAGATGAAGCTCTAATTAGTCGACTAAAAACATGGATATTCAATACTAGTTCCCAAGGAAAAAAGGTTTTGTGAAATTTGTGACAAAGAAGGACACACCACAAGTTAGTGTTGGTATAACCTAGAGCAGCAAGGACAAAATTCAAGATAGGAAAATAAAAATAATAATGAAGTAGCAAATCAGGCCATTCCAGTTAAAGGATGTGGTGGTTTTTAGAGGCAACAAAAAGAAAGACCTCTATGGAGAGATCAGGGGAACCTGCAAGGAAATTACGAAGGTAACCAATAATGAAATCAGTAGGGCAGACCACTTAGAGTGATTCCATGTGGATATTTCTCTACACTAGATCATTGGATTGGGCCTAATTGTCCGTGATGGGTTAAGCATAGAGAGGAAAGGGTTATACGTGTTGTTTGTTATAATCAAAATAACCAACAAGGGTAGTAGCAACAACATGCTTAGCAAGCTGCTCAGAGAAATTTCATAGTAATAGATTTATTAGATCAGGAACTCTGTAATGATCTAGGTGCAAGTACATCGGAAACTCGAAATCAGGATCATGAAAATCAATGGAATTGTGATTGTAAGTAATGCGCTTTGGCCAAGGATATGGATGTTTTGGCAGTCACAAGGTCAAAGAATAAAGGTCCTATTGATTGGCAGGAGCAAAGACAGATTCGGGACCAAGTGCAAAAAGGGATCTAGCAAAATCAACAGAAGCCACTACAATTTTAGATTTTATGCCAAGAAGATGATGATGGAACATCTATATATAGGACAAAGAAGAATGATATAATAAAGACCAAGCAAGAGCTAGACAATGATTGGTTTAAGGTAATAATTAATTCTCCTTTGCAGTTGCCTTTGGATCAGTTATTGTCATGAGTGCAAGATTTCAGAGAAAAATTATTAAAGAAGCTAGTTGGACAACACTGAGAGCCAGGTAATATGCAGGTATCTTCAACATCTGCTAATAGTATTGATCTAGCTGATGTGGATTTTGTTGTGGCAGTAATGTAGGCACAATATAAACAAAGGTGATTTGATGAGGTTTTGTTTGATGGTGCCTGGGGAGTGAACGTATTACCTGAGCATATTTTTTGGGAAATGGGGAATGAAGCTTTGGATCTAGCACCTTTTCAAGTGAAGATGGGAGATCAAATGAGAGTCCAACCTTTGGGCATTCTGAAGCAGCAGTAGATAATAATTGCAAGGATGACATTCATGGTTAATTTTTTTGTAATTCAAATTTTTGAATCTACCTATTCATATGAAATGTTGTTAGGTAGATCTTGGTTCAGGTTGGCTAAAGTAAAGTGAGATTGGGGTTAAAATGTGGTTTTGAATATGAAAGCTCAAAAGCAGGTTACAATACCAATGAAGCGAAGAAGGAATATGTGGGTAAGAGATAAACCATTGATGGTTGAGACCATTCTTTTAGCAGAAGAAATAAAAGATGATGAGGAGGAGGAATTTCTAAAGGCAAATCCAACAGTGGTACCAATATTGGAGGTAGATGTGAAAGGAGTATTATAAAAAGATGAGGATATTTTGGAGAATAAAAGTGAACTAGCTGTAGATGACACATTGGAAGGCACATATCTGAGACAAATGTTTGAGCAGAATCTAGAAAATCCCACTCACCAGAAGTTGGAGCAGCAAGAAAAGGAGGTAATTAATCTGGTTGAAAAAATATATGAATAAAAATATGCAAGCTCAGGTAGAGTAAAGGAAGATGCAATTCAAGAAGTTAATTTGGGAATTGATGTTGGACCAAAAATGGTGAGATTAAGTAAAGAAGTTGAAGGTCAGTTCTTGGAAGATCTTATTTCTTTGTTAAAGGAGTATGTTGATGTGTTTGGTTGGGATTATTCACAAGTGAAAGCCATAGACCCAGATTTACATCAACATAGGATTAATTTTAAAACAGATGCAGTTTACGTCGTGCAACAAAGGTAGAGAATGAATCCTAATTTTGCAAAACAGGTTAAGGAGGAAGTCGACAAGTTATTGGCAGGTGGATTCATCAGACAAGTTAATCAAGTAACATGGTTATTTCCCATCATTGTGGTTCCAAAGAAGAATGGGAAGTTGAGGATTTGCGTGGATTATAGAAAACTAAATGCAACAACAATTATGGATCCCTTCCCAATGCCATTTTGGGATGGACTTTTGGATATAGTAGATGGACGTGAAATTTATAGTTTTTTAGATGGATGTTATGGTTATAATTAGCTTCGCATTGTTGAGGAGTATGAGCACAAAACTACATTTATTATAGAATTTGGAGCATATGTGTTCATAGTCATGAGCTTTGGATTGAACAATGGAACACCTTTGTTGAATTATGTGGCACATAAAGTTTTTGAGCCTTAGTTGCAAGATTTTATGCAAGTTTTTGTTGATGACTTCTCAATATTTTGAAAGAAGATGCAACAACTGCTCCACCGGAAATCTTGTTTTGACAGATGCACAAAATAGAGATTGGTGTTGAATCCGTTCAAGAGTGTCATTGCTGTGAAGAGCGGTATCTTATTGGGCCATGTAATTTCACAAGAGGGAATGGTTATTGATGTCAAGAAAATTGAAGCCATTAGGATAGTGAAAGATCCAAAAGTGTAAAGGAAGTAATGAGGTTTGTTGGACAAATCAAGTGCCATGCAAGGTATTTGAGGTACTTGGCTAATATCTCATTACCTTTGACACATTTAACAAAGAAAGATGTTCCCTTTGTATGGGTTGAGGCTCAAGAGATGGTTTTTCAATTATTAAAAAAGATGGTTTTCGTCACACCAATTTTGTAGCCGCTAGATTGTTCTTTACCATTTCGCATATTTGTAGATGCATCGGATGTAGCACTAGGGGTAGTGTTGATGTAGGAAAAAGAGAGAGGATGGTATAGAACAATTTATTATGCTAAAAGGAATTATCTGGTAGCTAAACCTGAAGCATTGGCAATGGTATATGCTCTTAATAAAGTGAGACATTATTTGTTGGGTAATAAAGTGGTTTTTCGTGTAGACCATCAAACTTTGGTATATATGATCAAGAAGCCTCTTTAAATAGGTAGATTGGCAAGATGGATGCTTTTATTACAAGAATTTGATTTTGAATTTGTTCATACTCCACATAAAGAGGATGCAATTGTCGATTATTTCAATAGATTAGAGTCACGGGAAGCACCAATAGTAGTAAATGATGGATGTGGAGTTATTTAATGCTCATATTGCTAACTCTAATTCTTGTTATGATCAATTTTTAGTATTTTCAATAGATGGAGTATTGCCTCAACAGTTTACACCTGATCATATTAAGAATTAATTTGCTTTGAAAAATAGGCCATATTTGGTCATAGGAGGTGCATTGTACAGAAAAGGGATGGATCAGGTAATTAGAAGATGTGTAACAGATTTTGAGCAACAAGTTGTTTTGCAGGAAGCCCATTCAGGAGCAATAGGTGGACACTTATCAGGGGATATTATAGGTAAAAAGATTTTATAGGCTGGATTATGGTGGCCTAAAGTATTAAAAGATGCTCATGAATTTGCCAAAATATGTGTTATTTGTTAGAAAACAGGCTAACCAAGTAATTGAGATAGAATGTATGATCGTCCAGTTTTGCCATTAGATCCATTTGAAAAATAGGGGATGAATTTTGTTGGGCCTATCAAGCCTATTGCACACTACGAAAATAGATATATTTTAGTAGCAAGGAATATTGCACAAAGTGGGTGGAAGCAGTAGCACTTAAGGACAACAAGGTTGTGAGTGTTGCAAAGTTTCTCTACCACAATATCATGACCAGGTTTTGTTGCCTAGTAGAATTGGTAAGTGATAGAGCAGCTCATTTTCTTAATGAAGTCATTTCATAGCTAACAATAACACATTTGATTCTGCACAAAAATTCTACAGCCTATCATCCAAAGGCAAATGGTCAAGCGGAAAGTACTAATAAGACTTTGGTGTGTATTCTTAAAAAATTATTGCATGACAATCAAAAGAATTGGGACTTGTTGTAAAAGAACTAATAAGATTTTTTTGTGTATTCTTAAAAAATCATTGCATGACAATCAGAAGAATTGGGACTTGTTGTTAGACTCAGCATTGTGGTCATTCAAAACAGCTTTGTAACAACAGGAATGACACCATTGAGATTGGTATATGGCTTAGAAGTAGTAGTCCCAATGGAGTTTGAGGTCCCAAGTTTGAGAGGAAAAACAGATAAGATGTCTCCTCAATTATCGATCAAGCATCGGAGTAAGTATCTTGTTCAATTCGAGGAGGATCGTTTAGTTAGTGCATACATAACTCATATAATTCAAAGAAGGAAACAAGCTTGGATCAATATGAATGTAGAATTCAAGATATTTTAAGTTGGAGATTGGGTAATGGTGTACAACTCTAAATTAGGGCCCCATCCAAGAAAGCTCACCCTGACGTATAAGGGTCTATATCAGATTGTTCAAGATTTAACTCAAGGGACTTTTCTGGTAGCTGATGTGTTTGGCACAAGAATGGAAAAATTGATTAATGGATTTCGTTTGAAGACATTTCAAGGGAAGCCAGCACACATGGATTGGTTGTCATCTAATTTCATGCAGGTGATGCTTAACTCTGATAATCAGATTAGCAATAGTAGTGATCATAGAAGTAAGAAGGCCTATTTGTCTACATTTTTCTCAATGGTTGCATGTTTTCTAGGAAATTTTTGCTTTCAGATTCATTAAGCACCTTCTTAAGACTACATTGGTCTTCATATGCTATATTTCAATTTAAGGTGATGCCATTCAGAATTTGCTACATCGGATCTTTCTGAATTGGATTTTACTTAGCAAGAATAAGAGCATCTTGGTATATCGGAAGCTAGTCAATCGAATCCTACTCGTTTGGAATTTTCTCAATTGGACTTTGCTCACTCGAAAAATGTGAGATCGGTATTTGTTCACGTGGATGGTGCTCTATCAGATTATCGATTGTTGGAAATTTGTCAATAGAAAATGGGAAGGCGCAAAAATATTTTAAATGATTGCATCAATTTGTGGGTAGAATTCAAAATCATTGAACGAAATTTTTGACCAACGTTATGAACTATGGAAAGGTGGTGTTATGTATGTGAATAGTAGTGTCGTACGATTACTTGATGTTGGATTGATGCTGTTGCAATTGAGTCCTAAGTTTGAAGTGTGCTTGTACATGTGCAAAAGAAGCACAATTAGTCTCGCGTCTGTAGTTCTTATCAGAGACACAATAGAAATGAGGGGTAGAGCACGTAGGAGAGAAGTGATGGCTCCTAAAGAGGAATCTTCCAGAAAAAGAGCGATAGTCTGTTGCAGGAAGAAGAAGATGACACTCAAACTCCTACATTGATAAGAAAATTAACACAATTGCTTATGGATCCCTTTACAGATTTTAAAGTAGAGATTGATGTGAGTGCTCCATTGATGTTATCTGCTACAACATATTTCTTTGCTCGAGTTTGCATCATTACCTTGGGCAAGGGGGATACTTCATTACTATGCTAAGAGTCAAATGGACATTATCAAAAAAATTAAAGGGAAATTGTCTCAACAGGTAAAGTTTCTCCCAAATTAATTGCACAAGTTATTAAATTACCCTTTCTCAAGGAGCCAATTGTGACTAAATGTTTTGAGGAGGCATTGAAGAAGGAATTTGATCCTCGTGAAGGAGGTCACCAGTATGACATGTTGAAAAATGCATCTTTACGTGCACAGAGAACAGCTTCAATGGTATCTCGAGAGGTTATGCTTTATAGTTAAATATGATTATATGTCTAAGGACAATTTTGCACCATTACATTGGGCACAAAAAGGGGAAAGTGTGAGTTGGGCTCATTGGATATTTGATCGAATGTAAAGTGAAATATTCTCTTCGTATAAGCGGAAGACAAAATTCAATAGTAGATTAGTAGCATATCTCGTAGCATTATTTCAGTTTATACAGAAGGTCAAAAGGAACAAGGTTGTGTGGCCCAATGTACAAGAACAACAAATTGATTCCCCAATGATTAAGAAGAAGGATTAGGATAGTGTTAGAGAGGAGGAGCAATTGGATCAAACATATAGTGATTTATTAAAGGTTGGATACAAAGTAACTGAGGTTGTTTCGGTGGTAAAGATGTCGAAGGCCGAAACTTCTAAAGGTATGTGTTCGCATGAAACACTATTTAATGTATCAAAAGATATCTAGCAGCCCAAGATGGTGGCCAAAAGCTTTAAACTGTCTAGAAAACAGAAATTGGAACCTGTGCTAAAAGATATGGTGGATAAGGTTTCTGTACAACAGGTGTCTCAATCAAATCTTGAAGCTACTATAGAAGTGTCTAAGATATACCAGAAGTTGGATGAGGTGTACAAATTCAAAGTAAGGCAGGATGGCTTGTTTAGGGAACTGAAGTTACTCACAAATATACTAAAATCTTATGAGTATCAGTTGTTGAAGTCTCACGTATAAAGCTTACCAGAGGAATTGCACAGGAAAATACAAGAGCATGAGGAAGTGTTGTCTGAGTTCCATCAACAAAAGGTGGTGGAAATATTGAAATTCAAGAAGTGCCTGCAGGAGTTTGATGAGTGGACAGGGAAGATACAACAAATGGTGAATACAGAGATAGAAAACTTACCTGCATTGAACACAAACTTGTAGGTGGAAATGAACTATTGAAGTCTAAAATCAAACGTTTGCTTGTGTTGGAGAAACAGATGTTATAAAATGAGGAAGTGGAAAATGAATGCAGTGTTAATGCATGAAATCAATATGATGACTCTGAAGCAACAAATACATGTGCATGCAGAAGTTATGGACAGGAATTAAAGAAAGATTACAAGAACTTATCAGGTATCCATATCAACAGACACTAGATGGCTTTGCATCAGTATATGAGAGTCAACTGACACAATTAATGGAGGAGTATAAAAGTTTTAAAGCAAGTGTTGCTATAGCAGATTGCAGATCTTAAAGAGCAGCTTGTTTAGCACACTCTAGATAAAGAGTTGGACGATCCAGTTCAACAACAGGAAAAATTAGTTTGAGAAAAGATTGTGGAGCAAGAAGATATGTAGGTTGAAGGAGATCAAGTTCAAGAAAATACTAAGATTGCAGAGGAAATTTAGTAAGAAGATTTCAATAAAGAACTTAGTCTTATAGTTAATGATCACGCGATTGTGAATTCAGCCTTGAATTTTGGAAAAATCCCCTACCGGGCAGTGCCCATTGTTGAGGGGTGAGAAATTGGAAGTTAAAGTGGTTAGTCCGAATTTTGCTAACTTTGATGTTGTTGACTCGAAGTTTGTTGAATCTTTATTTTGCTCAATCGGATATTTAAAAAGAAATAGTTATAAGTTAGTTAAGGGGAATGCCATGTGATATGATCGTGGTAATTTTGTTCGTGAGAAGAGCTAAGGGGAGAGGAAGCATCTTGCAAGGGAGATGAAAGACGAGAGAAGTGAAAAAGTTTCTATTTTTGTAATTGCACAGACTAAAAGTGATTAGATCTGACGAGTCTAACGAAGGAGAAGCCATATTAATCATCTGTTAACCTAACTTTTTGTATTTCAAACACATTTGGAGAATTATTTCTTTCTCATCCATTTTGCTCAGGTGTGTATTGTTTTGTGTTTTGAACATAAATGCTCTATACTTGCATTCTAATTATCTTAGTGTGGTAAAACTGAAATTCGATACATGAGTAATTGAAATGTACTTGAGAAGGTTTATGTGCTAGGATTTGTTCATGAGAGTAAATTGTTTGAGTCAGTATCTATTTGTTATTGAAACCCAACAATGTTGAATGTGTGTGCTGCAGATGCCTTATGGCTGATTTGGGTGTTGGTCAGTCTTCTACCACCACCATCTTCACAGATAGTCAGAGTACATTGGCAATTGCTAGGAACCCTATGTTCCATGCTCGCACTGAGCACATTGAGGTACATTATCATTATGTTTGGGAGAGGTTCTCGGTTGGAGAGATCAGTTTCGCATATGTGCCCACATAGGAGAACATTGCAGAACTTTTCATGAAGGTTCTACCTAGGGAGACGTTTGAAGCTTTCTACAAAGCTTTGGGCTTACTTCCCTTTGTTGATTGATTCCACGTAGCTTGGAACTTTCTTCTACATGAGTGGTAGTTGTGTGTTCACCACATCACTTCTAGGGGGGATTTGTTGATATATTTAGGTAGTGATGTATGTGAACACACTAGGACATGGGGAACATTTTTCCCTCTTTAGGAGGTTTTTTACCCTCACTTGTATATATGCATATAGCCCTAACAGGTCACTTATCAGTGTACATTCTAGTGGTAATACATTCATTATTGTGTGTTGTGCTCCAAGCTTCTTCTTCTTCCTTGTTTTGTTTCCATGCTTCCGCAGACCTTTAACCCCATTAGTGATTACAAGCAAGGCAATTCCATAGGTAAGGATCTAGGAATAGGATGGAAAGGTGTGGATATTTTGGTCCTAAGATGAAAGTTAATCAACCTAATAGTTTGCACTCCGAGGTTTGGGTCATTGTCAAATTTCCTACAAACTTCCTATACTAGGCTTCCTTTCTCTTCATGAGGTTTCCATTTTTTCCATAAGTGAATCACTACAAGAAAAAGGGGGGCATAGCAACGCCCCCGAATCGGAAAAAAAACGGGAACTGTCGCTTATGCGACACGCTCGTCGCATAAGCGACGGTACGAATTTCGATATTTTTTTTTGCCCGACCCCCATCGCCTAAGCGACGCTAAAGTCGCTTATGCGACGCTATTTAAAAAGCGTCGCTAGCACCGTCACTGCCTAGGGAGGAATTCAACGATGTTGGCACACTGTAGAGCGTCGCATATGCGAGGCTTTGGAATGTAGAAAAAAAATTTGATTTCTCCCGGCACATTTGTGCCGGGACTTGGACGCGAGCAAGAAGAGAGAGACCGAGAGAGAGAGAGAGAGCGCACGCGAGAGGGAGAGAGAGAGAGAGAGAATGAGACCATTGGCAGGTATGCGCGCACACATACACTTACACACACATACATATGTACACACACATATACACACATAGACACACACACACATACACATAGACACACACACACATACACAGAAATACACACACATACACAATGCATAATGCATACACATACACACATGCACACATAATGCATACACATGCACACACATATACATGCATAATTCACATGCATACATACACATACACACATAGACACATACACACATAATGATGCATTCACACACATACACATGCATACACACATAGACACACATATACACACACACATCCAAACATACACACTCATAGACACACATAATGATGCATTCACACACATACACATGCATACACACATAGACACACATATACACTTACACATCCAAACATACACACTCATAGACACATATTCATACACACACACATCCAAACATACACACTCATAGACACACACACATACACATAGACGTGCACACACATACACACACACATAGACGCGCACACACATACACACACAAAGACACACACATATACACACACAGACACATACACACATAATGATGCATTCACACACATACACATGCATACACACCTAGACACACATATACACACACACATACACACATACACACACATATATGCATACACACACATATATGCATACACACACATAGAGAGACATACACACACATACACATACATGCATACATCTGCATACACAATGCATATGCATACATACACATACATAATGCATACACACACATATGCATACATAATGCATACACACACATACACAAACCTATGCATAGATACATGCATACACACACATAGACACATACACACATAGACACATATACACACATAGACACATACACACACATAAACACATACACACTCATAGACGCATAGCGACACATACACATAGACACACACACATACACACACATATACGCAAACACATACACACATAGACACATACACACATAGACACATACACACATAGACATATACACACATAGACACATACACACATAATGATGCATACACACACATACACATGCATACACCTACATATGCATACATACATGCATACACATACACACACATAGATACATACATACACATAAACACATACACACTCATAGACACACACACATACACATAGACACAAACACACACATACATATGCATACACACACATATGCATACATACATGCATACACATACACACATAGACACATACACACACATAGATACATGCATACACATAAACACATACACAGTCATAAACACACACAAATACACATAGACACACACACACATATACACACACATACACACATAGACACATGCACACGTAATGATGCATACACACATACACATGCATACATAGACACACATCATGATGCATACACACACATACATATGCATACACACA